>OY769910.1:3716479-3793979 GCA_963669185.1 Dyspetes luteomarginatus | reverse complement strand
TTTCTATATTAGAACTGTCTATTTTGTTCCATAAAAATTTCCTTATATGGACAATTTTAATACCGTGTAGGGAATTTTGCAACTATGTAGTTTCATGAACCAATGACATGTATACTAGCAGTAGTAGTAGTAAATGACATGTATACTATTATGATAATAATTCAAACTATGAAGTAAATCGTAGAATTTTCAATAACTAAACATATATAGTGAATTATAATGAAGTGTTATAACAAAACAATTGATTTTCTTTTTTAATGTCATTTTGAAGCAATAATTTATATTAAGAATTTAATCAGTAACGAATTCCAGTTTCCTGGAATAATTGATAACTTTGTTCCATCAAAATTTCCCTAATGCCCATGAATTTATTACAGAAATAATTCAAACTGTAAATAAACTCAAACTGTTTTCAATCACTAAATAAAAAAGTGAATTATAGTGTTCCAGAATATATAACGAACCGTGTGAAAAAGTCTTGAGAATTATCCTCAAATTCATATATATATATATATCTGCGATATATACATAATGTCTGTTGAGCGTGAAGGTATTCATGTGTGAGAGAACAATGGCGGTTGGAGAAGGTTCTCCCTATGATCTTCAGACTTTTATATATCACGAATATCTTTATACATAGACGCCAATGCGATAGGATATTTATCTTGTAAGAGACTTTTGCGTTTCAGCGTTTTGTCCAGAGACATAAATGCGTCTGTTTCACTCGATTAAATCGAAATGTGTACCATAAGTCGAGCTGATATATATATATATATATGGAAACCGGTTTATGTTTCTTAACATTTTTTTTTTTAAACTCAATAATCATTCACACACTTATTATCCATAAAACTTATATACGAATTAATGGGTCTTATTGTGCATTAAGAATTCATCGGTTAGACAGTCAAACGCTCCGTCTCGATTTGTAGATTAACGCAGTTTGATTTATGAGATTTATATCGAAGGAATTCATTGAATGATTGATAGGAACGTCTCGGAACTACTTTTCGAATAGCAGTGAGACGTGAACGAGGATTCTCTCGCACGCTGTTCATGTATAGCGTGCACATACGCAACTCAGAGAGAGAAAGAGAGAGAGAGAGAGAGAGAGAGATGGAAATGCGTGTTAAAATTTATTCAGGAGCCTCGAAGCGGACACGCTGCTATATAGTGCGAGCATACACCAGACAGGTCTGTTGAGTCTTCTGACGTTATGTTTGCCAGCAGCCACGATCTTTTGTATATCCTCGTACTCGCGAGCTCCTCGTCTCCGAGAGACTCTCTTCCTCGTCCTTGTCTTGTAACGACTAACTGTGCAGGCTCCCACTGACTGGAGATAACTGTATCGCGAGCGAGCCAAAGCCTTGAAGCAATTCCGTGTTCTTCCTGCGCGTCTATAGTATTACGATGACCGCACGTTGATAATTATACGAGAACTTATTTAAATTTTTATGGATGCTTATAATGTCGAGAGAAGAATATAGAAATGTTTTGTTATGCAATAAGTTGGAATCAATAGTTGGAATCCACGTGACAAAACAGTAAAGAAAGTACAAAATTCATGAGGAAATCTTTTCATTTTTTTAAGAATGTCAGCACATCATATTAGAATATGAGATTCGCCAAAATTTATTGTTTTTTAGGGGGGGGGGGAGGGCAAAGATAATTTTCCAGTCAGCCAAAAAAGTATTTATCAGCGAGCTAACCCTCTGACATACCATTGCAACTCGTGTCTGATCCGCCATTTTGTTTTTTCGTTTCGTTACAGACGCGCGAGTTACCGATTCAAGGATGCCGTGGCCGATCGGGCGCGAAGATTCCTGATTCGCTTGAGGGAACACCCAGGAACGAAGAAACACGTTGTCAAGTGAGATTTGAGAATCCTCTTGCGCCATCGTCCTCGTAAGATACAAGGGCTAACAGACAAAAAAATATCCCAGAAGTGCGCAGAGTGGGTTGTGGTTTGCATTGTGAGCCGTTGACAAGCCAAGTGAAGTGGGGAAATCCAGAGACAAAGTAAGAACAAAACTCCACGTGAAACCAGCCAGTGCAACGTTTCCTTGTCTCCTAGTTCAGTGAAAAAAAACATAAAAAAATAAATAAAAATAAAAAAATGGACCTTACCGAGGCGTTCGCGCCAGGTGGAGCCGGCGAGGATCTTGGGAAAACTGATTTCTTTGATTTTGTCGTCTCACCACCGCCTCATTGCACATCCGGCGTTGGTTCCGGTGTAGTCATAACCGACGATGACAATTTTCTTCATCGTACCTGCGGTCGTGGAATGACATTTCTTCATCAGGATCCACGACACGATGATCACGACAGTCGTGAAATTCACACGAGCACATCCGTATCGTTCATCAAAGAAACGAATAACAATACATTAACGGCACTTCCACCCGTCTCGACGATAACAGGTTCCCTGAGTCATCACAATGCAGTCCGTAATCATGGTTGTCCAGTCACCGGTACCGAGCAAGTCCCGATGGATCAGTCAGACTGCGATTATTGGGGAGGTGACGACGGCAAGGAACAAACTTGCAACATACTCCTGGAAGATTTGAACAAGTACTGTTGGTCAACGCACACCAATACACAATCTCACAATGATTCGGTGGGTGTTGTTCATGGTGTCAATGAGTCCGGTCACCGAACATCAAACAGCTGCAACGCGAATGACCGTCATCAGAATACAGACGGTGCGATTTACACGCTGACCGTTCTCAACAACGAGGCAAATTCAATGGACGCGTTAGACTGTTGCAAAAGTCCAGCAGCTCCGTCCAACGATTCATGGTCACTTCGGCCAAATCTCGATCTTGACGCAATTCTGAGTATGGAACCGAGTCCAGCGGAGCAAGAACATGACGTACAAAATTCAGTGAGCGATGTCACGAGAACCGAGAGGTTTCAGGTGATAGCGACACCATCATCGCAGTACACGACTGACGACAGTGGCTTTGTCGAGAGCAAAGAGCTCTGTTCACGTGGACAAAATAATTCCCAGGTTGACAACAACAATGACTGGAAGCTCTCGGATCAAAATCATCTTCAGGATGCTGTGGCAGCTGCAGCAGCTGCGGCGGCGAACGATTCTGCTGAATCACTTTTGCGAAGTGCTCTGCAGGGTAAATTGTACTCGGGCACGGGCCAAATAGCGTCACCCTCGTCCTCCCAATCCTCGACCATGTCACTGTCAGTTACAAACAGTACAACGGGGAGTCTTCAGCTCTTGCAAGAGCATCAAAACCAACAACAGCAACAGCAGCAACAGCAACAGCAACAGCAACAACAGCAGCAGCAGCAGTTACAGCAGGATGAATCAATGCATGGCTGTACCGAGGAAGACTTGTTGCTCTCCCAGCTGGAAACGACGACTTATCGACCGGGCGATTATGAAAAGCTCAAGAGCATAGCGAATGAGGTTGTCGAGTCTTATTGTAATCTTGAGCCAGTTTGCAACGTATCAGCGACAACTACGGTCATGTATACTTTGGATCCTACGAGCGGGAGCCTCGGGACGATAACACTACCGGCTGATCTTGGGCAGGTTGGCACCGTGACGGTCGTCACGGCAGCTCAACAAGAACAGCTCGTACAGGCAGCAACGACCACGGACATAACACCCGTGACGACCACGACCAACAATGCCCAGATACCGATAGCCCCATCTCGCGGCAGTGGCACAAAACCACCCAAGAAGTACAGTAGAAAGCCGAAGGGTGGCGCTGGCGCTGCGGCAGCAAATGGAAATGGCGGCTCAGCGTCTTGCAGCGGTAATGGCGGGACGAGCAACGGTCAGGCGTCAACTGGCAATGGCGGCTCACCCGGTTCATTGCCGCGCAAAGAGAGGTCGCTTCATTACTGCAGCATTTGCAGCAAAGGATTCAAAGACAAGTACAGCGTAAATGTTCACATCAGAACTCACACGGGTGAAAAGCCCTTTGCCTGCTCCTTGTGCGGAAAGAGCTTTCGTCAGAAAGCTCATCTGGCTAAGCATTATCAGACTCATATCGCCCAAAAGCCAAATGTCAGCAGTGCAGGAAGTAGCGCGAGCAGCAATGCCAGCAACACCAGTCCAACTTGTACGGATATCACAACCGCTAGAAGTCTAGCTGATTCGGCCACAGCTTGCAATACATCGAGCTAGTTATTTCGTTGATTCTTTTTGTTTCTTCGTCCATTTCTTTTTTTTTTTCCCCTTCTCAATACTCTTCGTTCATTCCTTCTTTCGTTTTTTTTTTATTACTTTTTTTGTTTGTTTCAATGATATTTTTATGATTATGATTATTGTTGGATAATGTACAGTAACGCTGGTTAACAATTTGTCATCTCGGCATATCGCTCGTTCCACATTCTCGGAGTCTCCTCGTCACACAAACAAACACACCCATTCGCCGCCTCTCTTGTCTCGTTGAGAACCATTTATTCTTCTTACTGCTCTTTTCCTTGGTTTTGCTGTACGTGTGTACGTGTAATCCAACGAGTATGTGTAACCTGGAGACAAGGAACCAGCGGCAGCAACATGAACATCATCCGTATACACGCGTCTCACCTCTCTCTCGTGATATCTCTCAAAGAAAAATATAAAATAACACTCTCGACGTGCTCGGGAGACGCCAGGATAACGCTAAGACGTATGCGTTGCGACACGAGAGCGAACCATGACTAATAACGATCGCACGTGGTGTGTACGATATATATATATATATATATATTTATATGTGCGTGTACATGTGCGTGTTTATTATATTTATTGTATGCTCGAATCTTGTGGCGAAGTAGTTCTAGCACGATCGAGGACTCTATAGTTGTATTGTCACTTGATTTTATTTCGCGATTGAAAATCTTGGCATGGACATATCGATGACTCAATGGCAAAAGGGCTTATAGCCTGTGTATAAGCATACCTTATACGCCATGCTCGTTTATATATATACATATATATATATATGTGTGTGTTAAAAGTGTCTAGAAATGCAAATTTGTTAGTTTTTGACAAAACCTTCGCGTGTGGTTTGGAATCACCTAGAAATTTCTGATTGGATTGAAAAATTCATTCAAAACAACTCAATTCATTTCGGAAAAGGGACGATTTTATAAAGTAGATATCCTCGCAAAAAACTGTATAAGAGAACAAATGCTAGAAAAGAAGACACGCCGAAAAATAAGGAGAAAAAAAACAATGTCGTCAATTAATGTTTTTAACGAGGCGAAAAAAAAGCAGTGCATTTTTTCCTACAAATTATATATATTTAAATATAATCTTTTAGATATGAGATTTTGTGAGGATAAGCTTTGCCTAAATCGCTTTGATTTAACGGTGAAAATTCGAGAAAAGAAATCGATCCAAATAAACTGTGTCAATCTTGTGTCAAATTTCTTTAATTATTCGTTCCAATTGGTGAAAAAAAAAAAACCGAAGTTTTGTATTAAATTTTTTGGAGATCGACTAATCTCTATTTAGAACGAATCTGTTGATTAATCGAACCACACAATTTCTTTCATTAGTTTCACATCCGACGAAAATAAATTGCCAAGTAGTCATTAAGATTGAATTCGTGATGCAAGAATATAAAATTCTGGAGTATCTTTCTGGTATTAAATCTTGAAAAAAAAAAAAAAAAAAAAAAATGAGAAACTAAATTGGGCTGAAAACTAGCAATTAAAGTGATGATTAATGATGTTTCTGGCAAACGACTTTTACTCCTCTATCTTCATAATTTTCGCATGGATAAATATACTCATTAGAAATTCAATGAAATTCAAGTGGTGAAAAAATTTATAACCTTAACTAATTTCGACCTCGTGCGATTAAAGAAGGTTCAAATTTGCATTATTTTACATATTTATCGCCTAATAATTCAATTTTTCAAACGATTCATTTTACTCCAATGAAAGAAATGTTTAACTTTCCCTCTCGCGAGTTATTGATTTATGAGGTCACTGGCAGATTCAATATTTCGATAAATGATTTATTAGCGAGGGTGGGAAGAAGGAATAAAAAGGTCAAAAAAATAAAACGAGGACACTTGGGACACGTTTGGATTCGATACTATTATTGCCAATAGCCAATTAATTGTCGGAGTTTCTCGATCAAAGCCAACTATTTCATTCGAGGCCCCCCCAGGCCTCGATGTTCTGTATACAGTACTATATATATATATATATATAGTACTGTAAAATTACATTTGTACGAAAGGACAACGGTAACAGCGTCGAAATTGCCTGTAGCGGAGAGATCGATGTCACGTATCACTCTCGATACGGGTGTATCCCGAAACTCACTGTTACATATCTTTTATGTATTTACACTCTGTATATGTATACCGTAGTATATTTATTTGAGGCGAACATATATATATATATATATATATATATTTTTTTATGTTTGTCAGCAGCACAAATTGCTCTCGTTTAATTATGTATTAATTTTATTGTCGATCGACGTAAGAAGTTAGCAAAACTATAAATGGAGCGTGGTAAATGGACATTGTGAAATTTTTGTTCCTACGATATGATGTGACCGCTAATGATGATGATGATGACGTTGATGTTATATGGATTCGATTTTATGTGACGCGCGATCGAGTAGAAAAAGAACGACGTTGAATCGTTATAATTCAATCGAGAAAAGCAAAAGTTGATCGAACCAAACATGACAAATAATGTTTTAATCGTCAGAGACACTCGACGAAATATTGTATTCGATATTAATATTTTTTATTATTATTATTATTTTTTTTTGTATTGTTAATTAATCTACGCACACTTCGTTCGTCTTTTGATTGTGTAATTTTTCTTCAATTAAGTAATTAGTAGCATGAGCTGTGATTTAGATACATACTCAACGAGTGATTAGACGTGGAATGCGTTAATTATGCAATTGCTATATTAGATAAAAAAAAAACCATATGAATGCTCTCCTTTTATATATATATATATATATATATATATATATATATATATATACACATATATATACATATAATATATATATAATATATAGTGTGTATATGTTGGCACGTACGTGACCGATTGACCGAGAAAAAAAGCAACGTACGAAACGGAAACGCGAGATATCGTCGTGTAATTTCTCTCGTTAAACGAAAGATATTCTTATCCAATCATCCGTCCGTCTATATATAATCTAAATTGTCTATCTCCCAATTTTTCTCGCTCTCTCGAATAAAATGGTACGAACGAATCGAATCGATCGTAAATTAATCATTAATGACCTGGTGGAAAAATCATGGCGAAAAATATCGTAATGATAGTTAGACCTCGATTTGGTAAATTTTTTTTCAAAACTAAATTCGTTGCCTGATGAAATCCTCGAATTGACAGATATAACAGAAACTAGAAAGCAAAAAAAATCTATTCCAAATACTTAAATAGACATTTAAAAAAAAAATTAAACTACGAGTGTGTAGCAGTTTTTATATATCGATATTCGTAACTAAATTTTTTCCCCCATATTTCTACCGACAAATTTCACGTCACGTAATCTCTCGTTATCGGAAAAACACTCATATTTTTAATTAAAAAAAATAAAAAAAACAATCTATATGAGAAGAAGTGAGAATTAGCAATTTTGTGAGAAATTTCCGGTCTTATATACGTCCAGCTTGAATCACCATGTACATACAAAGTTGCCCAACTAACGGGGTGGAGAGGGAGACAATTTTGACGTGCACTGTAATTTAGGGAAATAAGGTGGGAAGCGCTCACCTCTTTCACACGTGTGGGAAAGAAACTCGCGTGTCCGTCTTTTCTTATTTTTTCTTCTCTTTTATCTTTCACGAGCGTGACCTTACGCGTTAACGTCGCCCACAAGATCTGACGGTACCTCCTCTTTACGCCTCTTTGGCCTGCGTCCTTCTTACGTTCGTAATTTAAAAATGAATTTTCAGGCTTTAACGAAAAATTCTTTAGAAAAAAAAACGAAATTACTTTGATGGAAAAATCATTTACGACGAAATTTTTTATAATTTTTATAATCCGACGACAAAGTAAGATATTTAGAGTATCAATCACTTACATCGACCCGAGGCCCAGTTTGTAATTTTGTGCTAGAATTTTGATACAGGAAACGGGGATGTCTGGCTAGAATCGAGCCAGGCAGCGTTACATTTCCTGCTCAGATCCCAGCCAGAAATTATAATTGAGACGTCCCGGATTACATTTGGTCAATTTTTAATTTTAAAAAATGGTAAAAATTGTTGGAATTGTGTTTGGTATCGTTAAATTTTATATTAGAGTTTCCCAGGCAATTAATTAATTCGGATATTCCATTTTAAACTTCTTGGCTAGACCCTTGATACGAAAATAGGAAATCTGGCTAGAATCCAGCCAGGTAGACATTCCATTGGGACGTTCCAGGTTAAATTATGTTTAAAATTTTCATACAAAATTGGGAATTGTTGTTGTAATCGAGCTAGCGTTACAGCCTTTAATAGGGATCTGTTATGTTTTTTTTCTATGCATGTTTGCTTGCCTGTAGAACTGAGAAATACTAGTACACGATGTAGTATGTAAAGGGCGCGCTGGCACGCATGAACGAACATACAACGGAGGTCAAAGTTTTCGAAAGACTTTTCTCTCTCTCTCTCTCTCTCTCACTCTCTCACTCTCTCTCTCACTCTCATTCTCTCTCTCTCTCTCTCTCATTCTTGTCTTGTCGTTGATGTTGCGCTGTAACGCCGTATCGAGTGTAATTACACGTTATAGCGTACGACGTTGTACGTGTTGCGTATCCACCAAGATCGTGCATTTTACGTCCTGGCTATATATATATTGCGTAGGCATATAATACGTTTTGATCTAAATCGTGAGTGTATATATGTATATTAACATTAGATGCAGAATCTCGTGCGAAAGATCTAAATCTCCGAGAGATGGTAAAAATGATCATCATATTTTATTTTTTTATTTTCTTCCAAATCTTTTTTTTCCCCCATAATTTTTACCATCACGTTGCGAAATTAAATGACTAAAGAAAAATAAAAAATCAATAATTTATATTGGTATGCCAATCGCCTTATTTTAAAACGACCCACTAAATTTATTATCATTTTTTTTTTTCATTTTCTTTCTCTCATGTCATACAAACGAAAATTGTTTGCCCTATTTATTGCTCCGAAATGTCTTCTGTCTAAAATGTAACGAAAATTCGTGTTCACAGAACATTTTTCAGATAATTGTATATAATTTTTTCCATCAGCCTGAGGCAAACATACAACTTTCAAAAAAATACACATCAAATTATAACTGTTTGATTGAATTGTCACATTATCACAATCTTATTCTTTCTTTGGGACGCCATTTTTTAAGTCAAATCAATTTATTCCGAGAGGCAAATTAGAGATTAATAAAAATAAAAATAAAAAAATATTTTTTCTTCCCCACGTGTATAAATGTAACCGAAGGATTTTAGACGATTGAAATACATAAATTAAGCGAGTAAAGAAAAATAAAAAATCAATGATTTATATTGGTATGCCAATCGCCTTATTTTAAAACGACCCACTAAATTTATTATCATTTTCTTTCTCTCATGTCATACAAACGAAAATTGTGTGCCCTATTTATTGTTCCGAAATGTCTTCTGTCTAAAATGTAACGAAAATTCGTGTTCACAGAACATTTTTCAGATAATTGTATATAATTTTTTCCATCAGCCTGAGGCAAACATACAACTTTCAAAAAAATACACATCAAATTATAACTGTTTGATTGAATTGTCACATTATCACACTCTTATTCTTTCTTTGGGACGCCATTTTTTAAGTTAAATCAATTTATTCCGAGAGGCAAATTGGAGATTAATAAAAACAAAAATAAAAAAATATTTTTTCTTCCCCACGTGTATAAATATAACTGAAGGATTTTAGACGATTGAAATACATAAATTAAACGAGTAAAGAAAAATAAAAAATCAATGATTTATATTGGTATGCCAATCGCCTTATTTTAAAACGACCCACTAAATTTATTATCATTTTTTTTTTTCATTTTCTTTCTCTCATGTCATACAAACGAAAATTGTTTGCCCTATTTATTGCTCCGAAATGTCTTCTGTCTAAAATGTAACGAAAATTCGTGTTCACAGAACATTTTTCAGATAATTGTATATAATTTTTTCCATCAGCCTGAGGCAAACATACAACTTTCAAAAAAATACACATCAAATTATAACTGTTTGATTGAATTGTCACATTATCACAATCTTATTCTTTCTTTGGGACGCCATTTTTTAAGTTAAATCAATTTATTCCAAGAGGCAAATTAGAGATTAATAAAAATAAAAATAAAAAAATATTTTTTCTTCCCCACGTGTATAAATGTAACCGAAGGATTTTAGACGATTGAAATACATAAATTAAACGAGTAAAGAAAAATAAAAAATCAATGATTTATATTGGTATGCCAATCGCCTTATTTTAAAACGACCCACTAAATTTATTATCATTTTTTTTTTTCATTTTCTTTCTCTCATGTCATACAAACGAAAATTGTTTGCCCTATTTATTGCTCCGAAATGTCTTCTGTCTAAAATGTAACGAAAATTCGTGTTCACAGAACATTTTTCAGATAATTGTATATAATTTTTTCCATCAGCCTGAGGCAAACATACAACTTTCAAAAAAATACACATCAAATTATAACTGTTTGATTGAATTGTCACATTATCACAATCTTATTCTTTCTTTGGGACGCCATTTTTTAAGTCAAATCAATTTATTCCGAGAGGCAAATTAGAGATTAATAAAAATAAAAATAAAAAAATATTTTTTCTTCCCCACGTGTATAAATGTAACCGAAGGATTTTAGACGATTGAAATACATAAATTGCCTCGGAGCGATGATTAGAAGCAATTTTATCTTCGAAATTCCATTTCTCGCGTTAATGCCTCGTGGAATGGCTGTATGTCTTTCGGATATATCGTGTCACAACTATAGAGAGAACCCGTTGACCATCGTCCACTAAATTGGTCCCTATTCTTGTCGACCGTTTAACAATTTCTCATTCGCGAGCTTCTCGCGTCACGCTATACACGAGAGAAGACTTTTCGATTCATCTATATATATACATACATATATATATATATGTATATATATATATACATATACATATATACACACATATATATAGATATGTATATATATATATATATATATATATGTATATATATATATATATATATATATATATAGACGTGTATATAAATGTACGTATATACATCTCACTCTACGAGAGATTCACGGTTAAACCGAGAGTTAAGCCCCCGGTGACTTTCTCCAATTTAAAGCCGGATTACGGTACACACACACTATATGTATATATATACATTAACTCGAGTATATAATATATAAACTTCCTCATTGATCGGGTCCAATCTCATCGTTTGGAGAAAAAATTCAACCAGCTCGCGGATGTAATCGCTCACCCGGTATATGGGTGGCTGTAATCATGCGCGCCCTCTGTTCTCCCTCTCATGGGGCAATTTTTTTTTTTTTTTTTTTTTTTTTTTTTTTCATATTTTTTTATTGCTCCTTTTTTTGCAATTTTTTTTCTATCGATGATCGAATGAAAACGGTATCGAGGGTAATGGCCCGATCAACCCTGCTGTACGTGTATCACGAGCGTGTAAAATGAGAATCCCCCGTTTCGCAGGTTAAAATTTTACCACACATGCTTCGTACTCACCATTGTAATAGTGGAGTTAAGTGAGTATTCCAGTTACCAAAGCCTCGAACACAATTACTGACTCGATAAATTGCAGAAGAATATTGAAAAAAAAAAAAAAAAAAAATGATAAATGATCGTCAGGCGAAAGTGTGAAATTATTTAAAGAGCATGGGGGATCAATTTTTTTTGTCGTTAAATAATCGAAATTTGTCATTTGAAAATTAAATTTTTGAAGCAGATCTTTTTTAGTCTGTGACTAACTTGGACAATTTACATCGTATGTTTAACCGTTATTGGATTTTAAATTACATTTTTTCATATTACATTTGAACACATTTTGCCATTGCCAATTATCCGCAGGGCAAAAAGACGAGAGCAATGAATTTCTTTATAGTTTTCAAAATTTGTGAATTGAAATTTGATAGGAATAAAAAAAAAATTAGTCAATTTATTTACCAGAAAGGGAGCCCATTGACAATTAAAAAAATAAACAAATAAACACAAATGTTGATTTTTTCTCAACGAAAATTTCAACATAAATTCAAACATTATAAAATAACAGAGTGAGTAATTGTGAAAAAAAAAATCATTTTCAATTATAATAGAAAAACTCGATATTTCTTAATCCCGGAATACAAGATAATTTTTTTTTAATCGAGATTTCATCAACTATAACTTTAATCAATAATTATAAAACAAAAAAAAACCCTCTTGGAAAAAAAAAAGGAAAAAAATTTTTTTAAATATTCCATTTTGTTAAATATGTACGGCGTGAGTCAGTCATTGTTTGGCCTCAACAGTGCAGCATCGAAACATTTTACTATCTCACAAGCTCATCGTTCATGTGGAGAAACTTTATACATATATCTATATATATTTAGCGTTTTTCTTTCATGTACAAGCATAGCCTATTGACCTTCTAAAGGTGGTTTAGGTGCGGCGAACACCCTTCGTAGCCTGATGTGTTAGACTATACGGTAAATATCTCGGAAAACCGTATCTGCTCTCTCGTTCGTCGTAATATATCATGCGATTTAAGGCGAGTCCACAACCGAGATATATACAGACGATAAAGATACAGACGATTTAAACAAAAGGAAAAGAAAAACAAAACAAAAAAAATCTCCGTTAAAGCAACAAATAATTCGGTGATTAAAGATAGCAAAACGCGTCCGACCGGAAGTTATATATCTTTGATGAAATTCTCCCCGCTATGTTAAATGCCAGGACACTTCCTTGCTCGAGCGATAAACCAGGCCTGAAACGCGATAAAACTTCTTCGTATTTCAATATTCTATAAATTATTATAATATTATATCGCCACTGTTCCAAAAAGTCATAAAACAAAATTTATCCTCGATCGTTTCGCTTCGTATTATGAATTCTCGTTTCCGGAAATCACGTATCGAACTTTGCTGTAATCCTCGTTAATTAGTATTCAAAAAAAAAAAGGAAATCATTAAAATATAATAATATTTTGGGAAGAATCGATTCTGGTAATTCGAAGATTTTTTTAAATATTATTTTATTATATACTCATCCGAAGCTTTTATAATACTCGATGTTGAATCCAGGCTATTAATTTTCTTGCCTCTTTCTCTGATTTTAAAACTTGTTTTTTTTTAATTATTATTATTATTTTTATTTATTACGACATCTCTCGAGCAACGAATTGTCAGAGATTACGAGAGGCTTTGTCGAATCGTGGGAGAAAAAGTTACCATGGTAACGAATTGTAATTTTTAAGAAATATAAACGAAAAAAACAAAAAGTTAAATATATATATATATATATATATATATATAGTGTATAACACGAATTTCTATGCTCTCTATGTCAACGAAGATGAATAAAATACTCAGAGGCCCGAATTTATATTATAATAAAGCCCGAACGAAAATTAAGTTAAAAGAAGGCGTTCACTATAAATGTGAAAAAAATATATGTATATTTATTTGCATATATTTGAAGCGTTTGAAATTTAAAAAAAATATAAAAAAAACTATAAGCAAAGTCTCAAATATCTACTATAATTCGTTGGCCTATCCAGTACAAAACCAGATCGTTATAAAGAATAATAGAGCACGGATATTATGTTTTTGTGAATAAATATTACATTTTTATTTTCATTACGAAGTCGTAATACATATTCGTAATATATATATATATATATATATATATATATATATATATATATATATATATATATATATATATATATGTATATATATATATATATATATATATATATGTATGTATGTATGTATAATATATCCATTCACAACCACCAATATATGAATTTTTATATATACATTATACAAAATATTATTAATTACAGATTCATCTATCTATTATACACCAATACGTATAAACATATGCATTATTCTCTAACTTAATTTCTTGAATCGTTACGACGACAAAAAATTCAACGATCTTTATTTGTCAGATTAGTTTTCTCCAAAAAAAAAAAAGAAAGAAAAAAAAATCTGAAAAGAATAAAGTTCGTTGTGAGTTTAAAAGGACAAAAAAAGAAATAAGCGTGAAGAGAAAGAAAAATGTTGCATTAATTTTCGAATAAAGTAAAAGAATTAATGAATTTCCATGCAAAAATAAAATGTGAAATTTTTTCTATAAATTCGTTTATTAATGGAAAATTTTGTTTTTCTCACAAACTCAAGTGGACGGCTCGATGACGATTATCCTCGTTGTTAAATTGTACGATGTTGTTATTTGATTTTATTAATCATAAAAATAATTCGATAATATCGAACTAACTCTATTATTATTTTAAGCTTAATTTATGTACTTACGTTACGTAGAAATTTGTTGTGTGCGATATTCGCGAGAATCTTCGAAAAGGAGAAAAATATCTCGTTGAATGTTTGCCAAGTACTATGTATTTGTAGATAATTCGATGAAAAGAAGAAAAAAAAAAATATTTAATTGTGTTATAGTCTTATAATTGATATTATATATATATAATGTGTGTAAGGTCAAAATAGCACGACAAACGTCGAAAGCTCGACACGTTGATTCGTGGGAGTCGAAATACATTTTTAAAAATTTTATATTCTCTAATTCCAACGGGTTGGAACTGAGTTTGGTTCAGGATTGTCCAACGCTCCACATAAAATATACAAAATAATTCTTATCCTGGACGTAAAAAATAAAAAAATAAAATTGTTTCGTCTATAGGAAAAATTATTTTTTGATAGAAAATTGAAGTTGGACGATCGGTGAATAACGAGGAGAAAACGGATGAAAAAAAAAATTTGACCAATTTTTTGTTTGTTTTTAATTATCGTTATCGATGGAACGTAATACGAGCCATCGACGAATTTTACTAAGTGAAATGTTTAATATTAGATAATAATTCATTTAAAAAAATTCTTACTTTTTTTTTTTCGTTTGTCCTGATCTCAGGCTCGATAAAAACGTAATTTTTGTCTCTTTTATCTCTCTGTTAAATGTATCATATAGAATCGTATACGCGGAAATACCTGAATTATAACGCGAATTGACGACATCATTGATAGCAAAACGTTCGATAAAAAAAAAAAAAAAAAAAAAAAAAAATCGTTCGTTCTAAATCAATGCGATTGTCACATAAATAATAAAAGAATTCGCGAAATGATCGCGCGTTATTTAAAAGTGATATTTTTTATTCGATTAAATAAAATTAAAAAATGTGATATACTTCTGTGGAGTATTCTAAAACTTGTATCTAGATTCCTATCGATGATATGCCAAACCCTCTCTCCTCTTCCGTGCCTTTTCCACTTATTTTGTCAACATGATTGTCAAGAAAAATTAAGAAAACGAGAAACAAAACGAAATAATAAAAGTGAGCGTCACGAGTCGATCCGAGAGTCCTCGACGTGCAGAAAGGTCGTTGGCTTTTTTTTTTATTTTATTTTTTTAACGAGCAAGCCGTGATTAGAAATATAATTTAGACGAAACGAAATGTACCTACTATTTTTGTACCTAGTTCTAATAAAAGTTTGTATGCTTTTTTTATTTAAAAAACAAAAATAGCATCTCATTATTTTTCCTCAAGTAAGAATCCCACATGCGCCAATCGATAGGAAAATTCCTAAATTCTAGTTCTAGGATTTGAAAAAAAAACATTAGAGAACCATTCTAATAATTTCGAGCGATTTTCTAACATCGAAAAGCAATATTGAAGGAAAAAGATATTCACTCGACTTGTGTCGAACCGGTTAGATTTACCAGAATCATACTAAGGACCTTTTTCGTAAAGAATTTTGTTCTCTACAAAAAAGGTTCCATGCTGATATACCGCCAGACGAAGGGTTACGTGGTAATTGTACGTAATGATAATTCAAAATTGCTTTTCGAGATTTTCCATCTATCAAAGATTAACTACCGTTTTTCTCCAATACGATCATACTTATGAATGAAATGTACTGAACATTTTTTGTAGAAAATTTTACGCTCAACAAAAAAGATCTCTTGGAAAAATATCGTCAGACGAGTCATTATCGAGTTAAATGGTTATAAACATTTATCTTGGTAATAAAAATCGATGGAGAATTTTTTTTTTCTCAAAGTTCATTATATTTTCGTAACCAGCGTCTTAAAATCTATAAAATTCAGACAGAATTTTCCATATACAATCCAGTCTTCACATCAGTTTCGTTCTATAAATAAAACAGATTTTTTTTTTTTTTTTCGATGACTCTGATAACCCCCTCACTCTCTGGATTGAATGAAAAAAAAAAAAAAACTAAAAAAAAAATCGCTTTTGCTGAAATAATTTATTTACCAATAATGAACAAGGAGATTGTTACAGCGGCAAGGGCAAATTTTTCGTCAAATTAATTGCGCATTATTCGACAATTCGTAGTTTTTTTTTCTTCAGAAAACACAAATGACGCGCATGACAGATTATTCGTGGCTGGACAGGATTGAGTTATTTTTTTATCATCAAATTTTTTGTTCTTTTTTTCCTGCTGACACCAACCATTAATTAGCAAAATTTCACATACGACTTGACACGCTTGTATTAAGTAAAAGCGTGTTAACTCTTCAGAAGCGAAGCTAACGCGCCACAGAGTGAAATTTGACAGCAGAAATTTGGGAATAGAAAATATTTTTCTTCTTTTTTTTTTTTTCATCCACGAAGCTGCAGATTCGTACTCGATAAATCTAAGACGATTTGTGTGTAAATCTGTAATTGTGTCGGTGTATATTTTTTTCCCTCCTTGTTTTTTTTTAATAATAAAAATAATGATAATAATAATAATAATAATAATAATAATGTGTCTTGTGTATTTCGTGTTTGTGAATCGCAATTATAGAAAGAATATAGTATATAATATATATATATATATATATTGTCAGAGGACGGGTTCACCTCAGCTCTAAATTACCGTGCACATTCATGCCAATTAATTATTCGATTAAGCAACATCGATCCTTTCATTGCTCTCGTCCTCTAGGAATGGGAAACTTTTTTTCGTTTTTGTTTTTTTCTTTTCAAATCTTTTTTTTTCCAAAAGCACAAATATATGTTCATTATTTAAATTCATCGAATCATTGTTATAACGTCCATTTCATGTTTGACCCGTTTGAAATTATCACGCGATTCGTCGTAAAAGGCTGGCAATTTTATTCTTTACCCGTTAGACCGGATGTGACAAAAAAAAACATTGTATTGGACCCCCTTCCCTTATGCGATGTACCAATATAGACGAGCGAATTTACCCATATTTTGCTTATTTTTTTTTTCAGACATCTTTATGCGTGTAAAAAAAAATTACTGTTCAAATTTTGGTTGAACAATTGGGGAGCATTAAAAAAAAAATTCTCACAAATAGTTGCTCTTTGAAGTTCATTTTCTTTTTTTTTACTCTAGTTAGTTTTGAAAAACTTTCGACTGAGTTTGGGCAAAAAATTGTTGTCGGGTCACCATTATTTTTATGGCATTAGGTTTTTTCGTCAAAAAGATTCTCCACATTTACCGCCAGGTGCTCCACCGTCGCTGGGGTACAAACAGCTCGAGGAAATTCTAACCTCAATTGTTCGGGTAAAAGTTTATTTTATCAGCTTTTACGTTAATTACAAATTGTAAGTGGGACAAAGAATCCGGAGTAGTTTTTCATTACGCAAAAATTATAATTGTTATCTTATTTTCCGCATATTAATCTCTTTTGTTTGTCCCCCCCCCCCCCCCGAACCTTTGGCGCCGCCCTGGTGGAGACTTTTTAATTTTCAACGAAAAAACCTAATTTACAACCGTTAATTTTTGAGATATAAATTTTGAATCGATGAATCGTGTTGAAAATGATAATTAAAAAATCGTCGGACTCTCAAAATATAAATTTCAACTTGGCTGTGAGAAGAATATACTGGAGTTAAAAGAACGAGAAGGCTGAAAAACAATTAATAATATATATTTGGTTTTTTTTCTCAATATTCTGGACCCAGCCAATAAAAAGTGTAATAACTTTTTATCAGTCGAGCATAAAATGCAGTTTGAAAAAAAAAAAGATAAAACTTTAGGCACTAGAACGTCGATTGGCCGATCGTCCGATAACTGAAGAATTTTTTCGGGGCAATTTCCGCTCGTCCAAAAAGTGTTTTGAGTAAAGTTAACGAAAATAGAGGTCTATTTTCGTTGGTGAAGTGCTTTGATGATCGATAAGAATTTTCGGATCGATCGTATCATCGGTCATTTCGTAATCACGATTAAGGTATGCAAGTTTGTTTATTTTTATTTTTTTCTCTTTCGTCTGAGCGAGACTCGAGAAGAGTATCGAAGAGCGGAAGGGATGGAAGTCACGTGAGGTGTTTCTAAGACAAAAGTTTGTCCTCGGGAATGGTCGGGCTTGTTGCCATGGGCGCTGCTGATGCGCGTCTCGTTGCCTCGGCTTCTCGCAACGCCTCGTCGAAGCTCTGAGTCGAATTAGACCTTGACGGTACCACCTTTGTCTGCGAAAAAAAAGCCAAAATAAAGATGTGAAAAAATTATCAGTGGCGGTAAAACGAATGTCCCGTTAACGAGGGACAAAATTCTTCCATTTCTATTTTACTCGAGTATCGAATGGATTTGTGTTATGGGCAATTCCAAACCAAAGATCGATAGGACCCTGAAACGTTTTTTTTTTTACAATCTTCGTCTATTTAGTGTCATTAAAATCAACACATAAAAAAATATTTCGGTAAAATTATTCAAGAAACTTGCGCACGAATCATCCGCCAAAATAGCGTCGATGAAAGCATAAAAAATAATGCCTGGGAATTAAGTTTTTTTTTCTCAGCGTTCTCAGCAGACACTTGATGGGTAAATCTGCTAATGCTAAATCCATTTACTCGACACGTTTGACTCGACCACAGCGATTAAAAAAATAAATCAAATTAAAAAAAAAAGAAATTGAAAATTTGTGTGAATTCTTTTTTTTTCATGGCCCTGATTTATGTGCCTGTCGATTTGATCTGGAATTCTCTGGATATATTTTTCTATACCTTGACGTTCTCGTAGGCAGAACCAACACGCTCCTCGAGGGAACGGAAACTGTCCGAATTGCGCATCTGGCCGAGTTTCATGGATATACCACTGCCCAGACCTCCTAGAATGCTCGTCGTGACCTCAGCTGTGTTCTTGAAAACTGATTCGGTCTTCTGGAATCTAAAATTGCGCATCGTACAATTACTCTCAGTCTCGAATTAAAATCTTACCTTCCTTCTTTTTTTTTTATTTATTTTTATTTTTTTCGCTTAAGAAATTCGATCAATTTAACAAATTTCATTTCAAATTTGACAATTCCCATACTGGCTTAATGTATATATAAATATTTGCGCGAAGCTTTATGCGAAGTATATCTGTATATAGTAATTTTAACTCAGGGGTTCAGCCACTGGTGCACTCATTCTAAATAGAAACTCGAAAAAAAAAATCAGACTCGAGAAATTCATTTTCTATTAATTTTCACGAATGTTTTCATGTAATTATAGATAAGCGAGATAATGAAATGAATGACAAGCGAATCTTTTACAAAATTAGTTGCAAAAACAATTTTATATTATCTAACGTTCCTATCGGAATAAAATCGAAATGTTGAGATTTTTTTTCTACGACTCGAACACTACAAGGGCACAAACTCCAAACTGCCAACTTCACTTCAAAGTGAAGTTCACTTGAAAGTCAAACGCCATAATACTTCTCTTTTCCACTCTTTTCCAACACTTCATGCGAAGTATATCTGTATATAGTGATTTTAACCCAGGGGTTCATTCACTGGTGCACTCACTCTAGATAGAAACTCGAAAAAAAAATCAGACACGAGAAATTCATTTTCTATTAATTTTCACGAATGTTTTCATGTAATTATAGATAAGCGAGATAATGAAATGAATGACAAGCGAAGCTTTTACAAAATTAGTTGCAAAAACAATTTTATATTATCTAACGTTCCTATCGGAATCAAATCGAAATGTTGAGATTTTTTTCTACGACTCGAACACTACAAGGGCACAAACTCCAAACTGCCAACTTCACTTCAAAGTGAAGTTCACTTGAAAGTCAAACGCCATAATACTTTTCGTTTCCACTCGAGAGAGTCAGTCAAAGATGCAGACAAACACAGTAGGGTGAGTGCACCAGTAAATGAAGAGAGCCTAGTGAATGAACACTTCACGCGAAGTATATCTGTATATAGTGATTTTAACCCGGGGGTCCAGTCACTGGTGCCCTCACTCTATATAGAAACTCAAAAAAAAAAATGAGACTCGAGAAATTCATTTTGTATTAATTTTCACGAATGTTTTCATGTAATTATAGATAGGCGAGATAATGAAATGAGTGAGAAGCGAAAGTTTTACAAAATTAGTTGCAAAAACAATTTTATATTATCTAACGTTCCTATCGGCATATTTACAAATTATTTCGCTCGTTATTTCGTAATTTCATTATAAATAATTTTAGGCGATCTCGCAGACGCGAATGCGATTACACGGAAAAACTATTTTCAATGCTAGTCATAGCTTGTGGAGAGAAAAGCGTGCAATCGTGCGTTGTGGGCGGTTAAAATTTAAGCATCAACGATGACCTTTCTCTGTTTCTCCCTCGCGAGAATGGCCGACATGGAATAATTTAAGCAGTTCTTTCTTGTTTTACACATTATGTGTACATGTATATATGTACTTACAAACTGTTCTCGGAGACTGCCCTGGTGACCCGACCGAGTTTCGCACCGACGTTCTGATAACTGAATGACAAACCCAACCAAAAAGTAAAGGAAAGAAAAAAAAAACAAAATCATCCTGCACTGGCGCAGAGATGGACAAAAGAGAATTTTCATGCAGAAGAAAAATATTTTTGCTTCCACGTGAGTAAATCTTCTGATCGATGAAAAAAAAAATGGCTATTTCAATGCCATTGTGTTCAAAATATTCGAATCTTTCGGAAAATCTCATTTGGAAAAAATCACCGGATAAAACGAATCTTTATGAGCTCTTAACTATGCAATGGTTTGTCTTGTCATATTTTTGCAAGATATCTTTTTTGTAGAACGTGAGATTGTCTACAAAAAAGTAAGGGTGCATATTATTCCTAGGCATGACCATTTTTGACGAAATGGATAAATAGTAATCTGACATTGTGATGGAATACATTGAACGACCAAGAACGAAGAAAAATCTCAATTTTCTCCAAATCTGCTAGTCGCTCGAGGAAAAGACTAGGGCCCTTTTTTGAGTAGGTCTTTGTGCTCCATAAAAAAGGTTCTATGCGGATATAACGTTAGGTGAAGGGTTACGTAGTTATTATACGTAAAGATCAAGACTGAAGACTGCTTCGTTTCTAGGTTGCAGATTAATTTGATTTTCTTGTAAACAGTCATACCTAAGTATAATATGCATAGGACCTTTTTTCCTTAAAATTTCATGTTCGACAAAAAAGAATTCTTGCAAAAGTATCGTCAGACAAGCCGTTATCGAGATAAACATTTATTTTCCTTACATCAATGGATCCAACTCTTTTTTTTTCGACAAGTATCTTAAATTTTTGCATTCAGTGGCAATGTTTCCTGTCTCAAAATTTTTCCCAATCCTGCACCGCATACAAGTAAAAAAAAAAACAAAAAACCACCACCAATCGCCGAATCAAAAAACCCATCATATTATTGATCGAACCGAAATTTCAATTAATGTAAAATTTTTAATCAGCAGCACCGATGATGAGTGAAAATTTGTGTGTGCATGTTGAAATAAAGAATTGTGCAAAATAAAGGAGTAAAACGTGCAAGAGATGAGATGATTTTGCGTTATGTTTGTCTGAAACGTACACTTGGCTTTCCTTGACCGTGCGTAGACCCTGATTAACGTCATCGGAGAGTTCTCTCCAAACGCTGATGCCCAATTTTCGTTTGAGCACATGAGAAACTCCAACTTTGCTCGCCAGAACGTGTCTCAGTGTCTGAATTTCTTCCTCCACCTGAAAAAGACGAAGAAAAAATAATTAGAAAGTTGACAATTTTTATTTATTATTTATAACAAATTGTTTAACTATCAGAGTTGAAGATGTGAAATTTACTTTCGCGAGTTCAGCGGCCCATTCAGCTTTTTGACGCTCTTGTTCCTCAAAGGAGAGTCCCTGAAGCTCATTCGCGACGTTATCGGCGGACGGTGAGAGGGAGCCACCTGAGTGGAGAGAAGCATCTTCGCCTGAAAATTAAAAAAAAAGGTATTGAAGAATTTAGAATATATCGCAGAGGAATTTTTTATTTGTTGATCGAACATTTTTAGATAATAAAGAAATCTTTTGCGAATAATAATAATATAACGAAAAAAAAATCATTATCAATTCGTACCAGCAATTTAATAATTTTTCAACGACAAACAGTATCTCCTGTTATTTATTGTCGATATGTAAATTACGATTTATACAAGTGCAAAAAATTCGATATAGCGTCGAACTGGTAATTCTTTGAGCCTCAATGCACTTTTTTTTCACAGTATGTAAAAATTGTAACTTGAATAAACGTTTTTTTTTTTTTTTAAATTTAATAAGTGAAGGTGATGGTGTTGAGGGTAAAATATGATATGTGTGCTCAGTCAGGAAATACAATTTGTGCGATATTATACGACTATATCACCTATCTGCCTTTTTCATTCATGACTCGTTTGCCTATCAGTGCAGATCGCTCGTAACATCAGAGGTCATATACGATATGCATGTATCTACATATAAACTAGTGGCTTATCCTAGCTCGAGCGTCTCGACTCTTCACTTTTCTCTGCAAAACTAAAAAAAGTCAATAATTGACGATTTTTCGGGCTCCTAATTGAAATTTTTCACGTTTTGATAAAATCACAAAATGGTTCGTGACTAGCAGGAAATTTCTCATCCGACAAGAATCACGAAATATAGAAAAAGACATAAAAAAAACTCCCCGTTTTTACTCATTCCCTCAGGAAATAAAAAAAAAAAATTCAAATCGCCATATAACTTTCTTCCCTTCGATCTGATGAAAATCGATCGATTTCGGAAATCGATTCGATGAAAATCTCATTAAAATCGGCTGACTAAAATCGCTGTGGACGATTTCGAAAACGCCGAGCTTAAAATTAAAAAATGCTCGTTGGTCCATCTCGATACCTTGATTTTTGTGACAGTGAGAGGACTCTGAAAATCGCTAAAAATCGGTCGAAGGGGATAAAAAAATTTGCGAAAATCGATCGTTAACTTTGATCGGTAAATTTTTTATCGTAGTCAAAAACGAAATGTATTTTACGAGAACTCGAAAAATCCCATTAAAAAAATTCTAAAGATGTAAATTTTTTTTCTTTATTAATAATGTGATTTTTTTTTTGTTTGGTCGCTGAAAAGGCATTGAGTGGTTTATGCAGAGACTTTCTCGTATTGTACGTTTTGCTAGCTCGTATATATTTACATACACGCTGACTTTCGCACACGTGACAAAAGCGTCAAATAATTTAGACCCGTTATGACGCAACTTTCACAGCAGGTCGATAAACAAGTACATTCCGTTCGAATCGGTGCCACGAAGTTTTAAATCGTTTGGTAAATTTTTTTTCTGCATCCTCTAAAACGAATAAAAAATTATGAAATTTAACCTGCGCTATATTATGGAAAATAACGGTCGACCGTGATACTCGTGAGGGTCTGAGAGAGCAACAAAGAAAGAAGATCGAGGAGGATGCAAGAAGAGCGTGAACGATCCAAACCTGCAACGAGATATCGTCTTTCGCTTTGAGAGCGCAGACGAGGTCATAACGGTGATTATTTTTCTTCAGTTCGTGGGGAAATTCGCCTCAGCGGAGCAACAATGCCACCATTTTTGTATACATAATAATCATATATATATATATATATTTGTAAATACTTTTATATTTTCATATTTTTTTATTTATATGTAAAATGTTACTTGATGAAATGGGAATGTCGAATATTTCTCAAGGTTACAGTGGCATTGGCAGTGTGTAAAAAACCTGCTTAGTAAAAAAAAAAAAAAAAAAAGATCGCGATACATTTTTTTAAGGGTTTTTTTCTGGAAAACTTTTGTAGAAAGAAATTTTTGTAACACTTACAGTTGAGCCATTTCATTCATTAAAAAAAAAAAGAAGAAGATCTATAATAAAATGGTATCAGTTCGTAATAATATAAAATAAGTAAAAAGTTTTCTCATATAATTTGAGTTTCGTTGGCTAATCGCTAATAACTGTCAGCTCAACTTGCATTTTCAATGAATTCGGACCAATTGCAATATATCGTCATCCTTTCACTTCCGGCAGCAAAAGTTGAACAATAAATTATTGTTTGCGATTAAAGGAAAAAAATAAAATAAAAAACCTTTGACGAGCTCGATAAATCTTCTGTAATTATCGCTGTTGCTAATTTTCGCCAGATAAGGTTTTGAAAATTCTTGAAAAACAAGACGAACTGATTTTCGCTTCCTGCGTCCATTTTTTCCGATCGTTTCAGTTCCGCGCGAGGAATAAAAATCATCGGGATGAAGATCCGTCTCATCGACGACTATGTCGTCGAGTTCGCCATTTGAATCGCGCCAACAATGAACAATTATTTCTTCACTTCCGCTTAGCTCGTCGATATCATCGAAACTCGGGGTTGCCGCTAAATTCGCGTAATAAACGTCCTCCTCGTATTCGAGAGAATCCAATTCGCGCTCATTTTCACTAGGGCAATCCTCGCCGTGCTCGTTGCACGGTTTTTTACGTACTATTGGGCTCCTCGTTGTTTCGGACGACGATTTCGTTCTCTCGCGCGTTGTTTCATTGCCCGTTTCACCTTTCATTTTTTTTGTTTTCTTTTTTTTTTTCGTCTTACTTTAACGTCCTTTCTCTTTTGGGTCAATTATTAATCGTCTGATCCTCAATTTTTCGAAACATATTTATTTTTTCACTTGAAAGAATCGATACTTATCGATCGATCGTTTTATATCGATTGATCGATTATTTCGATTATTTTTTACTATTTTTTAAATCGAACTAATCGAACCGGAGAATGTCACTTGCACTTTATTCAGTATTTGTAATAATTTATCGTTAGTATTAATTCTCGATGTGTGTCAGTTGACCGATTTTTTTTCCTCGATTCAATTTATTTTTAATTAAAAAAAAAAATGTCCCACTTTATTGAGAATTTCAAATAGTTTTTCCTGCTAGGATAATTTTTTCATTTGTTCATTTAAAAACAGACACAGTAATGTTTGCGACGTTTTTTTTTTTGTTGTCTCTAAAGTTGAAGGAAATTGTAAGAATTTATAACAGATTTTTCGTTATCGGTAGTGAAAATAATGAGACCCGAGGATTAAATTTGGTATACGAAAATGTCACACGTGCCGATCGATCATCGCGACGTTCCGTTTTGTACCGATCGGCTATCAGCGATAACTGCGCGACACTACAGCTGGTGTTGGCGTCCTCGAACGACCGTTCAAGTTTGACAAGACGATCGAGACTCTTTCAACATGATGTTGGCTGGTAGTTGACGATTTTCGTCAAAGATGGCGCAGTTTGTTGCTCCTTCGAGCCACGTATTCTTCGCAGGCAAGCATCGGACAGTTAGTCGTAGTCGGTGGTTACGTTTTATTACAACGAATTCAGACGCTGGTTATTATTATAGCGGACACGGTAGAGTGCAAGATTGCGATCTCCGAGAGGCAAGGATCGAGAATGGGAAAGAGAATGTATGTTGGTGAAGGGAGAGAGGGAGGGGGGGGGGGGAAGTCGAGGATCTACAAGAAGGGTTGCCAACTATCTTTTCAAAAATTCGAAGAACATTCGTAAATTAAAAAATATTAGTGATCTAAAAAGATAATGAAATTTTTTTAACTACTCTCACGCAAAATACCACAAAGTTGCGTTTTTTTAAATATATTTTCTTTAGTTTTTTTTAATATATAACGAACTAGCTGCTGATCTTTTCAAAAATTCGAAGATCATTCGTAAATTAAAAACTATTAGTGATCTAAAAAGATAATGAAATTTTTAAAATACTCTCACGAAAAATACCACAAAGTTGCGTTTTTTTAAATATATTTTCATTAGTTTTTTTAAATATATAACGAACTAGCTGCTGATCTTTTCAAAAATTCGAAGATCATTCGTAAATTATAAACTATCAGTGATCTAAAAAGATAATGAAATATTTTAAATACTCTCACGCAAAATACCACAAAGTTGCGTTTTTTTTAAATATATTTTCTTTAGTTTTTTTTAATATATAACGAACTAGCTGCTGATCTTTTCAAAAATTCGAAGATCATTCGTAAATTATAAACTATCAGTGATCTAAAAAGATAATGAAATTTTTGTAATACTCTCACGCACAATACTACAAAGTTGCGTTTTTTTAAATATATTTTCTTTAGTTTTTTTTAAATATATAACGAACTTGCTGCTGATCTTTTCAAAAATTCGAAGATCATTCGTAAATTAAAAACTATTAGTCATCTAAAAAGATAATGAAATTTTTAAAATACTCTCACGCACAATACTACAAAGTTGCGTTTTTTTAAATATATTTTCATTAGTTTTTTTAAATATATAACGAACTAGCTGCTGATCTTTTCAAAAATTCGAAGATCATTCGTAAATTAAAAACTATTAGTGATCTAAAAAGATAATGAAATTTTTAAAATACTCTCACGCAAAATACCACAAAGTTGCGTTTTTTTAAATATATTTTCTTTAGTTTTTTTTAATATATAACGAACTAGCTGCTGATCTTTTCAAAAATTCGAAGATCATTCGTAAATTAAAAACTATTAGTGATCTAAAAAGATAATGAAATTTTTAAAATACTCTCACGCAAAATACCACAAAGTTGCGTTTTTTTAAATATATTTTCTTTAGTTTTTTTTAATATATAACGAACTAGCTGCTGATCTTTTCAAAAATTCGAAGATCATTCGTAAATTAAAAACTATTAGTGATCTAAAAAGATAATGAAATTTTTAAAATACTCTCACGCAAAATACCACAAAGTTGCGTTTTTTAAAATATATTTTCTTTAGTTTTTTTTAATATATAACGAACCAGCTGCTGATCTTTTCAAAAATTCGAAGATCATTCGTAAATTAAAAACTATTAGTGATCTAAAAAGATAATGAAATTTTTTAAATACTCTCACGAAAAATACCACAAAGTTGCATTTTTTAAATATATTTTCTTTAGTTTTTTTTATATATAACGAACTAGCTGCTGCCTGCGGCTTCGCACGCGTTAAATCAGTGTGAAAATATTTTACCCCTTTTTACCCCCAGGAGGGTTGAATTTTAAAAAATCCCTTCTTAGTGAGTCTCTACATTATAAAATAAAACTGCTGACCAAATTTCATATTCATAGCTTCAGCGGTTTCGGATCGGCGATGATGAAGTGATTTTTCAAAATTCAACCCCTAACAGGATAAAAAGGGGTAAATTGGGGGCGGGGGGATATAAGGGGTAACACCGTATACTGGGTAATTTAAGAGTTTGGAAAAGTTGAAGATCAATGAAAACAACTGCTAATCATCTTGTAGATCTCAAAGTTATTCCTGAATAAAAACTATTATAGCTTGCAACTTTTTACCTTCAATTTTTTAACTTAACTTACAATTTTTTGTGTCTATATATAAAAAATCACAGAGTGATGTTTTTTTTTTGTTAACAAAACTGATCAATTAAAAGATTTAGAAAAGTCAAAGATCTATGAGAAGAATTGCCAACGATCTTGAACTTGTTGACTATTATTCAATTTACTTTTTAATCGGTTCTGATAAAAGATATCACAGATTGACGTTTCTTTATCGATAATACTGATTAATTGATGAGATTCGATAAATCGAGGTACTATGAAAAAGATTGCTAATGATCTTGTAGATCTCGGAGATATTTATGAAGAAAAGTTACTGGTGATCCAGAATCAAAATTAATGTTCAAAATGTTCTGATGCAACATCTCGCTGAATTGGGTTTTTTTTTTAATTATTGTTATTTTTTTAATAATACTGACGAATTGAAAGGGTTGGGCAAACTCGATTATTAATTAATTAAAGCTACGATTTAATTATAGCATAGTTTATAGTAATAATTAATTTTTGATGTTCTTTGATGCAAAAATGACATAGTAGTGTCCTTCTTTCTATATATGTCTTCTATATATGTATATATGTATGTAATGAGAACTGCTAGAGATAGAAAGAATTCATGAGAATTCCATGTGTTATTGTGAAAAAAAACCATTGATTGGTGTTGTTTTTTTTTTTTTTTTTTCAAATACACAATGCTCTCTAATTATCAACGGTCATGCAGATCTCGAAAATTAGTCACGAACAAAAACTACGATATATACATGGCAACAATTAATGTTTTTGTGCTCAGATTTTATAACTAATTGTCTTGCGGTGCAAATCACACAGTATAATTTCCTAAGATATTATTGCCTGATTTTTAAAGATCTAGCAAAAATATTAACGATCTCTATAAGGGAAGAATTTTTAACGATTTTATGAATCTCGAAAAAAAAAATATATATCATTAATAATCACTACAAATTCATCACGATTCATCACGAATAATCATCGATGTATCACGAATAATAATTTGATTGTCTTCAATGTGCAGATTGATGAGTAAAAATTTTTATGTATCATTGTCAGCCACAAAGTGGATTTTTCTACCTAATGCCATTTGCTTAAGGGCTCAAAAAAACATGCAAAAAATTCTAAATTAATATATAAGAACTGTTATATATTATAAACATGTTAGTAGAACTCACCGAAAAGAACGCCTTCGTCTTCGTCCAATCCTGGACAGCAGCACAAAAATTACATAATTAAACTTTCACCAGCATTTTGTATTTCATGCTAACTTGAGTTAGAATAAAATAAAATCAAAGAAAAGAGAGAGAAAAAAAAATCATCGAAAAAGTGGATGAGTTACGAGGGATTGAGTTTCGTATATATATAGAACAGAGCCAATGCATTCATTCAATCAACGATACAATCGAACAATTTATGGTCAATCGACAAATTGATTTGTGTAGATAAATTGATTTGTTATTCACAAACATATATATAGGACACTTCATCATCGTGAAAAGTACAAGCAAAAAAATATTTTTATCATAAAAATTCTCGTGTACTTTCTCTAGGAGTGGAAAGTAATTGTGTCTCGTTCCTTCGATATTGACGACAGTGAAAAAATCGTGAACAAAAACAAAGAAAAGAGAGAGAAAAAAAAATCATCGAAAAAGTGGATGAGTTACGAGGGATTGAGTTTCGTGTATATATATATATATATAGAACAGAGCCAATGCATTCATTCAATCAACGATACAATCGAACAATTTATGGTCAATCGTCAAATTGATTTGTGTAAATAAATTGATTTGTTATTCACAAACATATATATAGGACACTTAAATCATCGTGAAAAGTACAAGCAAAAAAATATTTTTATCATAAAAATTCTCGTGTACTTTCTCTAGGAGTGGAAAGTAATTGTGTCTCGTTCCTTCGATATTAACGACAGTGAAAAAATCGTGAAATTGTCGATAGATCGTAGCAACTGAGACGTATGTACATGAAATTTAATAAACCATTAAAGTTTATTGACCTGGGTAACTTTCCCGTTCGCTTGCATTACTCACTGCTGGCATATTTTTCATTCTTTCTTTCCCTTTCTTTATTTCTTTCAGTTTGAATAATACACGAGTACGAGTATCCGACAGTTTTTGTCGTTGCGCCAGAGCGACTCGACGATATGCCAGTGAGTTGTTTTTATTTATTTTTTTGCGTGCCCATCAATCGATACTTAGAACGGCAACATGTATCGATCTCGTGGCACGCAATGAAAAAGCTCGAGAAAAAAATGTATACGATTTTTTCTGGATTTTTTTCCAAATGATAAAGAAAATTGTACGGGGAAGATTTATTTATTGACTCGATTATTTGACAATGAAATCTTAACGATCCTGATAAGAATTCCTTTTATTTTATCTCCAAACCGGAACTTTTACATCAAGATAAAGATTATCGGAAAAAAAAAATTATCAATCTAATGTGTCTTTTTAGAAATTTAATAATAGCAATTAATATTTATAAAACTTTTAAGTGAAGATAAAAATGATCGTAAAAATTATATTATTTCTCTAATTTGTCCTTTGAGAGAAATTTAATCACAATAAAATCGAATATTTCTCTTCCCTCGAATGTTATAATCAAAATTCTCATCCTTCTCGTTCCCTTCTCAAAAAAAAAAATGGTATCAAATTTTACGTGAATTCAATTCGACAAATTTGGAAAAATAAAAAATGGTTGAAGTATAAATAAAAAGTTTTATTAAGAGTTCAAGAATGAGGATTTTTTTTTGTTTTATTTTATTTTTAAGTAAAATTGGATTCATTATTTGCACCCAGCCACATCCACGTTAACACAAAATTCAAAGCTGCGAGAAGTTTGCAAGTTTCTCGGTTCTCGGCCACGAGTACGATCGATGAGACCTCGTTGAGGGCCTCCCGAAGGTTATCACAATCTGGGGGTTGGGGTTAGAGTGAAAATAATATCGCTGACAAAGTTAATGAAAAAAAAAACTCGTGTCACACATCGTCGTATAAAAGAATGTTATCGAAGCATTTTGTTTTTTTTTTTTTTTTTTCATTACTCGCGAGCTTCAACCCAAACGAGTTTCAGGAGACATTCTTTGGATTAGATCCGGTGAGCGGAAATTCGACTATCGGAATCCAATTTTAACTTCATGATCCGTGAAATGATTGAGTACTGAAATTGCATCGAAAGAAAATAGTAAAAAAATTGAATCTTCAATAAATTATTAATAAATTAACCAAAAAAATTTAATTCCATAGCAATTATATTAAAAAATATTAACTAATCAACCGATGAAAAATAAGTAATCAATTGATTGATTATTTATTTATTTGCAAAATCTCATATTTTATTTAAGAATAAGTTTGAGTCAATTTTTATTGGAAAAATCAATTTTACGACTGCTGTGAGCCAAAAATCTTTGTGCGTTTTTTTCTGTCCTTCATAAAAAAAATATATAAAAAAAGAACGTTTCTTCAATTAATCCAATTTTTGCGTTAATTTTGACAATCTGCATCTTCATTTCTAGTGTCACGTTGAGCTCGAAGTATGTACAACTCTTTGTCTTTTTTGCTTTACCCAAATATAAGCGAGTTAATTAACTCTGTAACCCAATTAACTAAAACTCGAGGAAAAATAAAAAAATTCTTTCTCCCGCGTCTAATTATGCGCCTGAGCTCACCAGTTTCAGCGAAAAATCTCATGCACTTGTTTTTTCCAAGGGCTTTTTATTAAAAACGAATTGTCTTCTATCGATCAATCGTCGAAAAAATAAGGATTCTTTTTTTTTTTCTTTTTTTATTACTCGCGTCTAGACATTGCGGCACCTTTGATTTTCACGAAGAATCTTAAACTACCCAAACACACGCGACGTTTATCACAATCCCTAATTATTTTTTTATTCAAGTATTTTTTTTTCACCAACTTTTCCAATTTTCATAAATACAAATAAATAAATAGAAATGAAAAGAATTAAAAAAAAAAAATCTCCAATATTTTCTCGCAAATTAAAAAAAAAAATCTGAATTTTAGCGAGTATTTTTTTTTGTTTTTTTTTTTTTTTTCGTAAAATTGATATAAATGTGAATTTTATTTTTACTCGAAATGTGTTTAATATGATCTTCGATCGATTGCCAACACGCAGCCATTGCCAGCTACGTGATAGCGATCGATCCAAGATCGTTCAACACATTTTGAGGGAGTTTAAAAATAGTGAACTTTCTATTTTGTCACCGCAGAGCCAATCTCAAGTTTAGGACTGTATGGTGAATTGCTGGTCCCCTTACACAGCTGTTGGCAGTCTCCGTGGCAAACCGCGTCTAATAGAAAGAGAGAGGAATATGCCAAAAAGTGTTTTTATCTTCTGCTTAAAAGGCCAATAATTGTATCGATTTTCCTGCAAGCCTGATTGGTACATAATCGAAGCATTATAAATAAATATATGCCTATAAATAGATATAGAAATGTATGGACGACAAATATAGCAATTCGTATGTTTTTTTTATTGATTGATAAAAGTTATAAGGGCGTTTTTTTAATAATTTAATTAATTAAACGACGTTAACGATACTTTTTTTAACTTATATACATAGCCATACATACATATATATATATACATATATATATAGCCATTGATATTTTATGATATATAGAAAACGGGATAATGACGATTACTTAATCGAGAAGAAGTATATATAGATATACTACGTATATATATATCTACTTCTGTAGTGCTGTTGGGCGATGAGTCACCCGATCACCTGGCGTTAAACCATGAGCTCATATAGTCCCGGACCTAGACTATATAGCACAAATATTGTCACAGTAGATATCTAATTTACTAAGAATTTAAAATTTTTCAATCATACGAAATACTTGGAGGTCGAGCTAAAAAAAAAATCTAATTTTTTTAGCCATATCTTAATTTTTAATTTGATTATTTTTATCGTAAAACGCCATAAATTCATTCAATAAAAGTACACATACGTATAAATAAAATATGAATTTAAAAATTCACCGTGGACGTAAATATTTTCTTAAAAACATAAATTATATTGATTTAAAAAAAAAAAATTGATGAAAAAAAATTAGTCGATGCGAATAAAACGAGAATTTGTCGAGATATGGTCGCCTGTTTGTTGAAACAACAAGAAATGTTTATATTCAGAGGGAGAATGCTCGTGGAGAAATATTTTTCAAAATGGCGCGCGAGACTTTTCAAAGGGAGCGCCGATATAATAATTTTTAGTTACGCGTCATCTAAATTAAGCTCGGACGATGGAAAATTTATGAAGAACGAACGTTCCAGAGTTTCTCAAAAGTCAGAAGCGAGAAAAACAAATTTATTCGCTATTTGAATCAATTTCATTGAGAAAAAAAATAATTATTTTGATGAAATAAACATAATTTTGCCTCATTTTTTTTTTATCTTATCCGAATAAATTTTTTGTGTTTAAGAGAAACTCTTTGATTTGACAAATTTATAAATTTCTCAATGCGAGTCGAGAAAAAAAAATCTTTTCACTCTACAAAATAAAAATAAAAAATGTTTCCGCATCATCAGGAGACAAAAATATATAATATCGGCAACAGCACCATTGACAACGTGGCCGCGTGTTCGTGTCGAGGGAATGAGAAAAAAAAATGCTACAAGCGACTGACTATAATAATGACAGTCCCGATAACGTAAGTCGATGAGAGCTGAGGCTGATTTTCATCTACACTCGACTTCACTATACCGATAAAGAGAGAAATTTCCACTTATTGACGGCGAGAAAAAGATTTCCTTTTAAACATTAAAAAAAAATTACAGCAGCGAGATTTTTTTATTTTTTAAATGACAAAAAGAAATGATTTTTTTTTTAATGCCACAAGAACAGCGAAATAGAAAAAAAATATATATATATTTAATAATATGTATTATATTATTATAATTATTTAATATAATTTGCAATAATCGTATTATCGATAAAACGGAGATGAATATTTCAGCCTTTCCAAATTTTCGATTTTCGATAATATCGCGATCAAAATATAAAACTCCCATAGACTTGGCGCCCACAGTCAGCCAAAGTCCATAAAGGGAGAGACTGTCGAACGAGATTCTGCGTGGGTGATTCCTAATTACGATAATGTAATTAACGTCCGGCGAGCACCGAGAAAAGAAAGGAAGCGAGACACGTACAGAGACCGCAAGGGAGAAAGAGTGAGACAAAAGCATAAGAGACTTTACGAGCGATGTAGATGGAAATCCGTGAGTCCGATGTACGTTCAATCAATCAACGAATTCAGACTGTTCAATGTGGCTCAATGAACCGCGTAATTATTACAAAAACTTGCATATCAATATAAACGATAATCAAAGGCACGAATTAAAAATGTTTAATAATCACAATCTATCAATTTTTTATACGTGCAATTAGCAATTTACCACTTTTTTTTTGTCGTCTATACTTAAATACTTATTGAGTACTTTGTGCATTTAGTTATTATTATAATTATTACTGCAAAAAGCTGTTGAAAAATGGTCGAAAAAAAAAAACGAAGCAAGAATTTTTCCTCATGTATATCGTCACTGAAGAGCAACTAAAACTTTTTCAATCGTTTCTCGATTTGACGACCGCTGCGTCACTTATTTTGCACATTTTGCATGAACACACATCAAACGATGCGAGATAACACCAAGATAACAAACACCCGGCCCGTGTCTTACACACCTAAATCGATCATGTTTCAGCGTAGATTGTGAAATTCCGAGTTTCGACTTGTCGATCTTTAATTTTTAGGTTATTGCGAAGCAGGGCGACTGCAGCTTGAATGATTATTATTATGATTTTATTGCTACTTTTGTAATTCCGATGATAATTCGGACGTTGAATTTGTTCGACGTGCATGAATTAAGTTAAAAAATGTCATATTACTGGAGAAAAAAATCTACAAAATATAGAAAAGTTGAAAAGAAATCATGAAATTGTTCCGAGATAAGCTCACCTGTTGGTATGGTGCTCATCTTGATGGAATCTCAAATGGTACGTTATTTTGTTCTGTCAGGCGAGATTCTCGGTCGATTAACACTCGTTAAACACTTTTATCACATACACTATTTAATTCTTTTTTATCTCGCACACACTTATCGTTTCTCCTTTCCTAAACAATAAACGCGATAGCAAAGCTCATGACGTGTTTCGTCCGACAGCGAACGAAGATCGATGGCTTCTGAATTTCCTGGCTAATGAGAATTGCGGCCATCTTGAAGCCACCGCGCTCGAGGCCCGACACATGGCGCCTTCTTACGGCCGTTTTGGGCGTCTTGGCCGTTTAAATGTAAAGCCGCGCTTATTGTTAAACTCATTCCACCGATGATCGAAATGTTTACATCACAGTTTCTAATGTTATTTTCGAGTGAAAAAGAGGAAATCAAGTGATAATAATCAGTGAAAATTAATATGAACCGGTTCGAGTATGATAAATCGACGAAATGTGTGAATAATGAGTCATTTTACTTCGCCAGAAGATCCGCGCACATTTCACAAGTAAGGTTAGAACCAATTTTGAGAAACTATTGTTTTTTGCATGCGTCATTAAAGTTGTTTATTGTTTACGTAGGCCCAAAAATATCGATCAACCCGTTTAATGTTATCAAAAAATACTTTTTAAATTCAATTTTGATACTTAAAAATGTATGGTGATGAAACAAAGATTCACGCGGAATACATTGAAAAAATACTCTTTGGAGTATAATAAATTTCACTGCACATATTCAGATGAATTAAAAAATTTCGTTGTGATCTAAAAACACTTCTTGAATGGAATTTATGTAATAGCAGATTCATAATGATTAAAAAATACTTTAATCATTCGAAGATATATTGGCAAAATACTTTTTGAAGCACAAGAAATTTAATTGTATATTTATTTACATACAATGTAATCGAAAAATACTCTCTAAATGCAATTTTGGTACTTTGCGAGGTTTTAAGCGATGAAAAAAGAATTTTTACCACGAAGGATATTTAAAAAAAATCATTTTTAAAGCAAAACGATTTTATTAGGAGTTGCGTGGGATATTCTAACCTAAAAAAATATAAGTAATTTTCAACGACGTCGTAAAACAACATTTATTTATCATTGCTAAATTTCATCTATGTACAATTACAAGTGACTGTTATTTTTTTCTCTGCATATTCATATGCCAATGCTTCATTCTCTTTTTACTCTGGTCAAAAATTTAAATTGTATATTATCTTTCTTTTCAATTTGTATAATTTCACTAAGTTGTTTTTTTTTTGTTTTTCTCGTAAAGCTGTGCGAATCGTTGAATTCAATTCTCTACACACATATATATATATAATTAATATTGTACTCTCTATACTGAACAACACACACTGCAGGTACTCGCGATCCATTCGCAAAGCTCATATATAGGTCGACCCATTTTTATTTAATTAAATATCTCTCTCCCTATATTTTTCCTTTCAATAAACTTTTTTGTTGCACAATTTTATACACATAGACGCACATTCTCCTAATTCTCGTTAAACATTTCTCACAAATGTGCTCTAAAAGAGCAAAAAAAAAACACAAAAAAGTTTCTCGATTCTAATTCGTACGAGGTTTCTTTTTTAATATTTATTTAAAGAAAAAAATTATGTATAGCCGTTCTGCAATGTGTTTTGTAATGCAAATTACATCTACGCTGTGCACAAACTATTGACGTATGTTTTATTTTTCTTTTTTTATTTCTATATTCTAGTTATTCTAATTCGCTAAAGGAGTTTGCGATTCGTTCAACGAATCTATAATCGAAATTCTTTCAAACGTTTTTTTTTTTTATAACTTTTTTCATATGATTTACTATTTCTATATTATTTACATGGGACGTTCCAGGCAAAATCAACAAAGATGTGAGAATCTCACAATTTTTTTTCTTTTTCTCTTTCAATATGCTCTAAAAGTTTATAAGTTTTAGAGCATAATAAGTTTTTGAATAAACACAAGTTGTTGCAATTACTCTGAAATTTTGAGTGTACATTTTTTTGACGGAAAAAAAAATTTTGCAACTGTCCGGTGAGATCACGAAATGATTTTTTTCCTAAACGAGAATAAAGATTTGAATAATAATTCATTTCGTTAGAAAATTATTTTGAATGGCTTTAAAAATTTTACACGAATTTTCGTTTTATCTAAAAATTGCTATAGCTTCTTTTTTATTCCCACAAAACATACCAAATGGTAAGAAAAAATTGCGAGGATCACCATCTAGCATGGAACGTCCCATGAGTACAAACTAGTGAAATTTCACGCGCTAATTAATTATTTCTTAAGCTCAATTTAACTATACCGAGCTCATGTTTGTATATTAGTTGAATTAATTGAGAGTGTATACAAATTTCGATTGGGTGGAGACAGTCGTCCGATATCATTAAGAAAAGTTGCTCTATATAGTTGTCTTTTTTTTTTACTTTTTTTTCATTGGCACATGGAGTATCAAACAGACATTTTTTCGGAAATTATAGAAAAAGCGTGTTTTTTTTTTTTGCTTTTCATTTTTCACTCTGCGATTGATCGTTACGAGAGAAAAAAAAACGTGACGATTTAGAGACGAGAACATTTTTCGGATTTGCTAAATCGGTGAAATGGTCGTAATATTATTGTTCATCCATTCTTTTATGTACATTGATCTGCTGCGAAAAAAAACTAGATATATATACATATATCAATGCCTGTGACGCATGTGGGTTTACAGAAATTTCATTGTACTTTAGGATCGGATTACAATGATTATTATTATTTTTTTATTTTATAAAAATAGCGACAGGGCAATTTTGTGAGGCATCGTGAAAAAATTGCAATGCAATAATTCTATAGGCAAGCGAGATATATTCGTCTTTGGTTTTTTTTTTTCTCTTTTCATCAAGAAATATCGATTTCTTAACCTTCCGCAGTCACACTACCGGAGAATTTCACGATAGTCACACTGGGGTCGATTCTACCCAGTCAGTTTCGAAAAAAGAATCGTGAGAAAACTATCTGTCCAATGTGGATAAAAAAAATTACGAAACAAGCTTTGAACATTCTAGATTACGTACGAAAAGTCGATTTATAAGAAATCAAATGACAACATGTTAAAAAAAAATCATAAAGAGGTCAATGCGCAACAAGAACACTTTTTCAATCAAAAATTGTATCCAGTGTGATCGACTACGGAGGGTTAAAAAAAATTCTTTCGGCTCGAAAAAAATCTTTAATAATCACTCTTGATATATTCTCGAAAGAATATAATTGTAAAAACGAATCTTATCAATCTACGGAAGAAAAAGACAAATTATAAATGAAATTCCGATTTTATATAATTGTCATATTATTTATATGGATATTGTTTGTTTTTCACATTTGCGCGTATTATGTACAATTCACTCGATGATGAAAATAGAGTCTGTCGCCTGTTGTATTTGCACGTGTACAGTAAAAGGAACACTTCCAGCCTCTCGATTGTTTTTCTTATAGTTTTGTTTGTTTTTTTCTTGTAGTTTCACGATTTTTTCTTCATTCCAAGTGTAAATTTGCAAATATTTTATGTATTCATTTCTTTTTAAATATTATTTTTCTTCTCATTTTTATTTATAGCCTCTCGATTGTTTTTCTTATAGTTTTGTTTGTTTTTTTCTTGTAGTTTCACGATTTTTTCTTCATTCCAAGTGTAAATTTGCAAATATTTTATGTATTCATTTCTTTTTAAATATTATTTTTCTTCTCATTTTTATTTATAGACATTGATATTCTAATTAGAGTTGTGTTGACTAATTTTTTTATAATTGAATATTCTCAAATCGTCAATTGTAGACTGACTCGATGTCGATCGTTTATTACATCGCTCGTGATTCTTTTTTTTTCTATCAACGAGTTAATTTTTTCTCGACTCTTTTCGATTACAATTTTTTTTAATTCAAGCTTCAGAGCTTAAAAAATGTGTTTTCACTGAATGAAGAAATATAGGACGTTGTCCAATTATTTCCTTCTCAAATTTTAATAGAGACAATTCGATTCTTCACAAATCTCATAGGATTTTTTTTTTTGTTTGTTTTCACGTGTCTACACATTTTTTCGTCTTTTCGTTTTTCCTGTCCACTTTCACTTCAATATATCGAAATACTCGATTCACATTCTATCGATTAAATATATATCTTTTTTTTTCTTCTATATTAACGATAAAAACTTTTCTGCACATTTCGTAATTTTTCTTCTTTTTCGTATTTTAACGAGGTTTGTTTTTTTTATTTTCTATTGTTGTGGAGCAAAGCTCACGCTGTAATGCTCTATGGCAAAAATTGAATTCGCGTGAATTCTCGATTGCAAGCCTTTTTTTCCGTTAATCCCAATTTGGGAATTTTCGTATATATTGTATCGAACATTATTTCGTGTCTCGTTGAATGAGCATTAAAATATGTCTTCGATCTCGGAATAATTGCGGTCCCAGTATCCACCCGAATAAAGCCAGTCTTCCTGACCTGAGTATGGATTTATACCAGCCTGGAACCACCTAGTTTGAAAAATAAATTTGAAAAAAAAAAACCATTAATTCGACATAGATAAACGAATGTATAAATGTTAAATAATTTTTCAAAGGAACAATTTTCATTTGTTATAAAAAAATGATTAACTTTCATCTAAAATCATAATAACTCAACGTTATAAAAAAAAAAAAAATTCCAACAGTTTAATTCTTTGTATCATAAATTAAATGAATTGGGGGGTGAAGCTTCTAAAGTTGCAATGGGGAAATTTTTCCAGTAAGTGCAAGAACATTTCCATTGGCATTTCGAGATAGAAATTACGTCGAATAGCGATCAACCAAAACATTTTGAAATGGTCAACGTGCCAATGCCTGGGTGCTAATTTAGAAACTCATCCTATAAAGCGATCATCAAAAAATGTAATTTGACAATTGAAACTTTGAAAACTCGTTTTTTTGCTAAACAAAAATGGAACAATTGACATAATAAACATTTATTCTGGTGTAGAAAAAGTATAACTTTCACGATAAAAATATCGATGATTCATAAAAGTTTCACTTGACTTCAAAAATTCGATAAATTAGAAAAAAAAAATTATTCGGATTTCAGCAAAATAAAATCAATGGAATATTACCAAATAATGTCAAATTAGTATGAAAATAATTAAGGGCTTTTTTCGACTCTTGACAGCTGCATAAAGAATGTTATTTTATATTGTTTAATAAAAAAAAAGTATCTTTACAGTTAAAAATTTATTCTGGTCTAGAAAAAGTCTAATTTTCCCGATAAAAATATCGAAGATTCATAAAAGTTTCACTTGACTTCAAAAATTCGATAAATTAGGAAAGAATAAATTATTCGGATTTCAGCAAAATAAAATCAATGGAATATTACCAAATAATGTAAAATTAGTATAAAAATAATTAAGGGCTTTTTTCGACTCTTGACAGCTGCACAAAGAATGTTATTTTATATTCTTTAATAAAAAAAAAACACCTTTTTGTCAAAAAAAATATATATATCTTCACAGGAAGTAATTAGAGAAAAAAAAAAAAAAAAAAGTAAAATGACGAACCTGGGCAATGCTTTAGATCCTTTTTTGTGCTTTTTCGTTTTGCGTGAATCTCGCTGTTTCTCCTCGAGTCTAATTTTTTCAGCAGCCGCACCGTCCTGATCGCCCATTTCCAATTTCCTGATATCCGGACGCAATCTCGAATCCGTTGGGCAAAGTGTTTTTCCCATTCCGGCTTCCATCTCGTTAAGAGACATCGCGAAACTCGTGAATTGATAATACTAATAAACGAAATTTAATGTTTCGTCTCAATTTACAAAAAAATTTTGTCAATGATATATATGAAGAAAAAAAATCGTATAATTCGATGTTAAACTTGATGGATTAAATTCTTTATGAGCTAAAGAATGGATAATTGATTATTTTAAATTTAATTAATAAATTAAATCAATAAATTTAATTATAATTATTTAATTATTATGTCAATAATTAATTAATTGCATAAATCATCAATTGATGACCTTTTTTTTTTTTTGGCCCCTCGTGATAATTTTCTTGACACGAAGAATACGAGTAAAATTGAAAAAAATCCGAGAGAAATAATTAATAGGAAAAAAAAAAAAAGCTCACATCAGCACTGTTTGGTGGTCTCGCTGCGACCTCCCAGAGTGTCGTTGAACCGGAAATTTCGTCGACCGCTGGGCAATCCTCGCCATCGGCACTCGCCTCGTCGATAGCATCCTGATGGGATGGCTTAAAAGCTCCCACTTTAAGGCTGTGAAGTCTCGCGAGAACCTTTTTGTGTCCTGGACTGCCTTGAGGACTTTTTGCCTCGCGTTTTATCCTCTCGATTGTTTCCTCATAGAGAGTTGGCTCGCATCCACGCAGACTCTCCGTCCACTTTCCATAAAGAAAGACGAGTTTTTTTTTTCTGTGAAAAGGAAAAATTATAAAAAAAAAATTAAACATAAAACGAATAAAAGTTTAAAAAAAATCTTTATAAAAATTATTATCAATAGTTATTAGCATAATTTGTTCGCGTAATACAAAAATCCAATTAGCTAAAAATTCCAATGGCTTAAAAAAAAAATTAAAATAAAAAAAAAAAAAGTTTATATACTCGGGGTCAGTGATGAAACCCTCGACTCGGTGAAGATCTTTGCCGTTCCAGCCTGCACTCTTGAACGACAAAGTGGCCTTTAAACTTGCCCCGCCAACTTGCTTGATCTCAAGAGCTCCCAATTGCTCCATCCACAGCTGACCAACGAGCACATTGTGCAATATGCAATTTACGTTTTGCCATGTGTAAGCTTCTTTCCATCTAAAATTAATAATATACTCGCTTTGTCACATGATATAAATTTGAAAAAAATTAAATAAGAATCTCTCATTAAATCACAATATTGAATTAAAATATAAATATCAATCAAACGATTGCATTTACTTAGAATTAAATCGTCAATGTCAAATTATATATATCTCCTTTTAAAGATTTTTTAAAATAATTTCATGACACTTTTGCGAATTAATCATTAGAATGATTACCAATTCAAGTGATCTTAATTGCTTTGCATAAATTAATTGCTTGAATTCCCTTTGAATAATATTTTGAAGTTAATTACATTTTTTCTCGTATTTTTTTTTTTTCAAATCTTGATTTTATTATTATTTTAGAGCCTAAAATAATTCCAGGCTTTGCCAATAATATGGCGACGAAAAAAAAAATTGAAAAAATAGGAAATCTTTCTGTGGAAATTTTTAATCTTTTTCATGACAAAAATATTTATGATTTTTTTCATGAGATGTGCAGTTGTTGGTGGATTAAATATTTTTTTTTAGCATATCTGTCTCTTGTTTCAACATTTTATGTCATAAAGGGAATCAATTATCGATTTAAGTATCAAACTCACTTTGGTAATTCAACTGTCACGATTCCCTTTGGATGAACCTCAATTGATTTGCCCCAAAATTTAAGCTTGGGGTGAATACTTCCGTGAAATACGAAACCCTCGCTGTCGGCGTGAAACGCCGAGACGGGGGGATGATGAGAAACTTGCTCGCACACTATGCTAAAAAAGAAAAAAAAAAAATTATAAAAATTTCCAAAAGTCATAAAAAAATTAATTCAGAGCAAGATACAAGTTGAAATTCCCTACCGAAAATCTTCCCTCTGTAATTCGTAAGTCTCGCCGAGTAAAGGGTTGAAAGGCTTTCCCAGTCTCTCCCAATTAGATGCCAATGCACTTACGGCAAATGCGGCGACGTACTTAAAAAAAAAAAAGCAAAATAATCGTTTCGTCAACTATGGAATTTTTATTTGAAAAAAAAAAAAGAAAATGAATTTTCGTTAGTACAGAAATATGCATGAACATTTGATAGTTTTTGATTATTTTCATAAGCTCTTTTTTTATCGGTGAAAGGACAATAACGTTATTTCATTAATTACGAAATAAAATTTACCGAATTACATCACTATAAATCAGAATATTGATATAATTAGCCACCAGACTATAAATTTTATTAGTTATGCAATGATTTTTATCGCTAATCCGTTAACAAGAAATTTATTAAAAAATTATATTGTATAAACCGTTGAAATTAAAACGAATGCAAAATAGTAGTCAGCTTATAGTTATCAGTATATAATACGAAAATAACAAAGTAATTAACGAAAAATATGTGAATGATTTTTATAAATATTAATTGAGGTTAAGAATTTTTTTTGAAATAATTCAATGACCTCGTATAATTAAAAAAAATGATATTATATAAATCGTTGAAATCAAAACGAATGCAAAATAGTGGCCAGCGATATAACGGATTTCTAAAACTTCATTAATTTTGCAATTCAGCAAAACTTTATTTTGCATAATTTGAAAAATTATGAAATAAAATGTACCGAATTACATCACTATAAAATAGAATATTGATATAATTAACCACCAGACTATAAATTTTATTAGTTATGCAATGATTTTTATCTCTATTCTGTTAACAAGAAATTTATTAAAAAATTATATTGTATAAATCGTTGAAATTAAAACGAATGCAAAATAGTAGTCAGCTTATAGTTATCAGTATATAATACGATAATAACAAAGTAATTAACGAAACATATTATGTGAATGATTTTTATAAATATTAACTGAGGTTAAGAGTTATTTTTGAAATAATTCAATGACCTCGTATAATTAAAAAAAATTATATCGTATAAATCGTTGAAATTAAGACGAAGGCAAAATAGTGGCCAGCGATATAACGGATTTCTAAAACTTCATTAATTTTGCAATTCAGCAAAACTTTACTTTGCATAATTTGAAAAATTATGAAATAAAAATATGTCACAATCGTAATATCTGAGGTGATCTCGTCTAAAATTAATTTCTCGTTTTATAATACGATTATAACAAAGTAATTAATGAAAAAATTTGGTGTGGATAATTTTTACAAATATTAAACGAAGTTAAGAATCATTTTTGAAATATTTCAATGACCTCGTACGAATTAATATTGAGAGTCAAGTTGACTTTATTCACAATTTCCTCACCTACCATCTATGAATATCGTTAAGATCGTACTTTGAAGCAATTTCTCATCAGAGTATAATTTATTCAGGAGAAAGTCAAAGGGCTGATAACAAACTTTGCCAACTCTCCCATTACCAACAAAGTTCAGACGAGCAAATTTTTTCGTATTAGCTATATACACACACACACATATATATATATATATATATATATATATATATATATATATATATATATATATATACATATTGTATTTAAATGAGTGGCTCGAGAGATTACAAAAACTTGTCCTTGTGTCTATGGCATCAAAATAAAATCTAATCTTACTTGCAATCTGTTGACGGGATTCTGTTCCATTGAGGCGAGTTTAAGTAACTTTGCGTACTCCATATACTCGGCGACACGTTGAAGAAACGAGAGTGGCTCGTTGAATACGACAGGCATTGTGATCTTGCTTAGATCCTTGCCCAGGGATAATACCGAGCACAGATTCACCTCCGAGTGTCCCGGTGCTGGCAACGTATTCCTTTTGTTATCACGCACATGTATCAAAGAGAAGAATAAAAAGATGAAAGGAAAAAATATATATATATATATATATATATATATACATTAAAGGCGAAATAACACGCGACACATATCCGAGGGTTTCATAACGCAATAAATCCCTCTCTATGATGATATTATATATATCATATAGCCACCCCAAATTGCGTAACGAAATAAACGTCGTGTCTCTTTTTCTCTAACAATAAGCTCTAGAGTAATTGAGTCACGTTTTCTCTCTCTCTCTCTCTCTCTCTATCCGAGAAAAAATGTTTTATTTTATTGAAATAAATTCTTATTTTTAAGCATAATCGAAATTTATAAGACAAAAATCGACAAAAATTTAATGGAGCAAATGAATTTTTGTCGATTTAATTAAACTCTATTGAAATAAAATATAAAAGAATGGATAATTAAACACTAACAGATACATTTTGACTAACTTAACTTTTCTAGCGAAATAAATATAAAAAATAAACATTATTTTCTCATGATTTGTTAAAGACTCTTTTACATTTATATCCCACAATTTAATCAAATGAAAAAAGAAACAAATATTTGTTGCATGCCACGAGTAAACATTGAAACATTTATAATTTTGGTAAATAATTAAAATCTCCTCTTCGTTCTCTGGACTAATTTTTATAAATTCCGAATTATCAACTATATTATAAATCTGCGATACTTTTCCACTTCTGAAAATATTTAAATAATTAAAAACTGTGTTAAAAAAACAAATAACGTAAAAAATGTGACATACACGACTCATGAAACGAGATGACTTGTATCTCTTCACTTCAGTCCCAAATTTATGAGTGCAGTCGAAGGGTTAAAAAAAATGCAACAATTATTCCTTATCCGAAGAATAAGAACGACGAAAAATTGATTTCTGAAAAATTGAAAAATTGAAAAAAACAAATAACGTAAAAAATGTGACATACACGACTCATGAAACGAGATGACTTGTATCTCTTCACTTCAGACCCAAATTTATGAGTGCAGTCGAAGGGTTAAAAAAAAAATGCAACAATTCTTCCTTATCCGAAGAATAAGAACGACGAAAAATTGATTTCTGACAAATTTGTCAATAACATTTCTGAAAATATTTAAATAATTAAAAACCGTGTTAAAAAAAAACAAATAACGTAAAAAATGTGACACACACGACTCATGAAACGAGATGACTTGTAACTCTTCACTTCAGTCCCAAATTTATGAGTGCAGTCGAAGGGTTAAAAAAAAATGCAACAATTATTCCTTATCCGAAGAATAAGAACGACGAAAAATTGATTTCTGACAAATTTGTCAATAACATTTCTGAAAATATTTAAATAATTAAAAACCGTGTTAAAAAAAAACAAATAACGTAAAAAATGTGACACACACGACTCATGAAACGAGATGACTTGTAACTCTTCACTTCAGTCCCAAATTTATGAGTGCAGTCGAAGGGTTAAAAAAAAATGCAACAATTATTCCTTATCCGAAGAATAAGATCGACGAAAAATTGATTTCTGCCAAACTTGTCAATAACATTTCTGAAAATATTTAAATAATTAAAAACAGTGTTAAAAAAAACAAATAACGTAAAAAATGTGACATACACGACTCATGAAACGAGATGACTTGTATCTCTTCACTTCCGACCCAAATTTATGAGTCCAGTCAAAGGGTTGAAAAAAAAAAAAATTCTTCCATATCAGTAGAACATAAGAATAATGAAAAATTGTTTTGTCAAAAACATGTCGATAACACGAGGGGGAAAAAAAAAAATGGCACTATCTCGATGTTTCATGTTGTCGTAAAAACAGCCGGTTACAAAATACCTGTTGTGCTGTATATATAAGAACAAGTGGCGTATCCGTGAAACTCGTTTGCTTTAGTACGCAGAACTGAATCATGCCATCGATTATGGCCGATATATGGATTTGCCAGCGAGGAAGAGATATGCCAGAAAGAGACGAGAATCGGTGTGTGCGCGCGGTGGGGTGAAATAATGTAAATGTATTAATTAAACTCGTCCCGTTTGCGGGCAGATCTCTGATCACTCACTCGAGAGCATCATGGGAAGGGTTCTTTTATTATATATATATATATATATATATAAAATAAAAGAAATAAAGAAAAGAAGAATAGATATATATATATATTATATAAAATCTCGATACTGTCAACTTGTGTCAACATTTGAATATCGATTGAAATGTCAACAAAATAGAGGTTATAACCAGCAAAAATAGTTGACAGACAGGAAAATTCGCAGAAACAGGGTTGAAAATGATGAAATTGACAGAATCGAGCTTGATATTAATTTTAAAAAACACGAACGAGGTTAAAATTAATAAAATTGACAGAATCGAGATTGAAATGAATAAATATGTCAGAATAATTGATATTAAAATTGATAAAATTTTTTGAATCGATGTTAAAACTTATTAAAATTAATATAATCAATATAATGCTCGTTTATTTATAATTGATCAACTGGACAAACCTGTGATGTATTTTTTCACTGGCCATTGTACGTAACAGTTGCTTATTTCGACAAGATTTCCGAAGATCTTTTCAAAAATTGACGACAGCGAAGACGATGATCCCAGTAGATTATTAATATCACGTAAAACGAATTTAGAGTAAAACGTTCTCGTTCCTATGCAACTACCCTTGTTTACTACCCCTATGGCCAACATACGTTTACGTTGAAGAATTTTACAAAATCAATCGACTCGAACGATTGAAAAATTTATTTTTCCTAGCTCTCCTTTCATTTTTCTTCACACGATCGATTCACCCCCCTTTTTTTCTTCCTTCTAACTCTACTCGACACTTACGTGTTATTTTTTTTATCTTATTAATATGAAGGACAAATTTTTGCTCTCACAAAGTACACGAGTTATCACCGTTTATTGGCCATATCGAAAATCACGCCTCGTTTCACTGTTTTTTTTTTTTTTTTTTTTTTCACCACAAAGTAAAGGGGAGAATGAGAGCTCGATATATGGGACAGCGCGCGCGACCACCTTTCGTGACTATCGATCGCAAAAACCGAAGTTAAACCCACGAGAATATATATATCACTGTGGCATCATCATTGAGGGTGGAGCGAGACTCGCTTTACAATCAGCTGTAAGCACGACTGCACGTTGAAACCATTTCAAACCGGTTGGCACAGCTCCTTTCTGATGCTTTCATTCTCTCTCTCTCTCTCTCTCTCTCTCTCTCTCTCCCTCTCTCTCTTTCGTTATCCTCAAACTATAGAGTCAACTTGATCGTTACACTGCCACGAAAACGTTACTATCGTTATATCTCTGTTACACCCACTTGCCACCGCCATTTTCTATTTTTTACTGTTGTGTTTGTACTCTATCGCCTCGTCTCATCGACCATATATACACAAGTATACAAAACTCTTTCTCTGTCTTTCTCGGCGATGGTAAAATGTCGATAAATTCGGGCATGGGTACAACGGTTGGCGGTGAGAATTTCCGCTAGGGATGCCCTCCCATTCGATGGGGTGAACGGGCATGCGCATATTACGAAAAACATAAATTTCAAACTCACGCAAGATATTGTAAAATTTTTCAAATTGAGAAATCTGTTGAAACTTATCCTTTGTTTGGCCAATTAAAGTGAAAAAATAATAATTTGCATAATAATAACGAATAAATATTCGTATAATTTTCACAGTTAGGGATAAATCCACCCCTCGATATGAAAAAAAAAAAAATACGAATTACACACTCACAAATCACTTGCAGACACTTGTTGATATTCGCATATATTTACAGAAGATTTGCTACTGCTTGTAAAAATTCACAATCACACACCAAACACTTGCAAAATGTTGCAGTATTCGTAGATCACTTACAGGCACTCATAAACACTCACAGACATCCATAAACACTCGCAAGGAGCTCAGAAAAAATTTATAGAGAGTCATGGACTTGGTTTACACATGGACAATGTGCAAGGGTGCGATGCAACATCATATAAACATTATATATTCTATATTCGTATAATTTTCACAGTTAGGGATAAATCCACCCCTCGATATGAAAAAAAAAAAATTACGAATTACACACTCACAAATCACTTGCAGACACTTGTTGATATTCGCATATATTTACAGAAGATTCGCTACTGCTTACAAAAATTCACAATCACACACCAAACACTTGCGAAATATTGCAGTATTCGTAGATCACTTACAGGCACTCATAAACACTCACAGACATCCATAAACACTCGCAAGGAGCTCAGGAAAAATTTATAGAGACTCATGGACTTGGTTTACACATCGACAATGTTCAAGGGTGCGATGCAACATCATATAAACATTATATATTCTATATTCGTATAATTTTCACAGTTAGGGATAAATCCACCCCTCGATATGAAAAAAAAAAAATTACGAATTACACACTCACAAATCACTTGCAGACACTTGTTGATATTCGCATATATTTACAGAAGATTCGCTACTGCTTACAAAAATTCACAATCACACACCAAACACTTGCGAAATATTGCAGTATTCGTAGATCACTTACAGGCACTCATAAACACTCACAGACATCCATAAACACTCGCAAGGAGCTCAGGAAAAATTTATAGAGACTCATGGACTTGGTTTACACATCGACAATGTGCAAGGGTGCGATGCAACATCATATAAACATTATATATTCTATACATGTATGAAAACACTTAGTTATATTGACTTGCAAATCGCGTAGTTAATGTAGTTGACTGCTCGTACGCAAAGACTTCCTTATCTCGTTATAACGACCCTGAGATGAATCGATAATTACTTAATAAGCGTCGTACCTGCATGATTGGCCATACTTCAGGGGCTAATTAATCGAATTATTATGACATCGTCAGAAACTTCGTCCTCCTTTTTGTTTCATGTGTCAACTGACAAAAGGACACATGTCCTCTCCAGATAAGTTATAATGGCTTGACTCGATTATAGGGAAAATCATTTTTAAGAAGCTTTTTGAGGATTTATATTTTTTGGTATATTTGAAATTATAGAGGCTGCCTGCGACTTTGCATCTGTTCAATCAGAGTAAAAACATTTTACCCCTAAGGGGGTAAATCATTTTTAAGAAGCTTTTCGAGGCTTTATATTTTTTGGTATTATTTTTTCGTATAATTGAAATTATAGAGGCTGCCTGCGACTTTGCATGTGATCAATCAGTGTAAAAACATTTTACCCCTTTTTACCCCCTTAGGGGTTGAATTTTAAAAAATCCCTTCTTAGTGGATGCCTATGTCATAGAAGGAATATACTCCCTAAATTTCATTTTTCCTGGACCAGGGGTTCAGGCTGACCGTTGATATGTCAGTCAGTCAGTCAGTCATCTTTTCCTTATATATAGATATATAGATATAAATATTTTGTATGTAGGTTGGATAAATGTGGGTTGTATTTTAAATCAATTATAGGCGTTTGGTCGATTACCCATTAACGTCAATTCGAGTGGAAAGGAATAAAGAATAGAAAAATAAAGAAGAACTCTCGTGCCAGTTACAATGATAACATTATTTATTGCACGCCATAAATGTACATATATGTAACCATCGTTGAAAAGGTACCAGGGAATGGAATTCTTTTCAGCAATGCTTTGTGTGAAGTTTGCGTGAGTCCTTGAAAAAAATATATATATATCCATACAAATGCAAGGAATTGATTTGTCATATTAACAAATTTTTATGTTTATAAAAACAAATGTTTGATCAGACGATAAATAATTTTATGAATTGTCTAACAATAAAATTGATTTGAGTAAATGCAAAAATTTATCCGAAAAAAATACGATCTATCAGAACGATAATTTCTCGATTTCCAAACAAGCCTTTTCGTCAGTCTAAAAAAAAAAATTACGCAGTAACTCCTCGTTAAATTTGTCAAGCATTTTTTTTTATTCACTACATTAATTTCGACCTATAATAAAATTTAAGTTAGACTTAAATAGACTTAAAAGAATAGAATTTAAGTTATTTATAAGTTTCATTTCTCGTTAAATTTGGCAAGATATTTTTTTATTCCATTACATTAATTTCAATTTAAAAGAAAATTAATTATTTAAATTATAATTATAATTAAGTAGTAGCGATGTCGAGAGCAATGAATTTGTGGTAGTGCAGAAGCTCGAATATGAAGAAACCATAAAAAAATCTGCTATTGATTCACCTAGAAACCAAATCGATATCCGTACGAGGTACACAGCGGCTCACTTCGTTTCGTCGGTTATTCTACACGTTGGTATTTGTAGTTAGCAAAATTTTTGTGTGTGTGTGTGTGTGTGTGTGTGTGTTTGGTACTATAATGTAACTTTCGTCGAATCGTTCTCGACAGCGATGAGAGAAGGCACGAATTTACCGTGAGGCTCTCTAGGACGCGCCTCCACCACCCTCGCAGACCGTCTTTCAAAATTCACCGTGATCGTTCGAAGCCCGCCGCGCTGGTTCAGCCCTTGAGCCCCTCGTGTGCAAAACTTTGTTTCAAGACTAATGGAATAACTTGAACGTTTAAGTATCACGAAAATTACGAGTCAAGAAATTTATACACACACACACACACACATATATATATATATATATATATATATATATATTTTTAACCACGAAATACAATAAAAAAAAAGTTCATTTGTGCGCGAAATTTGATAAGAACGAGAGAGAGAAAAAAAAAATAATCGAGATGGCTGACGAGTCTCTGGATCATGCCAGAAGAGATCAACAATCATCAGCTATTTTTAACAGCGAAAAAAATGAGTCTGAATTTATTGATAAATCGACCGAAGATCCTACGAATTTTGGTGAAATGGAAACGACACATATAGCGAGAAAATATTACACTAAACATATGAAAATGTATCCGGAACTCTACAGAAGCGATGTATCAATTCATCCGAGCTATTCTGAATTGAAGAACTTACCTTAGTAAGAAAATAGATTTTTGCATGTAGAAAAAAAAAATATTGATTTCGTGGTCAAAGTTTATTATTTTATTCTTATAACTTTTTACTTTTTAAAAATTTTAACGTTTTAAGAATTTTACTTTTTACTTTTTAAATGATCAAAGATTGAGAAATATTATGCGTGTAGTATAGAAAATAGAAGGAATTTTTTTTCGTTAATTATGTTTTTTTGCTAGTATTCTCATAGAACAATTGAAATATTATTTAAATAAAATAAATTCAAAATTCTTAGTAAATTATTATTTTAAGATTGTTTCCGATTTTTATCCTTGAAATATTGAAATATGCATTATCATTTCACATGGAAAATCTAAATGCAAATCGAAAAGTTTCTGTCAATTCTGTCGATATTTACGAAGGAAAAAAAAATCAATCGTAATAGATGAAATAAAATACTGATTAAAATTCATTATTATTTTACCGAATAATTTTACTATGTTAAAAAATTTAATCTGTGCACTTTTTTTTCTCATTTATTTTATTTTTTGCTAAAATGAATTATTCGTAATTTCGTAAATTTCGATTTCAAAAGTTACGCCGTATGCCGACGTAACTTTTGGAAGATCAAATAAATAGATCAAATAATAATAATAGATCAAATAAAATACTGATTAAAATTCATTATTATTTTACCGAATAATTTTACTATGTTAAAAAATTCAATCAGTGCACTTTTTTTTCTCATTTATTTTATTTTTTCCTAAAATGAATTATTCGTAATTTCGTAAATTTCGATTCCAAAAGTTACGCCGTATGCCGACGTCGTGCACAGAAGAAAAAGAAGCAAATAGCGCGTCAGTTAAATCGCGAGATAACGCACATCGCGATGATGCAGAGTTATGCTCTTGGAAGTGTAAGAATCGATCGTATCTTCAGCATTGGATTCTCACCGGAAGCGATGAAATTACCGGATTTCGCGACAACGAAAGAACGTCGACGAATCAATAATCTTCTAATCGAGAGATGACTTTAACGAATTTTCGTATTGATTAAATGACAATTAATAAATTACACAATCAATAAAAACATCACAGAAAAGAAAAAATATAAAATTTACCAGGCAATATTTATTTTTCTTTATTCGAAGATTGTTGTGTAAAAAAAAAAATCTTTATTTATATTACTACGACAAATTTTGATGGATTTGGAAAAGAGAAAAACTCAAAAATTTCATTATTACGATATTTAATGTAAACATTATTTGATTTTGTGAGTGAAATAACATAAAACTATAATAAATTTCTTCATAAGAAGCTTTTCAAGTATTTCTGCAAGATTTTACACTGCCCGATGACCCAAAAACTAAGATTATTTTTCTACCTAAATTAAGTTGAATTGAGGGTTTTTGTTTTATGATAAAAAAAATTATATCGTCGAAATAATTATATTTCACAATATTAATTATTAAATTGCCAGATTAATCGCGTACCCTCGGATTAAAAATTCTCATATATCAATGAATGAGCTTTCGAAAAATAAATATACATGGAATAAATCTAAATTTTTTATAAATTTGTGAATTTAAAAATAATTTCTCAGTGCTTGCTCGTAGTCGACTTAAATTGCCATGAGATAAACGACAGCTGGAACAAAGAAATTCTGTCAAATATAATTTTGAATAAAATCGTTGTTGGTTAAAACTATTACTCGATCAACGTTTTTCCTTTTTCATCGAATTATGTTTCGAGACGCTTATCAGAGCGGTTGGTTATCAGTATTTTTTAGTTGTGGGTCAGCACCTCTCGAGATTTGGGGTATGCAGGTTTGTACATTTTTTTTTAGCTGAAAAAAAAATAAAGAAAAATGTCAAACCCTTTCCAGCCTTTACACTCGAGTCTTGACCTTCGTTCTACTGCCTCGTTAATTTTTCTCGTACCGATTCGATCGATCAAATTGCCTGGCAATAAGTTTTTCTGGCTCTTTGCCAGTTTATCCTCGCCTGGCACAGATATTAGTTTTGATCGTGTTTACCAGGTAAGAAATGGCTGGATAAGACGCGTCACCGATAAAGAGGTCAAGTCCTTGGCACTCGAGATCGCCGGTACAAATGTCTCCACCACTTTCATATATACCCCAAAAGATCCTAAAACCGTTCTCGCCATTACTCTACCATTTCTCATTATGATCATCAAAAACCTGAAGAAATATTTTACATTCGAGATTACGGTAAATAAGAAAAATTTAATTATTTTATTAATCCCTCTCTCTCTCTCGATCGAATCGAATCGATGAGAATGTGATTCCCAGAATTTTTATTTCAATAAAAAAAATACAATCCACAAGAATTTTTTCTAATTAATAGAAAATTCATTCAGTCTTTATTACGAAATTTTTTGAGATCCTCCCGAAGATGGGAGTCATTAATTAAGCAATTAATTAACAAATTGATGATTTTAGAATGTTATAAAATAATGAAAAGAAGAAAACCATTAAAAAATTGTCAAAGCCTAGTTTGGCCAAAAATTCTTCTATATATGAGACTATATTTAATTTTTCTCTGAATGATTAATTTTTAATTATCATAGAAGAGCAATTTCCATTGGCAATTAATCAATAAAATTATTTCTCTCTAAATCGTATTTATCATTAAAATTGCCTTTCAGGTACTCGACGATAAAAATATACATCGAAGATTTCGCATAAGCAATTTTCAGAGTACAACGAAAGTGAGAACTTTCAGTACGTCGATGCCAATTGGCCTTTGCGATGGCTGGAATCAAATACAATTCAATCTTGCTGATTTTACGAGACGAGCTTATGGCTCGAATTATATTGAAACGACGAGAATCCAGATACATGCAAATTGTCGAATACGTAGAATATACTTCGCTGATAGGTGAGCAATTTATTGGCCCTTAAACGACATGTGATTAATCTTTTTTTTTTAGAAATTTATTGATCCTTCAAGGAGATCCGATTAATTTTTTTTTGAGCAATTTATTGGCCCTTCATGGAGATGTCATTCATCTTTTTTTATAGCGATTTCTAGCTCGCTTTTGCAAAATTTCAATATCAAAACTATCATTTCACATTGATTGCCTTTTTTTGGAGGTGATATCTCGAGTCTGGATTCTTATCACATTCTAATTATATTTCAATCCAATCTTAATTTCCCGATTAACCGACAATTTATCGACTCAAAACGGCAACTAGGAAAAAAATAACAACGTTAAGGATAATTAGAAAAACAGTAGTTCAAAATTTTTAAAAAATCGAAGATTTACGGATAATTTTCGATAACGTAAGGAAAAGTAACAAAATAAATAAATAAATCTTTGGTCAGGGCAATAATCTTTTAAATTACAAACAAGAAATTCGTAATTTTTTTAAGTGGAGATTTTTCTGGTTGAATTTATTATTTTTTAAATTCCAGATTTGTCAGTTGGGTGTTTGTATTTTTTTTGTTTTTATTTTCCAATATTTCATCAAATCTGAGATGAGCTTTTTTTCTCGAAACAAAGTCCATGCGGAGCATTTATACTCATTTATTTGAATGATAAAAGTTTTTAAAATCGAAACGGTTCGAGTTCGAACTGACCAAAATTCATACCAAACATCCATGTTCACCTCATTATGCGTAGAGAGTTTGAGAAAAAGGAAAATTTTAGGATATATAAATCTTACAAATTTTGAAACAGTTTTTTTTTTTCATCGTAAAGCAGAATCGACGAAAAATCCAGTTAAGAGCTGAATTTTTGGTCGTAAGTCTGATAATAAATTCTCAAGATTAATCTTACGATTAAACTCATTTACTTTATTATTCAAACTTTATTAAATTCGAGCCTAAGTATTCCCGAGGAATGATTTATCAACATCAAAATTTTCCACATTAATTAATTGATATTGGTAAGAATTAAATTTTGTCAAATTGAAACGAATCGCATTTGAAGTGAGAAAATTTTATAGCAAACATTTTCGGTCTCTTGTATAGAAATTTCAAAAAAAAAGTAGAAAGAAAATTCTTATAAAATTTGAACAAAATCGAACAGATTGTATTCCGACGACCAATTGCCCGAAGACTACAAGCTTCTCTTTCCTGCGAGACGTGCCGAATCGACAGTCGGAAAAAAGCACTCCAGACGATCAACAGCGAAAATACGCGTCGAGGCTATTCCGGCTGACGAACCCCCAGCTTTTCGGGCTAAATCGGAAAAAATGGAGACCGAACGGCCGAGACAAACGACACCGGTGGCGTCGCATCAACCTTCGCGAATAATCGTCGCGCCAGATGGCGCCTCAAAAGTTCAGATCGAAATTACCGCACAATCAGAGGACGAGGAAACGACTGAACAAGAGTTTGAGCCTGAATGGGAGGGCGAAGAAGGGTCAACCACGGAACACGAAGATGAGGCTGACGAAATGATTCCTGGAGATCAACAGGAAGCTGAGGAAGCTGCCATGATTCCACCAGTCGAGGAGAAAGAAGAACAAGAAAAAGCAGAAGCAAAACCAGAAGGAGAAGCAGAAGAAAAACAAGCAGATGCAGAAAAAGAACAAGGAGAAATACAAGCAGAAGCAGGAGAAAAAGAACCAGACGCAGAAAAAAAAGAAGCTGAAGCAGAAGCGATAATGGCCGAAAAGACCGAGGACGAAGGAGAAATCTCCGAATCGCAAATATGAAAATGAAAACCTTTTCATTGCGCGTAATTATCATTTTTGTTGAATTACAAATGACTTTTTGTTCGTCTAATTAATGCAGTAATGTGTAGAAAAAATAATGAGAATCGTAGCCAAAGTAAAGGAATTTTCAAAATAATTTTTAAGGCTGTTTAATCAAGAAACGATATTTATTACTGCTCAGATGGATCAATTGATAAATTATACGATGGTTGTAAAAATATGTAACGACAGGAGCGGATGCTGATGGAAGATTTTAGCTGTTTTTTTTTTTTTTTTCGATCTGTTTAACTTTAAGGGACGTCGTAATCGTCGTCTTCGCGCTTTCGCTTCGCGGTCTCGTCGGTTTCCATTTTTATAGTGGGTGTAGGTTGGCCAGTTGTAATTTGGATCTTGGGCTTGGCTGCTGGAGTTTTTCCAGCTCCACCTGTCGTAGAACCTGCACAAGTTCGAATTTCATTATTTCGGGTCTTTTTTTTTTTTTTTTTTTATAATTCACGCAGGATTCCCTCACGGTAAATTGCGTTCTTAGTGATACTGATGACGGGAGCAGGACGTTTCGTGGGATTTTGGAGGCGCGGATCTGGGAAATGCAGTAACAAATTGTTTTTTTTTTTTTTTTTTTTTTTTTTTTTTTTTTTTTTTTTTTTTTTTAATTTGTGAATATTGTTTTTTGTGTGAATGCGATTTACCTGTTGAAAATTTGAAAACTGGTTTTGGTATTGAGATCGTTTGAGTTCTGGCAACCGTGGCCAATGTGGCAGGCCTTTTTACGATCGAGAGACTCGCTTTGTTTCCCTCCCCTTTTGCTCTTGATGCAATTCCACCAGTTGCGATGTTACCAACCGAATGAATGGCTTTTCCGGGTGTTTTTTTCATGGCATTTTTGAGCTTGTAGTTCGTTGCGTTTAGGCAGTAACGATCTGGAGGCAATCTTAGGCCATTGTTCGGCTTGACGAAAGGCAGTGGAATATTGTTCTTTGCTCGTGCCACATCAAGGAGAACATCGCGTGGTGGAGGATTCGTAAATGTACGATCAAGCTGCATTTTTACCGCCAATCTGACGTCATCGAGATCAATAAACTTTTTCTTTGCATGATTAGCGTAGATTCGGCTGTCGTCCAGAATACAAGTGATGTAACCTGAGAGTCAAAAATACTGTTTGCAAAAAATATCGTTCGAAAGAATCCACATCAGTATGAAGGTTTTCAATGGTTGATTATTATTGTGTCGATTTTTTGTGGCTAGCCACAGGGTCTGAATGCCTACAGACCCATAGAAGGGTTTCTATGGGTCTGTAGGTTTTTGAAAGGGACATAAAACTCTGTGCAACCGCAATATCGCCAGATCTTGAGTTATCAATAAATTTTAAGGATTCTAATAAAACTTAAGACATTAGTGGGTCTTGAGTTTTATTTACATAATTTTATTTTTATAGAGTTGACTATTATTATTATTATTATTATAACTATTACTATTATTATGCCAAAGTTTATTTTATACTGCATTGGACTATATTTTATTTATACTGACAGGGATAAAATCATTTCAAATGCATATAACTAAAAGTTCAGGAAACAGTGAAAATCTCGTTCACCTTTTTAAATTTTGAGATTTTTACATTTGATTAAAATGAAGAATAATATATTGGATCTGTGTATAGAAATAATTTGCCAGAGAAGGTAATAATTTGCTTTTGTGTGAAAAATTAACTGCCTCAGAAAAGTGCATTAGTTTTTTTGTTTACCAATCGTCGGTATTTGGAATAAGGAAAAGAAAAGGGTAAAGATGGAAGAATGCGAGACAGATAGCGGTAAAATGTTTATAATTTTTTTTTTTTACTACTGCAAAAAGTACTGAATTTTTTCTATTGACGTTACGTTGAGCCTCGCCTTAACTCAAGCTTACCGCGAAAAGTACGACAAACAAAGGAAAAAAAGCGCGCAATTCGACGCCATGATCAAATAGAAATAAAAACAAACCAGATGAAATGCAAAAACTACATGTCAAATGACACCGATAGAAATGATCGTACATTCTCATTCGGCACCCTAAATTGATTTTTTTTTTTTGCTGTAACTATATACTCACGATAAGTAAACTCGAGCAATTGATTAATAACTTTTGGCTCGTAATCGGCTATTCCCATGTCTTTCATTATTGACATTATAACCTGAGCATCTTTTGGTATGTGCTTTACGTGGCTCATGTTTTTCGCTTTTTCCGCCATACTTCGTAACGTCAAACAATACAATAATTCCACAAAACGATGACCGTTTGATTTATTAACGTCGCAAAATCATTAAATGTTCACATATTAACGAAATTCGGGTATTCAGAACAAGTTATTTTTTTAGCAACAACGACGAGGACACAATTACTCGATGGCCTCTCCACTCGAACTGCCTAACAGCGCCGTATGCGGTGAATGCACGAAATAAAATGCCGTACGCATAATACGGATGTGACGTGAAACGCCATCTATGCAATTTGATACATTATAGAGTGAACTAACAATGCCGTTTGGTGTGTGTACAAACTTTTGGTAAAACGGACTCCCAAATATATCGTTTATTGCAATACAGGCTTTACAAACTCAATTCTGAGCTTCCGGTTGTTCGAAGAGCTCCTCACATGTGTATCCGAAAAATTACCGCGTGTGCGTAAAGAATGGTGCGGTTATGTTTTTATTGTAGTACACACGAGTTATTTGTTTATTAAATTGAATTAAATTTACAAATGATTGTGAGATACGACAGTGAAAATGTCTACTTGTAGAATACACAACGTTAGATTTTATAATCTAGAACCCAAATCTGTGACGTGCTTGTGTCATGAAAGGAAAAATAAAAAATTAGCACTATCAAGGTCAGTCTTTCGAGGGCAAACAATCGCAAATTGCCAAATGATATTTTATTATTTACGTATATTATTGACTACATTGTTGAATATTTGAGGTTATCTTCTTTGAAGCATTCATGTAGGCTTTGGTGTAAACTTGCCTGATCAACTATATTTTGCTGATATAGCGCATTAAAGCTATAAAATTTCATACTTTGAAAAAGATTCTGTCAAAATTAATGATGAATTTTTAAATTAGCACGTGTATTAGTTTAAACATAATTTTTACTTTTCATTCTACATTTGACCAGCCCGTTAACTCACTTTGAATCAACTAACCTCAAAGTTGTCGGTCTTTTTTTTTAATAATGTACCGCTCATATAATTCTCGATAATTATAAATTCTTTATATAATTTTATTATGTATGAAAATTGAGGCACAAAATCAACAGTTGGAAAATATTCGAAATTTTTATGAATATGTGTAAGCAGAATGTTCTCAGCTGATTGAAATTACTGGCGACATTTTACAGATTTCAAATCCCATTACTGTCCCAAACATCCGGTGACCCTACTTTTTTACGATGAATGAAAATTCCATAATTTTTCCAATAAATTCAATGTAATTTCCATAATTTTCTATCATTTGAGTGAGCTATTTTTTTCCCCCTAAACTCGACCAGAGCTATTTTTTCACATGCCCATGCTAAATATTGTAAATTTCAAAGTAGCCACAACGTTTTGCCGATTATTGATTTAAAAAATATGAAACATTCGGGTGATCCAACTTTTCCAAAAAATTGACTAATTAATTGCTAAGTCATTCTATCATTTGAGTAAATAATTTTTTTTTATTAAACTCGAGCAGGCCAATTTTTTTCACATGTCCATGCAAAATATTTTGTCTTTTAAAGTAGCTACAAAATTTTGCCGAGTAATAATTTAAAAAATTATGTTTCAAGCATCCGGGTGACTCAACTTTCTTTTTTTTTATTACCAATATAACCTGCTTGGATTTAATTAAAAAATTGATACACTTAAATAGAAGCAGGATTATTTTTTGCATAAGCTAACGTTCCACAATTCATAAACGATTTAAATTGCAGTTGCGATTTTATTCGTTATTGAATCTCTCGCCACTGCTATTGAATATTTCACGCAAATATTTCTCAAAACCCTGGCAGTATGAATTGAGAAGAATATTTCTTTTTATTAATTATTGTGGCTAAAAAAAATAGTAAATTCATTTGAGAATTCATCTAACAAATAATAATAATAATTATTATTATTATTATATTTACAATAAATATAATTACAATTCAAGATCCGCTCTCTTGTGTTTACAGAAGTGACAATTCCATCGAGATATGGAACGTAGCAAATGCTCCATTTCTCGAGTCCGTAATATCGGGTCACTCGGAGGATTCCGTAGAATCGATAATATGGATAGACACGAGATTATTCTCAGTAGGTTTACGTGGTATGGTAACCGAGTACGATCTCTCAACTCTGAGTGTCAAGTACGAGATAGCTGTGACCGGCGGTGCTGCGTGGTGCATCGATGTTAATCAGGAAAAAAATCGGATAGCCGTTGGCACCGAGGACGGTTACATAAACACATTTGCCGTAAATTCTGACTCTCTTCTTTACGAGAGAATTTTTGACAAGCAAAAAGGCCGAATATTGTGCATAAAATGGGACAACACCGGTGAAATGATTTTCACCGGTTCAACTGACACTGTACGTGTGTGGAATGCAATATCCGGTCACGCGATTCACAAAATGACAACGGCAAGAAAATTTTCAAAAAAAGAAACGATTGTCTGGTGTTTGGCAATAACTGATGACAATCATGTTGTTTCGGGTGACTCGAGAGGTATTTTATCATTCTGGGATCCAAATACTGGCACTCTAATCGAGAGTCACGAGAGTCATTCCGCTGATATATTGGCAATTGCGATGTCACATGACGAGAATGTTGTTTATTGCGCCGGTGTCGATCCGGTTGTACGAAGCTTTGCCAGAGTAACGTTAAAATCATGCGGACGCCCTCAGTGGGTAAAAGGTATCGAGAGACGTTTGCACGCTCATGATGTCCGTGCCCTAGTTGAGGCTGATGGAAAACTTTATTCAGCTGGTGTCGATGGTTATCTCGCACAATCGAGCTATCCACCAAAACTTCTTGTTAAATATCCGCCATTGTTGCAACCACCGTGTGTAACTGTTTGCCCAAAATCACGATGTATTTTATTACGTTACACAAATTTTCTCCAACTGTGGAGACTCGGGAGGCCTGGAAAAGTTACGAGGGACTCAATAAATCCGGGAATGTTGCATCAAATTGATGAAAATCCAATGAAACTGTTGGAATTGAGGACGAAAAATGACGAGGCGATTGTCTCATATGCGATTAGCAAAGATTCCAAAATAATCGTTTATTCAACTGATACACATTTGAGGGTATTTAATTTTGATGTTGTCGAGGGTGATGCACTTTTGATGAAAAACGAGACGGATATTACACTCAAGAGAGTTCAGAAAATGATATTTTCTCCGAGTGGAAAATGTTTTCTCACTTTTAGTCATGATGAGGAGGGCAATTTGATGAGTTTGTTTGAAGTTGCTAAGAAGAGATTCAAATTTGTGGGAATTTGTCGAACGAAGGAACAGGGAATTGAGAATGTTGGACTTGTTTGTTTCTCACCCGATAGCAAATATCTCATCTGCGCTGATCGTCATGGTCGTATTGTTGTTTATCACGTTGATGATTCGCTACACTCGAAACAACCAAATGTTTTACCGTTACCGAGATACAGCTGTCCACCAACCGCTATGGCTGTTCAAAAAGGGACACTGAATCTTGTCATTGTTTACTCGGATCACAAGGTAATATTTTTTTTTGAAAATTTTGTCCTTCCAAATATTTCGTCGAAATTTCTTTTCTTCTTTCGTGTCAGTTTTTTATCCCTCAAACTCTGGTTGATATCACGGAATAAAAGTCTTAAATAGTAGGACATCTGGCCTATAGAATCTATGAATTTTGAAAATTCAGGGAATTAAATGTGTACAAATTAATATGCTCAAAATTATTGATTGTAGAAGTTACTATTATAGATTTTTTTTGTCATAAAATTTAGCTCTATATTTAAGAAAAAATAATCATGAAAGCCTTTGAAAAATTATAATACAATTTATAATATTTTTGAGTCATTTTTTTTTTTTATACTTTTGTCACATCATATTTGAGAAAATTACCTGCGTTTTTGCCGATATCTGAAGTTATTAAAAAGATCGAATTTTTTAATGCCAAACGGATGCCAAACGGGATAAAAAAATGTGTCAAAATTTTTCAGCATGAAAATAGCACATAGTAAACCCTCTTGTTAATATTCGGATACCCGGGGGTGCCCACCCTAAGGACGCGGTTTGGGTTTGGTTCGCAAGTGTTCAAAAAGATCTTTCTTTTTCTTCGTTTAAATCGTAATTTTTATTTCGTTGCACTTAATCATAATTTGTTTCGTTCGTTGAAAAGACTCAAAAAAATAAAAAAATTAATATTTCACAATCATAAAATCTTTGCGAAAAAAAACGAATAAAAAATACCATCCAAATGTAATTGTATTCAAGTTAACGGCATAACGTCGTAAAAAGCATTTATTTTCTGCATAATGACCGAGCGAGCAATAAGGAACAGCATTATCTATCCCTGCATCGACAATTTTCTTCCCCGTAAAAAATAAAAAGAAAAAATACTTCCAGGATATCGTTTACCCGCCTATTTCTCTCATCCTGAAGATTATACGCTGTTATGTCTACGGGTCTTCGGTAAAATAATAATAAAAAAAAAACACCAGGCCACCATTACTATAATGCTTTACAAGGCTCGACTGAATACGACGTTAACTGAGATGGGATAAAATTTTCTCTATTTATCGGGTTTCGCAACGGTCGTTAAGAAATATTAAAAGCCGTAACGGCCTGACGAGTTCAGAGTTTTACGATCGTTCCGGAGAAAGGCCGTTACACTCTCTCTCCCTTCTCTCCCAACTCTGTGTTGAATAATTTTTTTTTTTTTCAAAAATATGATTTACCAGTTAAAAATTGCAAATAAATGTAATTTATAAATTCGTACACGAATGATCCGATTATTTTTACGATTGTACAATCATTTATATTATTCGTTGTTGGTTTCATAGCGATTTTCATGAAAAATGGGAGTTTGGGGGCTATCCCCAATTTGGGGGGACCCCTAGGGCAATTTTTGTTTTTATTTTTAAATCATCGGTAGAACTTGGGAAATAGGGCACATCGTAAATCCTAATCGACTTTTTAATTTTCTCGAAAATCTTTCATAGTTGAAGGGTCGAAATAAATATTGACTGAAATATCAGAATGGCAATCTGATCGAAAAATAAAGGCGAGATCGTTAATTTAGAAATTGGTGAAATGAATCACATGTGAACTTTATCAAGTGCCTCAAAAATCGTGTCTGGAAAAATCACAAAGACAAATTTCTCATTCGAATAAATAACCGTGTTAATAATTAATAATTGTGATAAATACAATAGTGGAACGAATAACGAACATCAAGGATGAAGAATAATTGCTTATTCGAAGAATGTCCAATCTCGGCTTCTAAGTATTAAATTAAATCATCCTAAACCTTCCAACTTTCATTCCTCGATAAAAAAAAAAACATCCCCTATCAGATGCAAGAAATTTGTTACAGATAATCGAGTACAACATTCCCAGGAAGCAATACACGGAATTTTCGAATAATCTACAAAGTCGTTTGCCCCTTCAGTGGTTATCACGTCCATTTCCAATAACAAACGTAACTTTCGATCCCAATAACGAGAACGTAATAATTTTTCACGACGACACGACCGTTTACGTTATCAACAAAAACAAAGAACTTCCGGAGAAAAAAGTGAAAATTCCAAAGCGAGAAAACGGGGATTTTGGCGAGGATAGCAATTCCGGCTCGAGTTCAAATCCACACCACGCATTTCAAGTTGTTAAAAAGTACAAGGTGAGATTGATTGATTTTTTTTTTCATTTTCTCTAAAATTTCACGATGAGTGCTGGTTTTAATGGGATCGAATTTATTTATTTTTCAGCATTTGGTACATCTAGAATGGCTGAACGACGAAGAAATGGTCGCGGTCGAAGTTAATCCAATCTCACTAACGGAAAAATTACCACCGACCCTCAAACAAAAGTGGTTTGGAATGTAAATTGTTGAGGAATTAAATATATTGAAAAAAAAAATTACATCAATATAGAATTATTATTATTTTTCAAAATTTGAATAGCTTGTCAATTTGTTATAGGCAAAAAAAATTTAGTAAATTTCCCTCCTTGATACAGCCAGTTTAACTCTTTAACCCGTTAGTCAGACCCCTAAGTCTTTTGGATAAAATTTCATTTGATATTGCGAGTTAAAAAAATATTAGGCACAAAAAAAGAATCGGGTTCGTTCAGCGTTAATCGTTAATATAAAATATTTTTTTTCTTCAAAGAATTCCATTTTAAAAAAATCAAAAACGACGAAAAATCAGAAATAAATAATAAAATTAATAAAATTTATTGAAAGACTTTTCGATTGAGGATTTGCCGCTTAAAAAATTCGCCATTCTTGAGATGCGCTTCATCCGAGTAAGATAAATTTCTGTTGGGTCACTCGAAACTCTCTTGGACTCAATGGTGGCTCAATCGTATGCTTTGCCGAAATGTGTAATGGACCAACAAACTCCAGGTTGTACTCAGATCGGGATGAACGCCAGCCAACAAAAGCCGAGCTCGTTCTCGGCACTGGCATAGGCGAGGCTTTCAGAAGAATTGGTGATTTTTCTATCAAATTTTTTGGTAATTTTCTCACAAAAGTGTCAACTGGTAGACCAGCTTTTAAGCATTCTTCAGTCAGCACTTTGCTAAAGAACTCGCCTTTGAGATGATCGTATTTCTCATTCCAGATCTTTGCGAGTTTTTTCTCGGAATTGTTGATCTCTTTCCTTTCGAAAAAAAAAAAAAATGAGCAAATTAATGAAATTCTAATTTAAGTGGAGATTGAGTAGGTTTGACCAATTGAAAGAAAAATTACATAAAATAGTAACATCTATGACTCAATGGAACTATCAAATAATACTCTACTGCAATTATTGAATATGCAAAAAAAAATATAATTCTTAATTTACTGGAACATTCAAAGTCAACATAAATTTTAAGTATTGCCTTTGAGTTTGTAAAATTTTAATCGATTTTCTTTACAAAATTACACACGAAAAAAAAAGAATAAAATGAAATATTCTTTTAGCTCAGCTAACTTTGACATGTGTCCATGTAATTATCATTAGAGGTCGAGTTTGACAACCCTAATTACCACGATTCATTTCAGAAGGTTTGGCATGAATGATGGATAAAAATGAAAAAAAAAAAAATTACCGTATATTATCACAACTGACGAGTCCTTTCGAAAAGTCAATGTGCTGGAATTGAATATTTCTCTCTGGTTTTTTGACCTCTTCAGGAATCTCCCTCTTATCGCCCTTGTTATCTTTCGTTTGTGTCTCGCTCATCTATACGACGGAGAACTTTTGCTTAGCCGTAAAAAGGGTTCAAAGTTCAACGTAACAATGATAAATGAAAGTTCAATCAGCCTCGGCATTCACGCCACTGAGAAGATATACCTCTTGGATGGCGAAACAATCGTCTGTTTGTTCGATAGAAAAGTCTTTCTCGGTTGCTCGGTCACACGTGAGGCCGTAACGACGTTCGAGCTGAGTCAGCTCGGATATAATAATTTGAACGGAACTGCTTTTTTTTTTTGTTGGTTCTTGATTTTTAGAATATTGCGTCCAAAAATAAAGCCAATTTAGTGTACAAGAATAATGTTTTTATAAATAATTAAAAAGCGATCTTGTACAAAAAGTTCATTCATATATTTTTGCTGTTTCAATTCGACTGTTTGGCATTTAATGAGTTTTTCCAGATCTTTTCGTTTGTCCTACAATTTTGGCCACGATTTTGACGAAACTTTGCAAGCTTGCTTAGCTTGCACTTTGATACTTAACTTGAAGCCCTCTATAACAAGGATAATCATAAATTTATACAGATTCAAAATGGCGGAGTCAAAATGGCCGATTGTTGAACAAAGTGCCTTCTGCACTTTGCATAACGAGATTCATTTGATTCATTTGACTGATTCCAAATTCAATATGAAAATTTCGAAAATCAAAATGGCCGACAATAATCGAAAACAAATGATTCGATTCAAATATATTTGGGAATGTACAGGGATGATTTTTGTATGCCGGTTATTCAATATTGAATGTTGAAATTTTATAATAAAAAATGGTGGCGTCTAAAACGAAAGGCTTTTAGACTCTTTAAGAGAAGTTCGTTCCATTACACGCTCAGCCCACAAATACTTCGAGGCGTCTCGATTAAACCTTTATAGGAAATATAATCAGAGACAGCATGAAATGAGAGGATCTCGCTCGTCTAGGACCCTCGTGATTACCCCTTGAACGTCTTCCTATTTATCTCAAAGTGAGGTTGACGTGAAATCGCAGTTGCGATGATGACGCTCACAATCAGCGTTAATGTTGTGTCGGCGGAGAAAGTAGGAGGGGCAAGAGAGACAGAGTTAGAGGAATAGAGAAGTATCAACGATAAAGGATTTTAGGTTACATGACACCATATAAAGGAGGCTCTCATGTAAGTGCAATACACCGACATCATTTTCGTCGAGAATGTCTAGCTCGAAACTTCCATTCAAATGAGAATCTCTCATCGTCTCATCAGAAACATTGTCAGAGATCTACATTCGATATATACAACATAATCACGTGCTACAAATTTTACATGGATATTTAAAAAAATTATTTCTACAATTCAAATAAATAACATAATTGTTATAATAAAAAAGGATAAATATCTTTATAAAAATACTTTTGAGAGTTTTTTTGAAATAATAAAAAAGGGGAGAGGGGCAACATACCGCCATTTTTCGATGGATATCAAAAGACTTTATTGCGAAAATTGAAAAATCTTTCAAATTTTTAAAAAATAAGAAACAAAAGGGAAGGGTTATCGCCATTCTTCGATGGATATTAAAACGCTTCATTTCGACAATGTAAAAATCATTCGAATTTTTTAAAAATGTCTCCAAGGATTTTTAAGACATACGAGGAAAAAAAAAGTGCTCCACTTTTATTTTTCGATTTTCGTTGCTTCCTCAATGGCCAAAAATGACTGTGACTTCTCGCCAAAAAAAAGAATGAACAATTTTCAATGTTCAAAAAAACAAAAGAAACATCGAAAAACATACGAGGTCAATTGGTTTTTTTTTTAATTCAACACACGAGAAAGAGAAAGAACATTCGTCGTGCCGCAGGGATGCTGCGGTCGTTTCTCGCGCGGGGGAGTGTATATATATATATATATATATGCCATCGCTATGGGGAGGATTGCGCTGTAAATTACAAACGCGAGAGCAAAACTCTCATTCCACCAATGCATAGCCGCACAGACGGTCTCTCTCTTCACCTTCCTCACACTCTCATTCCGCTTCTCCACCCCTCTTTGACCCCTGTCGTTTTTCAACCCCCCCCCCCCTCCCCTCCCCTGCTCCTTGTCGCGTTTGCCCATTCTCTCGCTGTTCTGTTGCCACGTAACAGAGAAGGAGAGAGATAGAGAGAGAGAGAGAGAGAGAAAGCCAGAACCACGGATGTCTAGACTTGTAGATAATACGGAGTTTGTCCGAAGCAGCAGACACGGGGTAGACGCTGCGAGAGGCTCTTCGTTCGAACGAGCCAACCGGCTTTAGCCGCGTCTCGTCCTTCCGTTCCTTATATATATATATATGTATGTATGTATATATATATATATATATATATATATATTTATAACATGTGTAGTGTATATGGGGCATTTCACGCCAAACCGACAGGCCGTGACCTTCACCCTCTGAAATTTGGTCCCCATTTTTTTATATGGCTGTTACAACCCTAAAAGACATACAGTATTTTTAAAAGATTTTTTTTCGCCAACCCTTATTTAATATAGATCTTAGAAAAAAAAAAAAAAAAAAAAAAAAATTACACGAAACGGTTAGACTGAATTAAAAAATTTGAAAAAAATCACGAAAATTCTGTGGCGTGTATAAAAAATATTAAGCCATATCCCAGAGAGGGTCGGCCATCGCTGCCATTGTTTTTCGATAAAAAAAAAATTGAAATATACTTAGAATAAATCGGGGAATTTCGTTAAAAAATGTTTACATCTGTGAGAGGATTTTTCAGAATTTTTTCAGATTTTTCAAAAAGCGATTTTGCAATTCCAAATCACCAGAGTTCAATGACGGGTAATGAAATGAATACGTGATTAAAAAATTTGAAAAAATTCACAAAAAAACGACTGGGGGATATAAATATTTATAGGTTGCATTTCAACTCACTGGCCCAGCCTTAATTCCTTTTTTTCTTCTTCTTTAATAAAATGGAATTAAGCCCAATCTGAACTGTACCCTACACATTCTTATTCTTATTCTTATTCTTATCGGACCCAAGGTCCGATTTTGCACTTGATAAATAAATTTAACAAAAGTGACCAAAATAATGACCAAGTGACCAAATAATAAGTACGTGTATGTATATAAGGATATAGGGCATTCTACGTCAAATCGACGGACCTCTGACCCTCGCCATTTTTTTATTATTTTTTCCCCCCGATGACTTATAGTTCATTATAAAAATCGACTGCATACGAATTGTCAGATTTGAAAAAAAAATCGATGTGGTCTTTAGCAACGTAACTTTAAATAACGACAGACAGCTGTGATCGATTGTTCTGAATTTTTGGCATAAAATTCTCTATTGAAAAATAAAATTAATGAAATAAATACGTAATTGAAAAATTTCAAAAAAATCACAAAAACACCACTGGGGGATATAAATATTTATAGGTTGCATTTCAACTCACTGGCCCAGCCTTAATTCCTTTTTTTCTTCTTCGTTAATAAAATGGAATTAAGCCCAATCTGAAATGTAGCCTACACATTTTTATATCTACCGAAGGTCCGATTTTGCATTTGATAAATAAATTTAACAAAAGTGACCAAAATAATGACCAAGTGACCAAATAATAAGTACGTGTATGTATATAAGGATATAGGGCATTCTACGTCAAATCGACGGACCTCTGACCCTCGCCATTTTTTTATTATTTTTTCCCCCCGATGACTTATAGTTCATTATAAAAATCGACTGCATACGAATTGTCAGATTTGAAAAAAAAATCGATGTGGTCTTTAGCAACGTAACTTTAAATAACGACAGACAGCTGTGATCGATTGTTCTGAATTTTTGGCATAAAATTCTCTATTGAAAAATAAAATTAATGAAATAAATACGTAATTGAAAAATTTCAAAAAAATCACAAAAACACCACTGGGGGATATAAATATTTATAGGTTGCATTTCAACTCACTGGCCTAGACTTAATTCCTTTTTTTCTTCTTCTTTAATAAAATGGAATTAAGCCCAATCTGAACTGTAACCTACACATTCTTATATCTACCCAAGGTCCGATTTTGCATTTGATAAATAAATTTAACAAAAGTGACCAAAATAATGACCAAGTGACCAAATAATAAGTACGTGTATGTATATATGCTGCTTTGGTTAACTGATTTTTTTGTTGCTTTGTTTATAACGAAAAAATACGATTTTTTTTTAGGTCATTTTCATTGACCCAAATTCTCCCCTATACGTCACAATATGCGTGTGCAATTTGTTCCTGTGCGTCGAGAGACTCTCGCACAAAGTTTATTTATTTATCGGTGACTGTTCGACCCTTAATCAGCCTCTCTTTCTCTTACTCACTCGTATTCCTGAAAGCTCGCAGACAGGGTAGATGGGGAAGGTTGAAAATATCGTTCGAATTTCTCTCGCGAACGTTTTCGCCAAACTCACCCTTTTATACCGAATAATTTACAATATCACGACCCTACCGGGTATATTTTCCAGCCGGTATAATCTTGTTAGCGAACAAAATACCGCATCCTTCCAATATTAAATTAATACACATGAGGGAAAAATTGACAGGGAATTCGCAAATGTCAATTTGGTTCAACCCTTTTTTTGTACATCAAAGAATTTTGATAGGAAAAATAAGCAGCCTGAAATCCGATGAAATTCTCTATGAGATTTTTTTACGTTGCCCTTTTTTTTTTTTTTACCAAAACGTTAGAACTTTTTCTCTCGAGTGAGCAAATAATTAAATCGATCTTTTTCCATGCCTGTAACAAATTACGACCATTAATATTTTCGTATTTAACTGATTATAAAAATAGTTATTACAGTCATTATTTTATTTCAGTTATTATTTTATTTTAATGATGAATTTACTAAATTTGTTTCATTCATTTATTTATCGGATTTACTTCATTCAATTATAATTTCTCTTACGATTTATTGTTTAGTAACAGAATTCTTTATTAGTCCCATTTATTAAATTGCGACCATTAATATTTTCGTATTTAACTGATTATAAAAATAGTTATTACAGTCATTATTTTATTTTAGTTATTATTTTATTTTAATGATGAATTTACTAAATTTTTTTTCATTCATTTATTTATTTAGTAACCTAATTCTTTATTAGTCCCATTTATCGCTATTAATATTATTATTATTGCTGTTATTTTTATTTTTATACTTAATCACAATTATAATTGAGTACATACAGTCTGAGTCACAAATAACAGAATCACTCGATAGCTGATTATGTTATTTGTGACTCATATATGCACGTTCATGCCACATGCCAGCGAGTACAGCACTCTTCGCTTGTTCCAGATTCTCGGCACGTGCACGATGCGTATATGTACGTCTATGTATATATAGATATAGGGTATTCCACGTCAAATCGACGAACCTCTGACCCTCGCCATTTTTTAATTATTTTTTCCCCCTGATGACTTGTAGTTCATTATAAAAATCAACTGCATACGAATTGTCAGATTTGAAAAAAAAAATCAATGTGGTCTTTAGCAACGTAACTTTAAATAACGAGAGACAGCTGTGATCGATTGTTCTGAAATTTTGGCATAAAATTCTCTATTGAAAAATAAAAAAATTTGGGACCCTGTCGAAGATGAATGTCAAGATGCTTTTAAAAGACGATTAAGCGAAATTCAATTGAGAAACCATTCATAATGAATTTATAATTAAACCATTATTAATCATTTACAATGGGATTTTAATGAATAGTGCCCATTTTCGAATGCTTTTGAATGAAAAATATTTTTTTTAGATATAAAGTAACAATTTTAAGGAATGAAAGTATTTGTTTTGATTTTTTTTTGAACACTTGTGCCACGTTTATTTTTGAAAAGGACACAATATATTTTCATTTTTAAACAAAGAATTCATTGTAAAAATTTGGTTAAGATTAATAACGTCAAAGAGCATTTATCGAAAACTTGTTTAACAATGACACCAACAAATTTTGGAAAAATTTCAAAATTGATAAAGAAACTATTCTTGTATTTTTCTACAATATATCAAAAGTGAAAATCAAGAAAAAAAAGGATGATGATGACAGCTATGTCAATTTGGCCTGGAATGTCCCATATAATAAGAAGATATTTTTTCGCAGTCCATGATACAAGCACAGCTGCGCTTGTGAGAGTATGATATATTATCTGCATATAAATAAATATCAGGGAGTTCGTGTGTTCTATGCAGCGTTAAACGGTCGTTCGTTAATCGGAATCGATCGCGATCCTGTAATGAAATGAGGCCGTGCGTATAATCGCTTCCGGTTATTCTTGTCTTGGTTACTCTGCCAGCCCCCAGTATATCCCTCTCGTTGTGGCAAGTGCGATAATGCATTTCTTCGTTTTTCTTTCTGTAGGTATTAATTCTCATAGCAGATATTAGAAATTGCCACACTTATATTTCTTTATTCTTGTCTGATCTATCAACTGCCATATCTACTGATCACTGCTGATGGCTATCTTTGTCTTTTATAACGGATCAAATCACTTGTCCCTATGAGCAGTAATATTGCCAATTGAGTCTTTTCCAAAACTTTACAAAAATAACATAATATATCAGTCTATAAATAATATATAAAACAATAAATAATTCTTGAGGAATCGTATTTCTTCGTTTCTCTTTCTTTAGGTATTAATTCTCATAGCAGATATTAGAAATTGCCACACTTATATTTCTTTATTCTTGTCTGATCTATCAAGTATCATATCTACTGATCACTGCTGATGGCTATCTTTGTCTTTTATAACGGATCAAATCACTTGCCCCTATGAGCAGTAATATTGCCAATTGAGTCTTTTCCAAAACGTTAAAAAAATAACATAATATATCAGTCTATAAATAATATATAAAATAATAAACAATTCTTGAGGAATCGTATTTCTTCGTTTCTCCTTCTTTAGGTATTAATTCTCATAGCAGATATTAGAAATTGCCACGCTTATATTTCTTTATTCTTGTCTGACTTATCAACTGCCATATCTACTGATCACTGCTGATGGCAATCTTTGTCTTTTATAACGGGTCAAATCACTTGTCCCTATGAGCAGTAATATTGCCAATTGAGTCTTTTCCAAAACGTCAAAAAAATAACATAATATATCAGTCTATAAATAATATATAAAATAATAAATAATTCTTGAGGAATCGTGTTTCTTCGTTTCTCCTTCTTTAGGTATTAATTCTCATAGCAGATATTAGAAATTGCCACACTTATATTTCTTTATTCTTGTCTGACTTGTCAACTGCCATATCTACTGATCACTGCTGATGGCAATCTTTGTCTTTTATAACGGGTCAAATCACTTGTCCCTATGAGCAGTAATATTGCCAATTGAGTCTTTTCCAAAACGTCAAAAAAATAACATAATATATCAGTCTATAAATAATATATAAAATAATAAATAATTCTTGAGGAATCGTGTTTCTTCGTTTCTCCTTCTTTAGGTATTAATTCTCATAGCAGATATTAGAAATTGCCACACTTATATTTCTTTATTCTTGTCTGACTTGTCAACTGCCATATCTACTGATCACTGCTGATGGCAATCTTTGTCTTTTATAACGGGTCAAATCACTTGTCCCTATGAGCAGTAATATTGCCAATTGAGTCTTTTCCAAAACGTCAAAAAAATAACATAATATATCAGTCTATAAATAATATATAAAATAATAAATAATTCTTGAGGAATCGTGTTTCTTCGTTTCTCCTTCTTTAGGTATTAATTCTCATAGCAGATATTAGAAATTGCCACACTTATATTTCTTTATTCTTGTCTGACTTATCAACTGCCATATCTACTGATCACTGCTGATGGCTATCTTTGTCTTTTATAACGGATCAAATCACTTGTCCCTATGAGCAGTAATATTGCCAATTGAGTCTTTTCCAAAACGTTAAAAAAATAACATAATATATCAGGCTATAAATAATATATAAAATAATAAATAATTCTTGAGAAATCGTGTTTATCTGTATATATAAAATATCATGTCCTGATTGACTGATTCATTATCGCCGAGCCGAAACTGCTGGTCCTAGAAACATGAAATTTTGGGGAATATATTCCTTCTATGACGTAGCAGTCATCCTCCACTAAGAAGAGATTTTTCGAAATTCACCCCCTAAGGGGGTGAAAAGGGGTAAAATGTTTTCACACTGATTCAACGCGTGCGAAGACGCAGGCAGCAGCTAGTAAATCTATAAATTAACATTTCTCGTCTGACTTATCAACTGCCATATCTACTGGTTTATAATTTTAGCCATTAAGCTGGATAATGGAATTATTATTTGCTCTAATAATTCATAAGGAAAATAATCAAATCAAGCGTTCTCAAATGAGTTGATATCTTCATATAATGAGATGCTAGATAATAAAATTGAATTTTATAAAAATTCACAAGCGTCAATAATTTTTAAATATTGAATTTCTACTATATATAAAAATTTTAACTGCCGATATCACGATTCAGTTGCGTGTACATAAAGAGGAAAAATACAGGCTCCCTGCTATGTCTTATATATAGGGACTCATCCATGCTCTCTCGGATATATAATACTCGAGGACCAGCTGCAATGCTTCGTCGCACATTATTCGTTTCTCTCCCAAATATATAGAGGGAGATATTGCCCGATCGGTCGAATTTCAACCCCTTCGTAATGATAAAAAAAAAACCTCTTTTATCATTCCCTTACCCCATGTATGCATATATATAGAACTGTTCAGCTCTCCCTCAGTCGAGCGGTAACAGGACGCCGGTAATCAGATTGTCGTGTTGTCCCTCCGGCCACGGTAGAGAACAGATTTTCTGTCCGGCTTTATGAAATTGGAGGGTGCCCGATAGCGAGCAATCCAATGATTCTAGCAAAACGTAATAGCATATATATATATATATATATATATATATATATATATATATATATATATATATGTATATAGTCGTTGAATAACCCTCGATTCTAGCTGACACTCTGTCCACACCGACAAGGAAATTTAGTTTCATCAAACAAATTTTCGAGATTTCGTGGCTCTCAAGGTCGAAATACGATTTCGACCCCGAGGGAAAACGACATGGGGTTTACGCTCTGACGAAGCGGAAATATCGTCGGTAGAAGTAGAAAAAGTATCACGTGATAGTGATTTGCATCAACGTGGCAAATGAAGTGGATCATTCGAGAGCGAATTTATATATTCTTCGGATTCGACTCATCTTCAGCTGGGGCTGAAGAGAAACAACGATAAAATTTCGATAAATTAATAAATGCTTTCCATATGACATTAAAACTAAATCAATCTGCCACTGATGTAATAATTCCGGACTGATACTAATTAGCATCATTTTATAATTTTTGACTGCGAGAAAAAAAAGACACGATTTAAAAAGTGTTTAATGCAGGAATAAACAAATATTCGTGGACATTTATTATTAATTTGACATTAAAATTTAGTTTTTTTACGAGAAATAATCGAAATAAAGTGCCTTCTCATTTTGGGATGAGGTAATCGACTGTTTCGAGACGATTTGACGATCGAAACGAGTCATGATCTTTGTCACAACTCGCAGTGGAAATTTCTGTCCAAGGAGATCCACGGAGAATCCCAAAGATAAATAATAATCTATAAATAGTGATCAAATGACGGTCAAATAACGAGATAAAAAGTGACCGATTTATGACGATTTATACAAAAAAATAAATAGGAGATGCAGGGAATAAGAGATGGACTAAAAATTACAAGGCATAATATAAAAAGTAAAAAATATATGATTTAATTGTGACCAGGAAAAATAATCGTCATGTTGCAACCAGACAGATGATTTGGTAATTTGACGGTCATTTTTGTCAATCGATAATTATTTTGTTTGTTAAAAAATAATGTTAATTTAAAAAATGGAGTGGAAATTTCTGTCCAAGGAGATCCACGGAGAATCCCAAAGAGAAATAATAATCTATAAATAGTGATCAAATGACGGTCAAATAACGAGATAAAAAGTGACCGATTTTTGACGATTTATACAACAAAATAAATAGGAGATGCAGGGAATAAGAGATGGACTAAAAATTACAAGGCATAATATAAAAATTAATAAATATACGATTGAATTGTGACCAGGAAAAATAATCGTCATGTTGCAACCAGACAGATGATTTGGTAATTTGACGGTCATTTTTGTCAATCGATAATTATTTTGTTTGTTAAAAAATAATGTTAATTTAAAAAATGGAGTGGAAATTTCTGTCCAAGGAGATCCACGGAGAATCCCAAAGAGAAATAATAATCTATAAATAGTGATCAAATGACGGTCAAATAACGAGATAAAAAGTGACCGATTTATGACGATTTATGCAACAAAATAAATAGGAGATGCAGGGAATAAGAGATGGACTAAAAATTACAAGGCATAATATAAAAATTAATAAATATATGATTGAATTGTGACCAGGAAAAATAATCGTCATGCTGCAACCAGACAGATGATTTGGTAATTTGACGGTCATTTTTGTCAATCGATATTTTGTTTGTTAAAAAATAATGTTAATGTAAAAAATTGGATTTTTTATCAGCAAATAATAAAATTGAGGTGAAAGAGAGAAAGAAATATTTCTTGGGCTACTTAAGGCTGATTTTATTGCAAAGTGCGTTAGCGCATAACGTTAACGCACGCATGTTTCATCTCCGGTATGGAGGAAGCGAGAGAAGAAACGACTGGAAGAGAGAAAGGAAAATATAAACAGGAACCGGGTCAGAGTGTCTGCCGATCTCATCGAGCCTCGCGTGCGTGCGTGCGTGTATATCGTATTCGATTATCTCTTTTCCCCTTTACGATATCGTACTCGGTTATCTCTTTTCCCCTTTACGATCGACCATATCTCGACCACGGTCAAAACAATCGCGAGTATACATCAGCATCGCTCGCCTCGCCGCGACGACGCAGTACAGTGCTAGATTTCCAGACGCGAGAGACATGCTTTCCGGTTGACGAATCGAGGCTGTCAGGTCGCGTTTCCGGATCAAAGAACCGAGAATTCTTTGTATTTTTTTCATCAGATATCCTCTATTTATCCCTATACATATATATTTCCCCATATATATTATAGGTCACAAAGTCAATGACATTCGTGAAAATGATATCGTTATCGTTATCATTATTGGCAAGAAACAAGAACAATTTTTTAAAAGGCAGATAAATAATTCTCCACCTTTTGGCAAAAAATTATTTTACATTTTACACTAACACATTTTTTCACCTAGTTTTTATTATTTTTTATTTCGACGAAAATTTGATGTATTTTATAATTTTAAAAATGTGCTCCATTTTAGAAACTAAATTTGAGTCTTCCATCGCAATGTGTTTGTCATTTTTGCACAGGTCAAGAAATTTCTGATCGAACAGAGTCCGAATTCTATAATCTCTGAAATTCATCCAATTCTGGTCGTTTTTCAGCTCGAACTTAGATTTCAGCTTACTCGCTAAAAAACAGGTGTAAAAATTTTGATGCTCCCCGTTTAAAAAAACTTTTTTCTGAACGATTCTAGTACACATACTACGAAAAAGAATAAAAATCAAATCGTGAGTGTTTTGACTTTGTCGATTTTTCCTGGAATGCCCCATATATTACGAAAAGAAAAAGAAAGAGAAAACGAGAACGAAAAACCGCGAGTAGTGCGAGAGTTGGATGGTATTTTAATAGGTGAGCTAGCTTAGCCGCGGAGGGGCCGCGTCTCCCCTTCTCTTTTCATTCAGGCCAGGAGCGAGGTGGCGCGAGGGACCATCGCAAGGGTTAAAAAGTTGCAAAACAAAATAAAATCGCCGCGACACGTAGTCCGAGGATTCCGGATGGCTCTCGCTGTACCGCCAAGCCACGAGAGGGGTTCGGGTCAGGGGAGGCGGGTCATGCATATTCACGGGTCGCATTCGCGTATACGAACGAAATTAAGCGCCAGCGGAATTAAAGCGCGCAGAACGAAACGTCCGCGTGCTCTGAGCCTCCGCCAGACCTTTATCTCCTATTTTTCCATGGATTTTATTCTACATATATGCGCACACCCATTTACATGCTATGTACGTCCGCGTTTTCGAGTCTGATAACGCAGGTGCACTTGG
>OY769910.1:3273091-3716279 GCA_963669185.1 Dyspetes luteomarginatus | reverse complement strand
CTCCGTTGCTGTACCGCGTCGAGGGTGCTACAGAGACGGGGCTGGGCTCGAGCTGCAAACTCGCTATACACTATGGTCTCGATTTAAGAAACAGCGGAGGGACCACATCAGCGTCTCTGCTGCTTAAATCAAAGTTATCGCCACTACGCGCAGCATCGATCGACGCAGCCAATGACCGAGCGAAATGGTTCCCCCACTACGCGCAGCATCGATCGATACAGCCAATAGCCGAGCGAACTTGTTCCCCCACTGCAAGCGGTGCATCGATCGATACGCGCCCGTAAAGTGGGGGATGTTGCAAAAATCGATGTTTCCTAAATCAGGGTCCGATTTTTTTGTTCTCGAAGGGGATGTATTTGAATCAGACTTCATTTAAAGCCAAAAAAAAAATATTTCAGTCAAATACAAGATGTATTTGAGTCAACCAGGATCTGTTTGAATTAAATATGATCCATTATGATCAATCATGATCCACTTAAATCATTCGAGATACATTTCATTGAAATCAAATCTACTAGAATTAGATAAAATTTAGTTGGTCCAGTTGCCAAGTTCCCACTACAGGCTAATTATTGATCGATGCTGTGATAGTCAAAGAACCGCCGGACTTGCGTCGGACCTGGGTCTGATGCTTGTGGCTTATCACGTTTTTAGAAAAACGAAATTTCTCACCAGGGTGCAGTTGTGTTAAACCGAGAGTTTCCAGAACCGAAAAGTATATTAGGGGTATGCACCGATATATATGCTGACGGCGAAGACCGAGGGGTGAAAGCCGGAGAGATTGAGTCTGAGGTGGCCGTGACATTGAAACGTTAAGCGGGTTTGCCCAGCATCCTCTATAGCACCCCATCTCTTTCTCTCTATCTCTCTCTCTCTCTCTCGCTCTTGCCTCTTTTCATTCTCATCCCGTTTATGAGAGGGTTGTTCCACCCTTGTGTGCTGGATTTTGATATGACGTCACCCACTCCCGTCTATTTCTCGTTTAAATTCTCCTCTTCCTTCTTTCCTACGTCTCTCCTTAGGGCGCATTATTTAAAAACTGTCCAAAGTTTTATAAATAAATAAATAAGTAAACAAAAATGTTTCGCATTTTTGGTTTCTATCAGCAAGGGTGATGGTATCGAGATCGTAGCGATTTTTTTAAAATCATTGCGATCAACATATCTTAAGGTTGCTTAGAAGCAGGGTGGCGATGGATCAGAGTGGGGGAGAGTTCCCTATGCTTTTACATTGGGTGCCGTAGTTATTTTGTTTATGCCCTGTAGCCTATCCATCCATTATTATTATTTTTTTTATTCGTCAATTATAATTTAAATTTGCATAAGTTGGAGATTTTATCAAAGTTATTTTATCAAATTTTGATGCAATTTTAATGTATGTGTAGCAATATCTTCGAGGAAAATCTCCAAAGGCTAATAATTTTGGTATTAATCGACGCGGAATATTTCAGAGATTATTTCGTTGGTTTTTCAACAAAAGTTCAATGGCACGATCATATTTATTGTAAGATTACTGAGATCGCGCACGGCTCTGTCCATTAGAGACTGCAGTCGGACGCTCAAAAGTACACAACTTTGCGATTTTTTTTCTCCATAAATAAGCTCCAAATTGACTTGAAATTTTACAGAGACATAGTTCAAATGTTCGACTATTCACTGTAAAAATTTCTAAGTTTTGTCATAAGACGTGATTTGCTTCTAAACAACCTTAAGTTCGGATTGGCTTTATGAGTATTTTTAATACCTGACTGGGAAGAAGGAGTGTTATGTGTTTGACTTTGAAGTGAAGTTGGCAGTTTGGTTTTTTACATGAAAATGTGCAGATTTTTCTACTGAATAAAAAGGTCATGAGCGTTCGATATTTTATAATAAATTCTTGTTTACACCTGATTTGGTGTCAAGAAAAAATGAACGCTGACAAAATAACAGTCTGCCTAGAGTACAAGGACTATCATTCAATAGAAGTAACTTTCATATTCTCTGTCATGTCAGTGTCAATCGTATTCCATCAGCTATTGAAAAATGGTAAAAAAAATCATTTAATACTGTCCTTGAAAATGAATTGAGTTGACATCCAACACACCATGGTAGCAGAGTGAAAATAAACTGTTGCCCCTTTTTGTAAGTAAATCAAATCGAAGTTAGGACTGTCGTACAAGCCTGGAAAAAAATCTGCGTAAAAAATTCCGATAAAAGCTCGATCATCAAATTATAAATAACTTCTATTTAAAAAGTTAGCAATTTAAATAATTAGAAAGTATAGATAATAAAGTCATCCAAAAATCTCTGGTTCGATTAGATTTTTTGTTAGTTTAATATTTTTTAAGTTTTCAAATTGTAGATTCCCCAGTCTACGATTGTTTAAATGTTTTTATTTTGTTTTCATATATATATGAACTACGATAGTACAATAATACACGAGTGACTTGTCCCTAGCAGCGTTACGAATCAAGCCCATCCGTTCTATAGCTTGCATTACAACGAAAAGCACTAAAATTTATCAGGCTGCAAAGGTTGGGCATCAATTTCGATGAAAAATACAGACTACCCTTGTAAGAGAGACGTCGAAAAAAAAAACAAAAAAAAAAAATGAAAACGAAACGAGTGATAAAAATGCGGGCAATCGCGTACGATGAAGCGAAGAAGGATGAGAAAGATCGAGGGAGAAAAGGGATGATGTTTAGAAGAGCGAAGGAAGTATATTGAAGAAATATACAAAGAGTCTCGGAGGGATGATATCCCAACCCTCACGAAACGCAAACGACGAGACAAGTTGGGAGCACCGGTCGCGAGGTGTGTTCGGTGTGTGTGCGCGCTGCGACGCCCTCCACCTCGTACGACTAGACGACATGAAGGAGCAGAAGGGGAGTGAGAAGGTCGAGGGTACGCTGCAGAATTTGAGGCTGAGAGAGAGAGAGAGAGAGGGAAAGAGGATGGTAGAACGGTGGAGAGAGAGAGAAAGAGGGTGGTAGAACGGTAGAGAGATATAGAAAGGAGAGACGAGAGCATTCCTTGACTATACAATACGACGGTGATTCGAATCGTGGAGGACAGGAGACTGAGCTATCGATCGGTCCTTACATCTTCCAATTCTGCATCCAACGTGTGCCACCTTATATATATATATATGTGTGTGTGTGTGGGGGGGGGGGGGGGTGGGTCTGTGTGTGTATAAATATTTATACCTTACAATGACAAAAATAAATGCGTATAAAAAATAATCTATACGTCATGATTAAGTAAACAATTCTGGATACCAACAGACATAAAAATACTCATGCTCAAAGATCCTTGCAGGAAAAAATAACGTGTGAACAGCACATGCTGAGCTTCATTGGTTAGCAAATTTTAACCTCATTTTTTTTATTCATAATAATATAAATAATCGAATTTATTATTCATATTTGCGTTCAATTTTAAAATTTAATTTTTTTGTGTGCAGATTTATTTAATGCCAAATTTTTATTTGCGCATATCTGTCATTTTTATGAATAATAAAAGTAAATAAATTGTTTAATCAGTGAATAATTAAATAAATAAATAAATGAGTACATACAAGTTAGTGACGTGGCAAAAGCTTGTCCCAGCTATTAGCGACCCTTTGCCAACATCTCTCGTAAATCGTATATGGGAGGATTATTAGTGCACCAACAGACTTGCAGGATGCACGCGAAGTGCGGGCAGAGACGAGCAAGAGAGAGAGAGAGAGAGCAGCGCGTGAGGGTCGTCTGCCGGGACAGACGCGTAGACTCGAAGGCTACACCGCTTCGTGTCTCGTGCAGTCCCCTGCATGCAAGGGGAAAGAAATAAAAAATTGCATCGTAGAGGCGCGATCGCATATATACGGGCCCTGCATATGTGCATGCATCTATACATATAGCGTACAAAATGCATGTACACATATATATATATATATGTACATAAAACGGCCCAGACATGAAACGACGCCCGGCGTCCTTGAGCGCGTTTTGCGGGGCCCAACGACTGGACGTGTTCGGCCCTCGAGAGTCTCGATGTGGGCTCGGAAGGGTTTCATTGCCGGTGCATCGTGTCTAGCGGAGCTCTTGTCCCGTGTCGTCTGCCCACATGATATCTCCTATTCACTCTCCCCCCCCCTCCCCCCCTCTCTCTCTCTCTCTCTTTTGCTTAAGGGAACTTATCCTGGAGCGCGAAATAAACATCGCGCTCTCTCCCTTTCCCTTGGGATGCGAGCCCTTTTCCGTCAGTAACAACGAAAAACGACCAGTGTGTGGCTATGCACTGGACGCGTTGCGGTTTATTCGAGCACACCCACCGTGGCGATTTCCAACAACCACTCCAGACACGACGCCGGTCTCTCTCTCTCTCTCTCCCTCTCTCTCTCTCTCCCTCTCTCTCTCTCCCTCTCTCTCTCTCTCTCCCTCTCTCTCCCTCGCCCTATCTCTCTCTCCTGCTCTTCTTCTCTCTCTTCTTCCTGTCCACTTATGCCGAGTTCGCGAATCGGCCACCTGTCCCTCTACCCTCCCCCCTCCCCCCTTCACCCCCTCGGGCCACTGACGCGTCCGCGTCTGTTACCATATCATCCGTTTGGCAAGCACCCAGCGGTCGACTCGACTTCCGGGATGCGACGGATAGCGACACAGTCTTTGTGGAGGGGTGGGGGGTGGGGGGGGGGCGATTGCGAAGTTGCACGCTTGATCCCACGTGATAAACGAAAGACCAGAAGGCGATGGCGGGTCATGATCGATTCTCCAAATATTGCACGCATCCGGTTCATTCGATATAGAATATTATTATTGTTATTCTGTTATATACCATTAAGGGCGTAAGTCTTAGGATGTATTTTGGGATCGACTGAGAAATTGAGCAATGGGGTTTTCACAACTATAATGATGAGCTTAAAACTTCCTTCACACAAGAGATTAACATTATTGTTATCATGATAAGTAAGAATAATATAACAACTGATCATTTTTCTAACATGATCATTTTTCTAACATGATCATTTTTTCTAACATGATCATTTTTTCTAACATGATCATTTTTTCTAACATGATCATTTTTCTAACATGATCATGTTCTAACATGATCATTTTTCTAACATGATCATTTTTCTAACATGATCATTTTTCTAACATGATCATTTTTCCAACATGATCATTTTTCTAACATGATTATTTTTCTAACATGATCATTTTTTAACATGATCATTTTTTTAACATTATCATTTTTCTAACATGATCATTTTCTAACATGATCATTTTTCTAATATGATCATTTTTCTAACATGATCATTTTTATAACATGATCATTTTTCTAACATGATCATTTTCTATTGTTCTTTTATGCAGCCTGAGTTAAGTTTGTGAGTGCCATGAGTGTCACTGAGTGTTCATGGGAGATTGTAAGTTCTGGCTGTTTTAACGAGTATTTATTATTATTATAATTATTGTTGTCATTGTTACTATTATTATTTGTTAATATTATTGTGAATTTTCTATTAATATTTTTATCCTTCAACTACAAATGATTTTATTTCTCGATTGTCTTAAACTTCTCAAAACGCTGGCCAGCTCCTGCGGGTTTCTCGCTTCGAGTTGTTATCGTCTGGCTTCTCGCCGGGTTTCGATAATGGCGAAACAATTGAGTGAGATAGAAGGAGAGCGTGGAGGTTTGGAGGGGAGCGGTGGGGGGGAGGGGGAGGGGTGATTCGAGGGTGCCAGGGACGAGGATTGAACAGAATGGAAGGAACCCCCTGCTGCTGTTGCCTCGCTAGACTGATGTGTATTGAGAATCGTTCGTGCGAAACAAATCAAGCTTACACGCGGAACGTCTCGACGATGGAAGTGTGCGGGCCACTGCGCGTGATTAATGTGCCACAGGTTTTCGTGTTTTATTGGACAATACCAGACCAACCATTATATTATGTCTATATATACGGGATCTCGACAACGTGACCACACTGTAAGAGATCTATATTGATGGAAACAAAACGAGAGGCTGATATTTGAGGACGAGATATTTTTGGAAAATTATCTCGATTAAAATTTGGGAAAATAAAATTTTTAAACAAACAATTTACATGCGATATTGTCAAATGTCGTATATTACGTCTATATATACGGGATCTCGACAACGTGACCACACTGTAAGAGATCTATATTGATGGAAACAAAACGAGAGGCTGATATTTGAGGACGAGATATTTTTGGAAAATTATCTCGATTAAAATTTGGGAAAATAAATTTTTTAAACAAACAATTTACATTCGATATTGTCAAATGTCGTATATTACGTCTATATATACGGGATCTCGACAACGTGACCACACTGTAAGAGATCTATATTGATGGAAACAAAACGGGAGGCTGATATTTGAGGACGAGATATTTTTGGAAAATTATCTCGATTAAAATTTGGGAAAATAAATTTTTTAAACAAACAATTTACATTCGATATTGTCAAATGTCGTATATTACGTCTATATATACGGGATCTCGACAACGTGACCACACTGTAAGAGATCTATATTGATGGAAACAAAACGGGAGGCTGATATTTGAGGACGAGATATTTTTGGAAAATTATCTCGATTAAAATTTGGGAAAATAATTTTTTTAAATAAACAATTTACATGCGATATTGTCAAATAAAGTTCATTGATGTGCTATAAGTTGAATTTAACTTAATTTAACAACGATATGAAAGTAAACATATGTAATTTAATTTAAAACAAAAAAATATTAATCGTATTATAAGAATTTTTCTATTATATTTTGAGTTTCTTCAAAATATCCACTCATCTCCATTGTTCGATAAGCCCTGATAATAGACCCAACAGTTAATCTCGATAATCTTCTTTTTTCTGATCTCAAGTGGGATAAAGTTTTTTTGTCATCGTCAAAGTCAAAGGGTTGCGATGGAATTTTTGGCAGAGTCGACAATATAGTAGGAAATCAATCATGGAGAATATTACAAAGTCGATATATATACACATGTTTAGGTATTATATATATATAAGTGGAGGAAGGATTTTGCGGTGACGCGAGAGTTCTCCGCAGGTTTTGGCAGGAAAAGCCTCGGAGAAGCTTGTGAAATACATGAAAGATACGTCCGTGGGTGGCGTTGTTCTTGTCTTGTCCGTGAAGCGGTTTTGCCTCCTTTTCAACCACCCGGCAACTGCATCTCGCAATTCCAAGAAAGGGTAAAGAGAGAGAGAGAGAGAGAGAGAGAGAGGTGGGGGGGGGGGGGGGGGGGGGAGAAGGACGCGCAACGTCGGACGCCTTCTCGTCTAGACCGCGCGCTTCGACTCCACCGTTCGACTCGACTCTACTCAACTCTCGACTTTGCAGTCACTCGATAAAAAGAAAGAAGGAAAAAAAAGAAAAAAAAAAAGAAAAAACAGACCACCACCTCCACCGCTGCTGCTTTCCTGGCTGTCCGTTCCAAGAGCGTAGAGCGTCAGGGTACGTTCCAAAATGAAACTCGTATGAAAAATGTCTACAATGACGACAATAAATTTTTTTTAACACTTTTGTCTTATCACCGGCGAAATTAATGATAAAATAAAATATCCGTAAAGAAGACATGAATGAAATTTCTCACAAACAAAACAAAAATGACAACGAATGTGTGTGTTTAATTTTTTTTAAATAAACAATCATTGTCATTTGTTTATCGAGTAAATAATGGATAAGATTTTTGTAATTTACTGATTTTTTTTTCTCTCGTCTTCATTTTTTTTTTTTTTTTCTATATAAAATATTTTTTTGATATTTTGAAGCTCAACATTTTGTATCGATTCTTGGAGATGAGATGAGAATTATTTTTTTACAAATTATGAATACTTTTTTTTTAAATAATTTTCATTCATGGTCAAAAAAATTCGATCGCTAACACGAAACAAAACTTGCCAAAGTAAAATTCAACATTTCTTGGTTAATCTAAACAACCCTAGAAGAATATTGTGAATATTCAACAACCAAAATATCCCAATTTTCTTTAAACACTAAATTGTCAACCATTATTTCTACTCTTCGATACAAATCCAATTGAAATAAAAATGGACAACTTATGTTGGAACATAAAAAAAAATTATTCCCTCTGGTAAAGAATATCGAGCTGAAAATTAGAGTCTGATAAAATGTTGTCAGGGCTCCAGCAGCTGAGCTGGACCGGATATGGATCGCGAAATTTTCTACCAAGGCTTATCTGGCATATTCATATTCCATTGTCAAAAAAAAAAAAAAATCTTTGTCGTAGTCTTGATGCAAAATGAGAAGATGAGAGGAAGAGAGAGACAGAGAGGGGCCAAAATGAGATCGTTGGTGTCGACGCCAGTGGATAAATCGCCCCGCTCGGCCCCCTGGACCGTCTGAGCGGTGTCTAGCCAGCACCCCCTACCTCGCACGATATACATACATACGAGGGAGCGAGAGAGCGACCGAGCTCTCACGCGCTCTACTCTGCTCTGCCGTCGAACCTCACCCCACCCCTCTAACTCTTTTGCTCCTCGCCCCACTCCTCGACGTCTCGCGACAAGATGCGCGCTCACTCGTATCGCCCTTTCTCTCTCCCTCTCTCTCTCTCTCTCTCACGTTCTCTGTCCCTCTCTCTCTCTCGCCCTCTGTCTCGCGTTCTCTGTCCCTCTATTTCTCTACCCCGTTCGCCGAGTGGTAGAGTCGCTCCCGTCTCGTCTACCCCCGTCGTGCGCCGGTCGCGTCGCGCCGGCCTCGACCGGCGGGGGTGCAGTCTAGCCAGACCAGACCGCTCTATAGGGAGAGTCCTCATCGCCCTCGAACGTTTTACGTCTGTTATATACATGTAACTCTGTTATATGCATACATATATATATATATATATAACTTGCAGGAGACTGGCCGGGGTCGTGCTGAACACATCTCGTATTCTCTACGTATTTAGGGTATACGAATATACAAGTATGTACGCGTAGTTTTGGATATATACAGGATTATATATATATATATATATATATATATATATATATATGTGTGTGTGTGTATACATATATACATAAATCGCTACTGACACACACAGCCGAGGCTCCTAAAGGGTGTTTGGATGATGCGATAGTATGGTATATATATATATATATATATATATAAGCGTGTTGCTCGAACAAGACCGGCGCGACACTATCGAAATCGCATCGTTCGAGCGTGATATCGAAATGCGAGAGCTGCCCAGTCTGGCGTGTGCGACGAGCTTGGCGAGACACCTCCAATCCTCCCCCCCCCCCTAGCCTGACTGCAGGATTACAGAGTAAGTCCAGGATAGTTGGGACACTTTTTTTCATCAACCGACTGTAAATTTTACGTTCTGTTGCAATATTTTACTTTCGGCTTAACGCAGAAAACGACACATAATTATTTAATATAAACTCAAACTTTTAATACTTCTCACCGCGCCAGTTGATTATTTGATCTTTTATACTTAAAAATTCCACCCACAATGCAAGTTAAATAATTTTCTCGCTAAATGGTCGATACATGTGTCCTCTCTGTTGACACCGATAAGGACTTTGCGACGTTCCTGTATCATTGATTTAATTAATAAGATATGAAGATTGGCATAAAATTGTAATTTTTGAAAATTTATCTAGCTGTTGGATAACAATTTATTAAATGGCTATCTAAAAAACTAGCATTTATATCATCCTCTGGCAGGTATTTGGTACTCTGGGAAGAAAAATAATGTTACTTTAATTCGAACTCTGCGTTTATCGAATAATTGAATAACTTTGTAAAAATCGTTTTGACATGTAAATTGGGTGACTGTCGTCTCCATTCTAAATCGTCTGGTGCACAATTTCTGGAAGGTCCTTCTCTATGCCATTAGGGCTACCATTAGGTGATTGTACGAAAATGTCTCAGTTAAGTCTCATTAAGAGACCAGGAGACTAAAATTTTATATTGGATCATGCAACTGTCTCATTTACGCTGGTGTTCCAACTCTCCTGGAATTATCTGCCTGCATATGGACTCAAGCTATACAATTACATATAATTGTGTGTCTACCGTACAATTATGAGTAGTAATTTTATATATGATAGTTGGAGTCTCTGTCATTCATGCACAGTATTTAACACGCCCAGTAAGCTTTGAATTGCGAGAGCTGTGAACCTTTGATAATTAATTAGGCGGTGGAGTGCAATCGGCATATGATCAATGGATGTATCATATTTCGTATTTCACGCAATTAACACAATTAGCACAGATGGAAATACCGTTGCTTTCATTATTGCATTGGAGAGGGGAGATTGTTTTATTCAATTTTTTTTTTTTTTTACTCAGAGTGTTTAAGGATTTTTAAAATAATTAGTGTCTTTCCTAGGTAAGGGAAAAAAAATTCTAAATGAACGCAATTCGTGTTGGAACAATTTTTTTAGTGAATACATTTTTTTTTTCGTCGAGGCTGCTAGCTAAAAATGGCAGATGTACATAAATGTAAAGCAAACACATAAATAATATATAGGGGTGAACGCTGTAGCGTGACCCAGCACTATTAGGTCTGGGTCTCGCTGGAAATTGCCAGGGTTAGGAGGGCTTTTATTGGGATAGGTCTTCGACTCTTTTGCGACTGTGCATATCTCAACTGTCGAGACACGTGGCATAGCGTCTTGACACGGATGCAAAAAAAAATCAAACTTGAATAAAATTATTAAATAAATAAATAATTGAATCATTAAATTAAAGGTGCTATTCAAATTAATTAGAGCTTGTAATTTTTATAACGGTTAAAGGTGACTTAAGGTTAAAAAAAACGAACTTTTATCGAGTTTTAGCTTTTGTTACAAAGAAACTAATAATTTTTATATTTAAACCACATCAAAGTACACATTAAAAAGATTAATTTGATTTGGTAATGTATTTAAAATGTGTTTTATAAACTCCGAGACGAACTATTAAAATTAAGTTGTAAAAATTTGTGAAATTTATAACAATGGAACGGGAAGCATGAAAAATATAAAAATAAATTAAGTATACTGGACTCGCTAGATTGAGCAATATAAAATAGACCATAATCGAGAGGCTGAGAGTTACACACTTATTAAGTTAAGGTCGAATGCCCCGTATAAATCGTAACGACAGCAAAAGAGGGCTATTCGACAGTGGAGGCGTCTCCGGTGATCCACGACGTTATACGTTGTCCGATTATTGAGTTAACCGTCGGGTTGCTCGGTTCAATTGCATTCGTTCTATTGCCCAGAGAGCAACTCATCTGGACGTGCAATCGCTTCTCAAGTGTAGCCGCAATGAATCCGAGAAAGAATTGCCGAGTGCACATGTGCTCCATATAAGGTTCTCTCGGTAACGTGGGTCAAAGTTGTAAGAGAAAAAGAGAAAGACAGCAAGAGTGAAGAAAAGAAGCCAAGAGAGAGAGAGAGAGAGAGAGAGATATTCCAACAGCCTCGTACTCTTACCGCATGTAAAGTGCATTCAACCATTGCACTCTCAGACTCAGAGGGGTTATATTAGCGCATTAACAGTTGGCTCTATGAGCAATGTCGAGCAGAAAACGACAATCAGATTTTCTCTCAATGAAAAGCCTCTCTCTACCTCTCTTTCTTTTGCCCCTTCCCTGCGTCCACATCCCCCCACCCTTCGCCAAGCTCTTCGTACTCGCGTCCCCCTGCCGGTGGCGTCATGTACTACACAAAAACTTCTCACTCTACTCACCGCCATTAAACTCGAATGGTACAATGCAATAGATGGATTATATCCTTCGATCACAATTGGAATTTCTTTCAATCGTTTTTGTTGTTATTGCTCTTCCCATTATTATAATTATGATTAATTTTTCGCTGGTTTAACACAATCAAAGTAAAATTTTCCATAAATTGCCGTATAGAAGGAATAAAAATTTGCACACTGCACATTGAACGAGGTGAATAAAAAACGTTCTTGCAATCCACTCGCGTCCACCTCGTCGACATTCGTACGCAGGCTTAAGGACTCGGAACACGTGGAAAATATATATGGTAGTTTGTAACGCGTTATCGAATCGCCCTTTATAGCGAGGACTCTGCGTATGTGCCTGAAGTGAGTCGTCGATCGAGTGCTCGTGCAACTCGTTTACCAAGTATGCGAGACGCGAATGATGACGATTTTTCATGGTATATTTCTTCATCATTATTATCATATTATTATTTTTATTATTCGATTATTATGTTCATTGTAGACAATATTGTTTTTTTTCATTGCTGTTCGTTGTTTTTTATTCCTTTATTTTTATCCTTCTTTCCAGCCTCGATATTTTGAATTGTCCCTTGAGAGGAAAAAAACGAATTGATCTTAACTAAAATTATTATGGGAAATATTATTGATTAAAAGAAATAATATCTCTGCATGATTTTCGGAGCAACAATCGTTTGTCAAAATCGTGATTTATTTTATTCGTGAATTGGCAATAAACATTTATAATTTTGATACTCTTGGGGGATTTGGGTCGCTAACAATAACGAAAAAATCATTCTTGTTAATTAAAATAATATGAATTAGAAAAGAAAGTGATTGAAGAAATGAAAAAGTTTTTAACGACTGTCGAAAAATATGAATTTACTACTTCCATATAAAACGATATCAAATAATATTTTTGATTAATCAAGAATTGTGTTGAATAAAAAATTAATGGGCGAGACGTTCGAATATGAATAAAAAAATTACACACAGACATAGTTTCTTTTTTAAACTCAGAATTTCGATAAATCGAATTTTTCGTTTACGGAAATGCGTTACCCGGAGTTCACTCTCTGGCAGTGTGGTAGAGGCAACACGTCGAGAGGGGTGCGCGCTGCGGAGTTATAACGTCAAGCCAGATGGTTGTCGTAGGTCAGTGATCGAGGGAGAGAAAAAAAAAATTACATCGCCTCGCGCATACATGCATATAAAATAACTTATCTGGGGTCGAACTGACGTATATTAAAATGTACTATAATTGTGCAATGTGTATAAGCAAGCTGCAATGGGCATTATTATGGGCCTCATAAACTATATAAATTTCGCCATATTCCACCTCCATGGTTCGAGAATAATTTCATTTTAATATTTATGAAAAATTGTAAGAATTTTAATAAAAAAATAAGAGATAAACAAAAATGAGATCTCGGAAATACCGAGAGTTATTCCAGTCGGTAGAATGAACGATGCGTCCACATAGCTAATTCTCTGAATGTATTACGTAACGTGGATGCTGCTGGCCGGAGCTCCACTGGGATCCAATGCAGTTTGCTCCATACTAAAGTGCACATATACATGCATGTATACGTTCATACATGTATATATGTATGTACATGTACATATATATATAGTATATAGCCAATTTATATGAGTAGAAGTTGCGTGGAAATGCGCGCTCGTGCGCGGTATGCGCTTCGAACGAAAACACGCCGCGGGAAGCCAAAAATATCACGTGTGAGTCAACTGGAGAGTCTAAATAGGAGATTCGCCGAATTTAGGCCTTGTATCTGAATTATATAGGCGCGAAGTTTGGGAGATCTTTCTCTGCAAGAGGTCCCCACTTTCATTCTTTTTCTATGATACCATGGCATTACACATCGTTTCAAAATGCTTCAGGATCAATTTTCGCCTATAAACTTATCGCAATATTTATTACTCAAAATTAAAAATAAATACACGTAGTGTTTTGTCAGCATTGACTTGGGTCCAATGAGTTTTAATAGATTAGATCGTATAACGTAAAGACATGAGTGGGGGAAAAGGCTTGGTCAGAATAGAGGAGATATCCACCCTGTAGAAAAATATTTGTAAGAGAATTATCGACCCTTAACTGACCTTAATTCTAGCATTACTTAAGGGTCTCAGGCCCCAGGGTGCTGTAGACGGATTGGGAGAGGTTAAAGTACTAATTGAGGATCGAGTGTTATAGTGATTGAGGACTCAAAGATCCAAAGGTCGTATAACGTAAAGACATGAGCTGGGGAAAAAGCTTGGTCAGAATAGAGGAGATATCCACGCTGTAGAAAAATATTTGTAAGAGAATTATTGACCCTTAACTGACCTTAATTCTAGCATTACTTAAGGGTCTCAGGCCCCGGGGTGCTGTAGACGGATTGGGAGAGGTTAAAAGTACTAATAAAGGATCGAGTGTTATCGTGATTGAGGACTCAAAGATCCAAAGGTCGTATAACGTAAACACATAAGTGGGGGAAAAGGCTTGGTCAGAATAGAGGAGATATCCACCCTGTAGAAAAATATTGCTAAGAGACTTATTGACCCTTAACTGACCTTAATTCTAGCATTACTTAAGGGTCTCAGGCCCCGGGGTGCTGTAGACGGATTGGGAGAGGTTAAAGTACTAATTGAGGATCGAGTGTTATAGTGATTGAGGACTCAAAGATCCAAAGGTCGTATAACGTAAAGACATGAGCTGGGGAAAAAGCTTGGTCAGAATAGAGGAGATATCCACGCTGTAGAAAAATATTTGTAAGAGAATTATTGACCCTTAACTGACCTTAATTCTAGCATTACTTAAGGGTCTCAGGCCCCGGGGTGCTGTAGACGGATCGGGAGAGGTTAAAGTACTAATAAAGGATCAAGTGTTATCGTGATTGAGGACTCAAAGATCCAAAGGTCGTATAACGTAAACACATGAGTGGGGGAAAAGGCTTGGTCAGAATAGAGGAGATATCCACCCTGTAGAAAAATATTGCTAAGAGACTTATTGACCCTTAACTGACCTTAATTCTAGCATCACTTAAGGGTCTCAGGCCCCGGGGTGCTGTAGACGGATTGGGAGAGGTTAAAGTACTAATAAAGGATCGAGTGTTATAGTGATTGAGGACTCAAAGATCCAAAGGTCGTATAATGTAAAGACATGAGTGGGGGGAAAAGCTTGGTCAGAATAGAGGAGATATCCACCCTGTAGAAAAATATTGCTAAGAGACTTATTGACCCTTAACTGACCTTAATTCTAGCATTACTTAAGGGCCTCAGGCCCCGGGATGCCATATAGTAGACGGATTGGGAGAGGTTGAGCTGGAGTTTAAATAGTAGCAAGTTTGAAGTATGTTCAGTAGTCACGAATGCAGTGTCGAGAAAAACCAAAATATATAGTGTTTATTATCTGCATAATAAACGATGGTTAAGACTCAATGGTAAGACATAGAAATTACTATCTCTAGACAAAGTAGGCATGGTTAAGAGTTTAGCTAGAAGTAAGGAAAGGTTAAAGGGATCGACAGTTATAGCACAATAATTATTATCTACAGTTTAAGTAGTAAGGAATCAGGAGGATACATGGAGCAATTCTAGCATACAATTTAAGTAGTAAAGAGTCAGGAGATGTAGTAATTATGATCGATAGTTTACGTAGTTATCAACTAGAGTTCAATTAGTTAAGGGTCAAGGGATGCGATAGTTATGATTTACAATTTAAGTAGTAAAGATTCAGGGGATGTAATAATTATGATCTACAGTTTACATAGTTATCAGATAGGGTTCAATTAGTAAGGGTCAAGGGATGTAGTATTTATGATCGGCAGTTTAAGTAGTTATCAGATAGAGTTCAATTAGTTAAGGGTCAAGGAATGCGATAGTTATGATTTACAATTTAAGTAGTAAAGAGTTAGGGGATGTAGTAATTATGATCGACAGTTTAAATAGTTATCAAATAGAGTTCAATTAGTTAAGGGTCAAGGAATGCGATAGTTATAATTTACAATTTAAGTAGTAAAGAGTCAGGGGATGTAGTAATTATGATCTCTAGATAGAATTGGTTTTTCTAATTATCAGATACGTTATATAAGTAGTTAATATTCATTCGGAATAATTGGTTTTATTAATTATCTGATACGCTATATATGTAGTTAAAATTCAATTGAAATAATATACTTATCGAATGCATCTCTAATTCTAGAGTCGAAATATTCCGGGACATCATATAGACATATTAAAAATAACCACGGTCGCTGGTTAAAGCTGATTGACGTGCCAAATTGTCGTTGTATTAATTCCACATGCAGCACGATCAAAAGCTGTCGCAACTCGGTCAACGTCACTCCACACTCTAGTTTCACGGCTCAAGTAGCGCTGCTGGTGGCAAAAATTTTCCCTACACTGAGACACATCACTCACGCAAACAAAGTAGTAGTATGAGCGACAGCTGCGATTAATATTACGCTTACGAGTATAGTAATTTAATGTATATTTGAGCCGCACGATAGCTACACCCCAAAGTAATTCCAAAGGCCGCCGCTGCGATGGCGCTAGTTGTAAAAATTAATAAAACGTGGGGGTATCAGCATATATATATATATATATATATATAGTTCCATTTACACACGAGTATAGAACGAGGGAACGGCGTATAATAAGTAGAGAGAAACGGAAGATGGGAGAGATGCGAGAGAGCGTGCAACCAGCAATACTGAGCACCGGAACGTCGACGAGAGGAAAACTCAATTCGCGGCTACTTTGATGCACTTTCTCGCCCAAGGGCGTCCCGTCTGTTTTGGTGGACTGCTTTGAGAGCCACGCAGTTACTAGTTATGCTGCTGTTGCTTTACTCCTATATGGCTGATATACGAATAGTACATAAAGTACTCGTATCCTCCCTCATGTCAGCTTCCACCACCTAACTCGGTTTCTTTTTGACTCCATCCTCATCTCGTTTATCTGCAAAGGCTCTTTATACTCTATACGCATATTACACGTATATCTCCCAGGTTGTTTACTCTGTATTACGTGATACTATACGCATATATAAATTGCGCGTCTGCATCTCGTGGGGGCGTTTCTATATATACCGAGAGGTTTCCGCTCACTGTCGGATGGGAGACTAATTATAAGTGGAATAAACGTAGGGAGGATATTCGAGCTAAACAGAGTAGAAAAAAAATGACTTTGATTAGTCTATAAAAGGTTATAAAAATTTACAAATATCTACCATTGACAGAGAACCTCTACCGCCATTTACAAAAATCTTTACGAATTCTACAGCCATCTGCAATGTCTGCATAAAAGTTTTCGTACCGCAGAAGTCTACTATCTATCTCTACACAAAGCTCAAAGCTCTAATCATTTTTTTTTTTTTTTGAAAATCTACCTAGAGCTTATCTATCCAGAGTATATCAAAAATTCATTAAAAATCAACAAAAAATCTACCAATTATCTGAGCCAAAATCTACCAAACGTTTCCAAACTCCTTGTTTGTTTTTTTGTGAAAAATAAGAAATCAAGAGGACGAAAGAACAGATCACGTGACGATGCTTTGAAGGCGAGTAATTAAAAACCATTTTAATTTACCCAATTTTCAATACGCCACCGAGAGATATTATATATATATATATATTCACCAGCTCGAAGCTTTCCAGACGGGGGTCAGTGAAAGGTCTCCAGTGGATGGAAAAATCCAGGCGCACGTAAGATGCTGGCCAGGAGAGCACCGGTAACAAATCCTATAATTCAAAAAGTCGGAATCATCCCCCTCCCTCTCTCTCTCTCTCTCTCTCTCTCTCGTACATTCGTTTCTTGGTTGCTGTGGCTCTTCTACCTATATGTATAACAATAGTCAACCTACCACCACTGCGACCACTACTACTGCACATTTCTCCTTTTCTCCATCTCTTTCTTGCACATTCTCCACCTTTTCCTTTTCTCCTTACGTTCCTGCGCGCCCCATCCGCCTGGCCTCAAATGTCTGGCTCGAACGTACGCAAGAGCGAGCAAGCGTCATCGGGCTGTTCGGCGGCCCGGCGGGGGGGGGGGGGGGGGGGGTATAACTGCGCGTCGACGAACGCAACAGTGAAAGAGAGCGAGAGAGAGAGAGAGAGAGAGAGAGAGAGAGAGAGAGAGAGAGAGAGCGAGAGAGAGAGAGAGAGAGAGAGATTGGACAGAACGAGAAAGAGCTAAAGCGAACGAGGAACAGAAGGGTGAGAGAGACAGAAAGTTCGGCGAGCCGGTGTACCAGCCGAGCGTGGACGGAAAAAGGGGGGGATATACGTACTTGTGACGTTGCGTCTAGACGCCCCCTCCAACGTCGCCTCACCTCCGCTTCGATGCACTGCTCTCACTCTCTCTCTCTCTCTCTCTCTCTCTATTTTTCTCTCTTGCGATATCGCCACAACTATCGTCGCCTTCGACGTAAACCCCACGACGCCACTGACGAAACCAACGACGTCGTCCTCGTCGTATAGACTGACTTGGCGAATTCCCCAAAGTTTTTACTAACAAATACAATACGACGAGAACCCTGACCCAATGGTCCCCAACAAAAAAAAAGGTGCCATTTTCCTTGAGACCCCTCAAAATCATATTCTTGGAAAAACTCAATGGGTAGAATGTGACTTTTCTACTATAACAAGAAAATGATTGTAGATTGAAACGAGAGAACACGTTGAATCTACCAGATTTTTTACGTTTAAACACGGACGTTTTTATTCTTAGAGAAAAATTTGGAGCGTTTTGTAATCAGGGTGAAATTACCGATCGAACAGGAATGGCAAAATGTAGTAAAGAAACGAAAAAAAAAAATTGTACGTATCTTTTTACTAACAAATACAATACGACCAGAACCCTGACCCAATGGTCCCCAACAAAAAAAAGGTGCCATTTTCCTTGAGACCCCTCAAAATCATATTCTTGAAAAAACTCAATGGGTAGAATGTGACTTTTCTACTATAACAAGAAAATGATTGTAGATTGAAACGAGAGAACACGTTGAATCTACCAGATTTTTTACGTTTAAACACGGACGTTTTTATTCTTAGAGAAAAATTTGGAGCGTTTTGTAATCAGGGTGAAATTACCGATCGAACAGGAATGGCAAAGTGTAGTAAAGAAACGAAAAAAAAAAATTGTACGTATCTTTCTCATACATCAGAGAATTAAAAATGTTGAATTTCACAATTTCATTCCCGTTTGAATTATTTAGACCATTTTTTTTTGATGACTTGAAAATGCCCAATATAGATTCACAATGAGAGAATAATGTTTGGTCTGTCTCGATATTTAAATTTTCGTCGCTGTGAGCCCTGAAAGACTTTTGTATATCACTTAAATCGCATCAAAACGCATGGGAAGTGGTTACAGACGGCGTTGGTCAGACCAATAAAAAAATGTTTTTTTTTTCCTCGGCGTCTATTAACCATTAATTGTTGGAAAAAAAAAACTCTTATCACATGGTATCGTCGTGGAATTCGTATAAAATATTTCCGAAAAGTTTGCATGAACACGACGAGATGCAGACAATTCAGTTTCGCTGAAGCCAAACTTGTTTTCCAAATCCGACGAAAGTGCCGATACACCGAGCTGATTGTGAGAGAATAACGAGTTTTACTGGCGCTGGCGGGAGATCGTCCGTTAAGGTGATAAATAAGAACGAAAAACACCAAAAAGAGCGAGATATATATATATATATATATATATATATACATATATAGAACCATTGCATGGTGATCATGGCGAGAGCGAGAGAGGACGGTAGAGAATCCGTTTCTACGTTGATGTTGATTTGCATTTTATTATATATATATATACGTCTCGTGGGGGCGTCGAAAGAGGGTTTTCTAATTCGCGATGGTCAAAATTTTGCATGTCTATCTGTCCATTCGAACTCAATGTCTCTCTTTCTCTCTATACATTGCTCATTTAAATCTGGCATTTCCATCGTCCGGTTAATGACAATTATAAGCTGCATTTTTTTTATTCCGGACGAATCGATACTTCTATAATTTTTTATTTTTTTAAACAAATACATTATTAAACCATCGAAGGGATATGCAAAAAACAGTTCTAAATATTGACTGTATATATGTATTTTGAAAAAATTCACTTTACCATGGCAAATAATAATGTAATGATAAAATGAAAATTAATATTTTCATGATAAATAATTTAAAAGTACTCGCGAGAACCCTCTTAAAAATATGATAATATATGCTATGCATCGTGACGATGAGGGGCGAATGCCCGCTCCCGAATGTGCGATGACTCGAAGTATTATTCTCGCGACTGGGAGAGAGAGAAGCAACAAAAAGACACGAAATGAACGAGAGAGACGAGACGAGTCGGATTAAGGCCGTCCCGTTGTCCGATGTGTCTCGTCTCTTGCGCACGACCGGCGCAATAACAATTGAAACCAGCGCCAAGAGTACCTACTCGTGTTTATGACGATTCCACTCTGGCTCTCGGGGAAACCAACGAGGCCAGAGAAGAGAGTGACACACCGAGACGCTCGTAAAGGAGAGCTCTCTGTGTGCTTATCCGTAAATTTTTCGGTGAAACTGACCGGTTTAACACTATCGTTCTCAGAAAAACCTGTGCTGAGTGCTTTCGTAATTCGGTCAGTTTCATTGAAAAAAAAAAAAAAAAAACGTGGCATTTATACGTCGTATTATGCATTGCTATAGGAAGAGAGAGGGAGGGAGGGAGAGAGAGAGAGAGAGAGAGAGAGAGAGAGAGAGAGAGAGAGAGAGAGAGAGAGAGATTGGACTTTGCTTTAATAAATAAGGCAACCTCGTTGGATTACGACGCCGAGGGCGACGAAGCTTCGTTGAGGCCGAGGACTCATCTCTCGAGGTGACGTGTTACACGAGACCCCGGAGAGAGACAGATAGAACGAGACAGAAGAAATTACTGTTGAAAATGAAATTGTTTTTTTCATTCGTTTTGCCTCTCTGCAGGGGTTTTTTCTCTTGGACAAATACTCAACTAGCTGCCGCTGATTGGATCTAGCATGATTAATCATTAAAACGAGTGAGCCTGAGAATTCACACTCTGCTATAGATGCATGTACATATATAACAAATGAATATACGGAGTATACGAACTTAAAAGTTGAGGTAAATAAATGACCAAAACCAACACAAGTGCCAATATTATTTTGTATCAATATTGAGATCTTGCAAAAATTTTTGAAAATACTTAGATCACATTTATATTAAAGTTTTTGATAAATTACTTTGTCATAATCATAGGTTTTAATACCTATGACCTATCACAAAGACCAAATTTAATTTGACGAAAGACAAAATGAACCGGTATTTTTTTATTGATTAAATTGTAATTGGAAGATTTTTTTTAAATTCTCAGATTTGGGGTTTAATTCTTGGGTCAGGCAACAACAGATTTTTCCATCTCCTTTTTTTGATCTCCAGGTCCCATTTTAAGAAAGACAAAATGAACAATTAATTATCGATTAATTAAATTGTAATTGGAAGATTTTCTTTGAAATTCTCGGATTTGGGGTTTAATTCTTGGGTCAGGCAACAACAGATTTTTCCATGTCCTTTTTTTGATCTCCAGGCCCTATTTTAAGAAAGACAAAATTAACAATTAATTGTCGATTGATTAAATTGTAATTAGAAGATTTTTTTGAAATTCTCGGATTTGGGGTTTAATTCTTGGTCAGGCAACAACAGATTTTCCATGTCCTTTTTTTGATCTCCAGGTCCCATTTTAAGAAAGACAAAATGAACAATTAATTACCGATTGATTAAATTGTAATTGGAAGATTTTTTTGAAATTCTTGGATTTGGGGTTTAATTCTTGGGTCAGGCAACAAGAGATTTTTCCATGTCCTTTTTTTGATCTCCAGGCCCAATTTTAAGAAGGACAAAATGAACAATTAATTATCGATTGATTAAATTGTAATTGTAAGTTTTCTTTGAACTTCTCAGATGTGGGGTTTAATTCTTGGGTCAGGCAACAACAGATTTTTCCATCTCCTTTTTTTGATCTCCAGGTCCCATTTTAAGAAAGACAAAATGAACAATTAATTATCGATTAATTAAATTGTAATTGGAAGATTTTCTTTGAAATTCTCAGATTTTGGGTTTAATTCTTGGGTCAGGCAACAACAGATTTTTCCATCTCCTTTTTTTGATCTCCAGGTCCCATTTTAAGAAAGACAAAATGAACAATTAATTACCGATTGATTAAATTGTAATTGGAAGATTTTTTTGAAATTCTTGGATTTGGGGTTTAATTCTTGGGTCAGGCAACAAGAGATTTTTCCATGTCCTTTTTTTGATCTCCAGGCCCAATTTTAAGAAGGACAAAATGAACAATTAATTATCGATTGATTAAATTGTAATTGTAAGTTTTCTTTGAACTTCTCAGATGTGGGGTTTAATTCTTGGTCAGACACCAACAGATTTTTCCATGTCCCTTTTTGTAATCTCCAGGTGGTTTGGATCTCACCTTCAAAGTTTATATGTGGAGAAATTTCTGAAGTCTATAAAAAAATTCTTTCAATAATCAATTTAAATATTAATGGAAAGACGATGTATATTCTGTCATCTACTCTGTCGTCAAATGAGAAATTGATACTCGAGTTGTAGGTGTAAAGTCATTTAAGGCAGAGAAGACGTGGCGAAAGAGATCCAGATCTATGAAGTTGACAATGAAGAAGAAAATCTTTTTTTTTCGTACTAACATGAGATATTTTTAACTGCCAGGTGGCCTTAACTTATGAGGTCGCCTCCTGTATATATATATATATATTTCTGACGACAATCTCGAATGGTCATAACATATTTTCACCATTCACACGTACCAACGCACATCATCTTATGGCGATTAAAACATTAATTTTTTTTGCACCACCTCATTACACCAATTTCTCGACTGTGATGCCACGCATTAATTTGATTGAATATTGTTAAATAATGAGATAGGAATGAACATTCACGTTGTGCAACTGCATACTAAAAATAGAATTTTGTCCAGCAATGCATATTTAGCGCAATTATCCAATAATGAACAAATTAATAATTTCGCAACTCTCATAATTATTGTCGAGACGAGAAATGGTAATAAAATAAAATTCGTGTATAGCCGAGAACTTTTCGTCGCAATCAGAGCGTTGAGTACTCTTAAATATTTTAAATATTTAGGAAATTATTTGACTCCGGACAATTTAGCTAAAATTAATTATAAAAATTCTGTTAAGAAGACTTAAGCGTTCAATAATAAATTGCAAAGGGGTTGAAACTTATAATTATATATTTTTCATTCCAAGAGTTTTTTTTCCACTTCACGTGGTACACTTCCGGTTGCAAAAAAAAAAAAAGGTTCCTCAAAACAATCGGCAGATCGCAAGCAAGAAAAGTTTCGGCCCGCGACAACGGTTTGCACATTATCGGCACGCGCGACGAGTGGCCCACGCATACACAGACAGCATATATACATATATATATAAATATATGTATATATACATATATATACATAAATATATATATTTATATATATAAATATATGTATATATATGTATATATATATATATATATATATATATATATGTATGTATATATATATATATATTCACATATGTGTACAGTTTCGAGTCGCTTGGTGCTTATCGGACCGGCAGTCATAATACACCATGGCTGGTGGAGGAATCGGTGAAAAGAGTCGCGGACCGGGATCGGCGGGGGTGGGTGGTGGGAGGAGGAGGAGAAGGAGGGAGGTGGGGGGGGGGGGGGGGGGGGTTATAACGTAAAAACACGCGCCACACTCAACGAGGCCTCGGAATTAGCCTGAAAGGGTTTCTGGTTACAGCTCACGGAGAAGAAAAAGAAAAAAAAAAATGTAACCAGATGGCTTTTGTTTAGTCTGGTCGTATGGAGCTGCTCTACACTCATTCGCCGCCCCCTCTGATTTTTTCCACTTCCATCAAGTCGTGGTTATGATAGCAGGCTCTCTCGCCCCATTGTATACAAACTTGACGAGACAATGTACAATTGACGGGGGGGAGAGAGAGAGAGAGAGAGAGAGAGAGAGAGAGAGACTAATGAAGAGTTTATTGGATAAAATGAAATTTAATGAATTTTCATGCTCGGAAAGAGAGAAACGCTTTGAAAATTGGTAATAAAAGATTTTTAATTTTTGTATTATTGGAGGAAGGGGTCAAGCTGCGCATGACCCGATGCTCAATGGTGATGAGCAACTCTCGTACTTTTTTTTTTTTTTTGTAATTTAGAAAAATAGTTTAAACAATTTTTTTAGTTTAGTTTACATCCGGTGGTTTCATGCTGGTTCATTTATTTTAGCTACAAATGATTTATTCATTGATATCCGGTGGTTTCATCCTGGTTCATTTATTTTAGCTACAGATAATTTATTCATTGACAGGCTGGTATATTCTCCAAATGTACATACATTTTGGACATTTAGGACACTATGATCTGTCAAAGGAGAAAAACTTAGGATGGTTTGGTAGATTTTGGTAGACTGATTTATGGACTTTGTGGATAGTTATAAATTTTGGGGAATCGTCGTTGATGATTCCCCAATTTGCCTAGATGATTGTAAGCTTTGGCAGATCTTTGCACACTTTTGTAGACTTTGGTGGACAATTCTGCACTTTTGGAAATTTCCTTGAGCCTTTTTGGTAAACTCTGAACAACAAATTGCTCATGGGGTTGAATTGGGGCAAGTTAACTCACGAGTTGACTCTTTAATCATTTTTTTGAATCTCTAATAAACAGTTTATTGTAAATCCTAAAATGGATCATTATTTTTGGCTCCATACGCGGATTCACTAAGCTCCGAGCTTGAAGATAAATCAGAAACTTTATGGATATCAACCTCTTTTTGTACTGTCGCTACAACATAAGTCTATAGATTTATCATCGTGAAACTAATTGACAAATATTCGGGACGTGTATGAGACCTTCGTCGTAAAAAAAGTTCCCAAGTGCCTCTTTAATAATTTTTTTGAATCTCTAATAAACAGTTTATTGTAAATCCTAAAATGGATCATTATTTTTGGCTCCATACGCGGATTCACTAAGCTCCGAGCTTGAAGATAAATCAGAAACTTTATGGATATCAACCTCTTTTTGTACTGTCGCTACAGCATAAGTCTATAGATTTATCATCGTGAAACTAACTGATAAATATTCGGGACGTGTATGAGACGAAGTGTATTACCTTCATCGTGAAGAAAGTTCCCAAGGGACGTACGTCGAGTCGGCAAAGTTTGGTACGGAATCGCGCGACGAGAGAGAACTTGTGTATGCGCTTCGTCGTTTCCTCCCCTCGGGATAGTCAAACCTTCCTCTCGTACCAGCAGCAACGAAACACAAACTCGCCGACAGACGAGATACTCGTACGAGTGAAACTTTCCAGCATGTATGTATGAATATATATATATATATATATATATATATATATTCATACATACATGTTGGAAATATATATATATATATCTATGTAGGTATAAATGTGAAGACGTAGACTTAGTAGAGAGGAAGTTCGACTTTCTGTGCCAAATTTTTTGGCAACTCGTGAACTACCCCCTCCCCTCCTTCCCTCCCTCCCTGCTGGCTACCTATGACAAAGTCTCGTTCTCATACTTCTCTTCCATTCCGTAGCTTAATGGGGCGAGGGAAAACGGATGTCTCTCCCAGCGGGCGAGAATTTAAGAGAATCTTTGCAAAAGCAAATAATTTTTCGAGGTCATTTGTGTACGTGGATTATTATATTATTATTAAACCCATAGATATATATATATACCTACATATATATATATATACATTCAAGTGAATATGACGCTAAGAATAGTTATGAAAATAATTTATTTTCGAGAATAGTAAAAGCATATTGAATGGCATAGATGATTGAAAGTGAAAAATTGTATGCTAATGAATTTCGAGATTATCATCGGTAAAATTTACGTCTACCACAATCGATCTGGAGATATAACTCTAGACTGGATTCGGTTTGATCTCAATAATTCAAGTGTTATTTTTCACTTTCCCATAATCGTGTGTTTATTTATCTGTGATTTTGATCGTAGACTATCAAATGAGATCAGAGAATTTTTTCCAAAATGAATGACCATTTCGTTTTTACTGTCATGTGAAGAATTATAAACTTTTTTCCTTCACGGATAAAAATTCATTTCTTAAGAAAGGATTTGAATCAAATCCTGTATTTCACCCCTTTTGTGCATGCTAGAGTGTGTAGAGTTATCGCGAGAGTGGCTTCCTTTTTCGAGTGTTCAGCTATGCAGACACTTATTTAGCATCGAATCGTGTATCTTCTCGCTTCTAAAATTTCCCAAAATTTCAATGCTAGTTATAGGGCACTGGGCAGCCACCTGCAGACATCAAAGGGTGTCGTCTAGTCGTTATATAACTATATGCTTGCTTGCCTGTCGATCAATAGAGATTCCTCTATCTCCCTTTGTATTTCACCTGCATTTAAATCCTGTATTTCATCCCTTCTGTGCATACTAGACTATGAGTTATCGCGAGAGTGGCTCATCCACAAAGAGAAGAGACTTCCTTTTTCGAGTGTTCAGCTATGCAGACACTTATTTAGCATCGAATCGTGTATCTTCTCGCTTCTAAAATTTCCCAAAATTTCAATGCTAGTTATAGGGCACTGGGCAGCCACCTGCAGACATCAAAGGGTGTCGTCTTGTCGTTATATAACTATATGCTTGCTTACCTGTCGATCTGTAGAGATTCCTCTATCTCCCTTTGTATTTCACTTGCATTTAAAGCCTGTATTCCATCCCTTCTGTGCATACTAGACTATGAGTTATCGCGAGAGTGGCTCATCCACAAAAAGAAGAAACTTCCTTTTTCGAGTGTTCAGCTATGCAGACACTTATTTAGCATCGAATCGTGTATCTTCTCGCTTCTAAAATTTCCCAAAATTTCAATGCTAGTTATAGGGCGCTGGGCAGCCACCTGCAGACATCAAAGGGTGTCGTCTTGTCGTTATATAACTATATGCTTGCTTACCTGTCGATCTGTAGAGATTCCTCTATCTCCCTTTGTATTTCACTTGCATTTAAAGCCTGTATTCCATCCCTTCTGTGCATACTAGACTATGAGTTATCGCGAGAGTGGCTCATCCACAAAAAGAAGAAACTTCCTTTTTCGAGTGTTCAGCTATGCAGACACTTATTTAGCATCGAATCGTGTATCTTCTCGCTTCTAAAATTTCCCAAAATTTCAATGCTAGTTATAGGGCGCTGGGCAGCCACCTGCAGACATCAAAGGGTGTCGTCTTGTCGTTATATAACTATATGCTTGCTTACCTGTCGATCTGTAGAGATTCCTCTATCTCCCTTTGTATTTCACTTGCATTTAAAGCCTGTATTCCATCCCTTCTGTGCATACTAGACTATGAGTTATCGCGAGAGTGGCTCATCCACAAAAAGAAGAAACTTCCTTTTTCGAGTGTTCAGCTATGCAGACACTTATTTAGCATCAAATCGTGTATCTTCTCGCTTCAAAAATTTCCCAAAATTTCAATGCTAGTTATAGGGCGCTGGGCAGCCACCTGCAGACATCAAAGGGTGTCGTCTAGTCGTTATATAACTATATGCTTGCTTGCCTGTCGATCAATAGAGATTCCTCTATCTCCCTTTGTATTTCACCTGCATATAAATCCTGTATTTCATCCCTTCTGTGCATGCTAGACTGTGTAGAATTATCGCGAGGGTGGCTCATCCGCCGAGAAAATAGAGTTCCTTTTTCGGGTGTTCAGCTATGCGGACACTTATTTAGCATCAAATCGTGTATCTTCTCGCTTCTAAAATTTCCCAAAATTTCAATGCTAGTTATAGGGCACTGGGCAGCCACCTGCAGACATCAAAGGGTGTCGTCTAGTCGTTATATAACTATATGCTTGCTTCCCTGTCGATCTGTAGAGATTCCTATATCTCCCTTTGTATTTCACCTGCATATAAATCCTGTATTTCATCCCTTCTGTGCATGCTAGACTGTGTAGAATTATCGCAAGGGTGGCTCATCCGCCAAGAAAATAGAGTTCCTTTTTCGGGTGTTCAGCTATGCGGACACTTATTTAGCATCAAATCGTGTATCTTCTCGCTTCAAAAATTTCCCAAAATTTCAATGCTAGTTATAGGGCGCTGGGCAGCCACCTGCAGACATCAAAGGGTGTCGTCTAGTCGTTATATAACTATATGCTTGCTTGCCTGTCGATCAATAGAGATTCCTCTATCTCCCTTTGTATTTCACCTGCATATAAATCCTGTATTTCATCCCTTCTGTGCATGCTAGACTGTGTAGAATTATCGCGAGGGTGGCTCATCCGCCAAGAAAATAGAGTTCCTTTTTCGGGTGTTCAGCTATGCGGACACTTATTTAGCATCAAATCATGTATCTTCTCGCTTCTAAAATTTCCCAAAATTTCAATGCTAGTTATAGGGCACTGGGCAGCCACCTGCAGACATCAAAGGGTGTCGTCTAGTCGTTGTATAACTATATGCTTGCTTCCCTGTCGATCTGTAGAGATTCCTCTATCTCCCTTTGTATTTCACCTGCATTTAAATCCTGTATTTCATCCCTTCTGTGCATGCTAGACTGTATAGAATTATCGCGAGGATGGCTCATCCGCCGAGAAAAGAGAGTTCCTTTTTCGAGTGTTCAGCTATGCAGGCACTTATTTAGTATCGCGTCGTGTATCTTCTCCCTTCTAGTATTCCACCCCTGCAGACACTTATGCAGACACTTATTTAGCATCGAATCGTGTATCGTCTCGCTTCTAAAATTTCCCAAAATTTCAATGCTAGTTATAGGGCACTGGGCAGCCACCTGCAGACATCAAAGGGTGTCGTCTAGTCGTTGTATAACTATATGCTTGCTTCCCTGTCGATCTGTAGAGATTCCTCTATCTCCCTTTGTATTTCACCTGACTGCTTTGGTCCATGCAACCATCTTTCGTCCCATCCTTTACGATGCGATCAAATTTAATATAGATAACTATATGCAAGCATGCATGTATATACACTATCAGTTTATCATCATACGCGGGCTCCGTGCTTTTCGACTTTCACAAAATTAACAAACGTGAAATTCCATCTAAACCTTGAAATTAAAAATAAAATATCAGAATTTTCAGAAATCCAATATATCTTCAGACTCTAAACGTCTGTAAAATTAAATAAAACAACGCGTAGACCAACAACAACAGCAATAATAATAATAATAATAATATGCTTTTGCCATTAACCGTTTTCGGAAATGGAATAATTCAGTTGACAAGGTACGTGTAACACGTACTCATCATCAGCCACTGAATTATAATACACCACAATATATATATATATATATATAATAATAGCAAAGTATAATAAGTACATACTAAACTATATAACAAACATGTTACCCGGATCCATCCTCTGGTGATTATTCTGTACTAGAATTGTCCCGAGTGTATATCGTTCGAGCACTTGCGGTCAGAAGCTACATATATATACATATATATATATATATATATATATGTACACACCCACAGATCTATGAGTAGTGTCAATGCATATATCCCGGCAGCGCCGCTGGTGCCGCTGGTCATTGCCACCATTGTTTATGCATATAATATTATTATTGCCGCGGGCATCGTTTCCTCTTTGTGCATTTCGCGATGTCGTTGAAACAAAGCAAATGTTTATGCGCCGCGTTTGCCCCCGCGGGTCGCGTAACACGTGACAGAGAGAGAGAGAGAGAGAGAGAGAGAGAGAGAGAGAGAGAAAGCAATGTACTGTGTGAATAAGAGGAAATACGAGCAAGCTAAACTGCAGTAGAGACAAAGAACGAGAGAGAGAGAGAGAGGAATTGCACGATATAATTATATATAGTAATCAGGTCTCAGGTCGTCCACACATATATGTTTATCGTCGTGACACCAATTCGCATAATCTCGCAAAGCGTCTACTACAATCTCGACATGATGTTGGCATTAGCGAAACGAAGAAGACCATGAGAAATCAACAAAAGATAGTTTAAACCATGCACATTAATAATATTCAGTTCAATACCGTGTCGAGGATTTAAAGGAGCGAAAATAAAAGAGAGTACATGAATGGATTTCACGCAGCAGTGAAAGCTTCCGGTGGAAATTCATAAGTCTTCGTCAATTGGCCAACGCGTTTTCACGACACCTCCATTTTCAAACCTTCTGAAAAGCCACGAACTGTAATTCCTCTATCGATCTCATTTGCATACCTAAATACAATCAAAGTTCCTTCACATATAAATTCCACATCTCGATTCGACGAATTACTTTTTCACCCAACGATAAATTGAAGATTTGCTCTATTCCATATATATAGAAAACTCGAGGGGTTGATTCTTTAACGATTAAAAAAGCTGCCTGGACGATTAAAAAAACTGCCTTGACGATTAAAAAAGCTGCCTGGATGATTAAAAAAGCTGCCTTGACGAAAATAAAAGAGAGTATCCGTACATGAATGGATTTCACGTAGTAGTAAAAGCTTCCGGTGGAAATTCATAAGTCTTCGTCAATTGGCCAACGCGTTTTCACGACACCTCCATTTTCAAACCTTCTGAAAAGCCACGAACTGTAATTCCTCTATCGATCTCATTTGCATACCTAAATACAATCAAAGTTCCTTCACATATAAATTCCACATCTCGATTCGACGAATTACTTTTTCACCCAACGATAAATTGAAGATTTGCTCTATTCCCTATATATAGAAAACTCGAGGGGTTGATCCTTTAACGATTAAAAAAGCTGCCTGGACGACACGATTGATAATCCATCGAAAACTTTGCCTCCACTCGTTCTTTACCATCAAAAGCCTCCATGGACCTTTTCTTACCGGCTCATCCCCTTCCTCTCTCATTTTATTTCTTTCCTCTTTCTCTCATCCTTTCTCCTCACTATCCTACCTTAATTTCTGTCTGTCCTCCCTACCCCTTGGCCCCTCGTTCTTCGGCAACATCCACTCGTCGGGTGGGCTCGTCTACGTGTACGCTTCGGCGGGACAACGACGACGACATTGCCGTGGCGACGACGGGGTGGTGCTAGACAAAGAGGACGAAGAAGTGAGAAGAGAGAGAGAGAGAGAGAGACCAACTGAGACGCATAGAAGGTTAAGAGATTTTGGACGAGTGCATCGGCGTCGGGGTGGGCCGAAAGGGCGCACACACCAAAGAGGGAGGGTTGCGACTAGTCTGGTGCGGTTCTGGGTGCTCGTCGGCACGATGGAAGAGAGCCTCGGCTATAAGGGGATGAGCGCGCGCAAGTGAGTATGGGGTATTCTCGAGGGGAGGGGGAGTGGGTGGAGATTGCCACGACATTGGTTGCAACCTGTCTGCTTGCTGTCTGAGTGGCGTTTGCGATGGTATTCGTGTCTGTGTGGTGGAGCAGCAGCAGCAGCACCACCACCGGCAGCAGCAGCAGCAGCAGCAGCAGCGGCGCGACGACGGCACATGGGGGTGAAAGGGACGAGCAACCCCCGCCAGGACCACGCGCGCGTCCCGTATACCATCGACGGGGGGGTGTCTCACCCCGTCTAGACTAAAACCCCCGTCGTGTCCCACCCCATCTCTCGCAGACACAAGCCAACCAAACTGTTCGGGTGAACTGCTACGCTCTCTCTCCCTCACTCTCCCACCCTCCCTCTCTCTCTCTCTCTCTCTCTCACTCTGCCACCCACCCTCCTTCTCTCTCTCTCTCTCTCTCGGTCTCTCTCTCTCTCCCTCTCTCTACCTCTCTCTCTCTCACTCATTGCACCAAGCAATCCTACCCCACTCCCTCATTTCACCGCAGATCTCACCCCCTGCCGCCCTTTCACGTTTCTCTGTTGTACTTTCGCCGTTTTCTGGTTATACCACCTCCCGATCTCCCATGTATTACGAGTTCTCTGTCCTTTCTGTCCTTTTCTCTTCGGATCTCGGTTTCTCCGTCCAAACTACCCCCCCCCCCCTCACCCCTTACGATCCTCCCGCTTCCCTTGAACCGCCGCAACCCCCTCAAAAAGTTAAAATACTCTATCCTTCGTGCCCGCGGAGAACTGGCTCTGCTTTTGCTGCTGCGCCACCCTCGTTTCTCTCCCTCTCTCTCTCTCTTTCTCTGTGTCTCTCTCGTATTATACGGTGGCATAGCCAACGTCGACTCCTTCAGATTTTATTATTACCATTTGCAGTAGACAGCCCACCAGCGGCGCACTTCGAGGGAGTGAGTCGAGTGATAAAAAAAAAAAAAAAATGGTTAAGTCCATGTATATAATACATGTATGGCAAATGAATGGATGTATATGCGCGTGTTAAAGGTTTTTGTCTGTATATATATATATATGTATATTATGTATATTATTCGACCTTTCTCTTTTTCTGTTTCGGAGATTCCTTGGACTCGGGTTTTACAGATTCTCGCGTCATTCTACGTTCCTTCCCTCCCCCCCCTCTCTCTCTCTCCCTCGTCAACCCTTTCGACGAGTTGCAAACTGCAACCCTCCCACTCAACCAAAAAACATACTTTCCACCAGGGTGATATTTAATCCCAGACACGTCAGAGAGTGTTGCATTCGCGTACTCTTCGATCGTTGGCTGGTTGGCTGGCTGGCATGACTGAGTGCAACGTCTCGAATTATTCCAGAGGCATTAATGTATCGTACTTTGCTCTCTCTCCCCTCTTTCCTTCCGCATCCCTCAGCCCTCTGTGTAACCCATTCAGGCGTACTCGGAGTGCTCCATCCATCCACCTTATCCACCCACTCAGTCCATTCGCCACCATCTAATGCTCCGTATAAGGAACGGATATCATATGTATAGCAAACCGATATAGATATACATGCTCATGTATAAAATGTACTATATACTACAGCGGATTATAGACATGTAGATGCAGATATATGACCCTTCGGAACCCCTTGGAGACTCCGATGAATATCTTTGGGGGTATAAAATTTATATAGTTTCACATAAGAAATTTTCGACGAGGACTTTTTCTTCGACATATTTCACGGTACATGCATTAATACCTTAAGGTGGATATATCGTGTAATAAAAAACAAAATGCTGAAAACAAAAATTATCGTTTATATTTTACGATCGACTTAAACTCGATGAACTGGCATTTTTTTTTTTTCTCTTCGGTAGAGAAAGTAATTTTGGTTTTTCCCCAGCTCTCTTTCCACCAGCTTATCACGCACTATTTTGTCGCAGATATATTAGAAAAACGAGAGGAAGGAATGACGAGAGTGGGTATCGTGTCAGCTTGCTATATCCGTCGTTATTTTCGTCTTGTTAAAAGACACCTATTAATACAGCTCGGCGTCAAAACGGCCAGCGTCATGACGCCTCGAGCTTTTCGTCTCATCACCACCTCCGTCACTTTGTTTTCTGCTACATAAAAAAAAAAATATATATATATATATATATATATATAGTATGCACTAAGTACATATAATTAACACCTTGCTGACCGCGTCGTCGGACACAAAAACGCCGAGTATAACTCGTGACCGGTCAACAAGCCTCTAACATGTCAACGAACTCGATAAGGGAAGTACAAAGATTTGGTGAAGAAAATTAACATCGATGAAAAATCATCGATGACAATGACAAATCTCGAAAAAAAAAAAAATTATTTCGAAACATAAGATCCTTTGACTCAAAACGAAAAATAAAAATCTGAATATACGAGAATAATGGCCGTTGATGCGCTTACTCAAAATATTAAAACAATTGACGAAGAAGTTTAACCAGCTGGTTTTGTAAAAAAATTTGGTCAATTTCGTTTCGCATGTACGGGAACACATACGGCGTATCGTTCAATTTTTTTCATAATTTTTATCGCATCGGCCAACCCGCATAGGTTGACCAGTTTTATGTACAAAAAAGCAGCGTTGATCATAATAAGCCAGTCAACTTCATCGCGAGGCCCCGAAATGCGTAGTTTTTTGGCCGGAGAGGGTACGAGACAACGACACAATGTGCACCTAAGAGTCTTGAGAACCTCCGACCTCCTCTTGGGGACGCAAACACCGAGTCCGTTTAACGACTATAAGTCCAGCTTTGATGCTATACACGTGTGTGCGGAGCCAGCTGCCTTATATACCCTCATTCGCCTCGGTGAGTGCACGAAGATTGTAGAAAGGCAATGGAAAAAAGAAAAAAAATGAAAGAAAGTTGGAAGGTAAAGGCGCCAAAGTGAAAGAGAACAAAAGCGAGAGAGAGAGAGAGAGAGAGAGAGAGAGAGAGAGAGAGAGAGAGAGAGAGAGAGAGAGAGAGAGAGAGAGAGAGAGAGGGAGAGAGAGAGAGAGAGAGAGACAAAGAGAGAGAGAGAGAGAGAGAGAGAAAAATGAGGGACACCACGGAGGTTCGGTACTCTCGCTAAAAGAGGCGAAGAGGAGGGACGGCACCACAACAGGGGCAAGGAGGGACGTTCAACGACCCGCTGACAGCCAGACACACGGCGGACGCGAACCAGACGTGTGGCACATCAGCCCGACATCGCAGTTTGCTCGCGGTATCAACGCGTTATTATCGCCATTGACTTTTATCGCTGGACGATAACTCCCTCTCTCCTTTCTCTCTTCTGCGTTATTCACTCCCTCTCTTTCCTTCGGTTTAGCTAACGGAAAAAGCGTCTGGCTTCTTCAGCCACAATGGAAGAAGTTTTGGCTTCGTTAAAAAGCTCCACTTCTCTTTTCCAAAGCTGTACAGCACAAGCCTACAGTGTTTAAAGAATTACATATTGCTTCGTGTATTTATAAAAATACGTAAATAATTATTCCGATAAAAAATTAGGTAGCAGGAAAAGTATTGACACCCCTACCATCTCCTTCGGACATGCATTGTAAGGCTGATAAATTCGTCAAATTTTGGCATGGAGAAACTTCTAAGTGGCCAAGAGTCCATTCGCATAAGTTCTTTACCAAAGATTGCCAGATGAGGGAATGTCTCTCTTGCTCTGACACTTAAGGAGGAACATCGCAATGAGAGCGATCGAAATATAGAAAATTTTTATCGAATTAATTTTTAATAATTAGCTAATATTTTTCAATCTTTATTTTACGCAATAGGAGATTGATAATTATCCATTTTTTGTTGTGATTAATTCTCTAAAAATCCGCTACTTTTCAAGTCGTCACCGTGGTATTATTCCCCTTTAACCCATTCGAGACCAATTGCACACCATGAGTGCAATTCATTTCCGAGGCTATAAGACCGGTTGCACCCCGTGTGTGCAATTCATTTTCAAGGCTATAAGACCGGATGCACCCCGTGTGTGCAATTATTAAATATGAACACTATAAAAAAAAAAAAAATTGGCTCCTGGGGACCGTGTTCGAAAAAAATCGGCGTCTCGAATGGGTTAAAGAACTAAATCACTCAGCACATAAACAAGCTCATAATTTACAGCTTTTATGTTATTTAAGAATTTTTATTCTTATAATGAGCACCTTTTTATGATTCCCTTTGCTACGTGACCAATATAACATGGAACTTCGATCTATATCAACGGAGAGGAGGGTCTGTATTACCGGTGTGATATCCTCAATAAAAGGATCATCGATACAGAGCAGATAATAAAAGTTTGTCGAGCTTGGAATTCATAATACCGCATCGAATTCGCTTGTTAGGTGGATTTTTAGGAGGCTTCGTATCATCGGGGTAACCATGACTCTTATTTTCATTGATGTTGGGCAGTTAGATCTTTAAATGCCTAAATCACTCAGCACATAAACAAGCTCATAATTTGCAGCTTTTATGTTGTTTAAGAATTTTTATTCTTATAATGAGTATCTCAATGTCATCGCAAGTCATTCTCTGTCTAGAATTATCCATTATTTTGATCGGTAAAAATTTAAACACTTGAGAGAACATCCTCATTCTATATGTCAGATCACAATCTCACTTGCCAGTGCTTAATTTCTCGTCGGAGCATCAAGAAATATTGATTTACCATGTTTGATAAAAATTTCCATAAATTTTTTATTTTATCAGCCGTGAATTATTTTTTTGTCATTTTCTGTCTAGAATTATCTATCATTTTGATCGGTAAAAATTTAAACACTCGAGAGAACCTCCTCATTCTATATGTCAGATAAAAATCTCACTTGCCAGTGCTTAATTTCTCGCCGGAACATCAAGAAATATTGATTTACCATGTTTGATAAAAATTTCCATAGATTTTTGATTTTATCATCCGTGAATTATTTTTTCAAGTCATTCTCTGTCTAGAATTATCCATTATTTTGATCGGTAAAAATTTAAACACTCGAGAGAACATCCTCATTCTATATGTCAGATCGAAATCTCACTTGCCAGTGCTTAATTTCTCGCCGGAACATCAAGAAATATTGATTTACCATGTTTGATAAAAATTTCCATAGATTTTTGATTTTATCATCCGTGAATTATTTTTTCAAGTCATTCTCTGTCTAGAATTATCCATTATTTTGATCGGTAAAAATTTAAACACTCGAGAGAACATCCTCATTCTATATGTCAGATCGAAATCTCACTTGCCAGTGCTTAATTTCTCGCCGGAACATCAAGAAATATTGATTTACCATGTTTGATAAAAATTTCCATAATTTTTTTATTTTATCATCCGTGAATTATTTTTTCAAGTCATTTTCTGCCTAGAATTATCTATCAATTTGATAGGTAAAAATTTAAACACTTGAGAGAACATCCTCATTCTATATGTCAGATCACAATCTCACTTGCCAGTGCTTAATTTCTCGTCGGAGCATCAAGAAATATTGATTTACCATGTTTGATAAAAATTTCCATAGATTTTTGATTTTATCAGCCGTGAATTATTTTTTCAAATCATTCTCTGTCTAGAATTATCCATTACTTTGATCGGTAAAAATTTAAACACTTGAGAGAACCTCCTCATTGTATACGTCAGATCGAAATCTCACTTGGCAGTGCTTAATTTCTCGTCGGAACATCAAGAAATATTGATTTACCATGTTTGATAAAAATTTCCATAGATTTTTGATTTTATCATCCGTGAATTATTTTTTCAAGTCATTCTCTGTCTAGAATTATCCATTATTTTGATCGGTAAAAATTTAAACACTCGAGAGAACATCCTCATTCTATATGTCAGATCAAAATCTCACTCCCCAGTATTTAATTTCTCGTCGGAACATCAAGAAATATTGATTTACCATGTTTGATAAAAATTTCCATAGATTTTTGATTTTATCATCCGTGAATTATTTTTTCAAGTCATTCTCTGTCTAGAATTATCCATTATTTTGATCGGTAAAAATTTAAACACTTGAGAGAACATCCTCATTCTATATGTTAGATCGAAATCTACTTAATTCTCGCCGGAACGTTAAGAAATCTTGATTTACCATGTTTGATAAATTATTCATCCTGTTAAAATATTCGTATTACGCGTAAGCCTGGTGGTTCGACACGGCGCAAGATAAAGACTCATGCATCCTCGCGTCCCTCCGACACAATCTGCCCCCCCCCCCCCCCCCCTATGTCGCCCCAAGTGGGAATCGTCGATTAAGGCCGTAGGAAGCGTGGATTGTGCAAGGGCAAAAAAAAAAAAAAAAAATACGGATGAAGCCCCTTCCGAACGATTTGATCGGATTTCATGTTTGATCGTCGATAATCCAATTTGGCCTCGACGCCTCCGCACATCAGTAGTCACATCGCGAGAGCTGAGCTTTTGTCGCGTATTTCTGTGCTCACATCGTGCTCAATAGGAGCTCGTACACCATCTCGTGAATTGACAAATTTCTATGTATCCCCGTAATGGGTAATTCAAAGTATCGCGATTGAACTTGGCATTATAATGGAAATTTGTTTGAGTTTAGAAATTGCGGCCATCAGCTATTGAAATTTTATATAATAATTATACGGAGAAATTTCTATCTGTTTGAATAAAATACAATTTGTCGAATTGAAATAAAATTTATTGCTCCAAATTGTAAAAATACATAATTGCTGCCCTCGGTGTAATTCATCTTATACTTAAATTAAATTAAATTGTTTTTTTTCATTGCGTTAACTGCGCCGAGCATTAAAAATTAATTTATTTTCACTGTAATGCTGAGGTTGACGCATACTCAGTCGATGTTACATAATATTGACCAAGCTATTTGCATAAAACTTCTGCATGATTTTCTTCCATGGCTCGTATTTGTATTCCATGCGCAATACATGCACTGAAAAACAATTTAACGTCAACTTATTGACCTACCCTCATTATGCAAGACCTGTTATCATTTCTCTACCCTCGGGATGTAACTCTCTGTATATATATATATATATATATATATATAACTTCATCATTATCCCTATTGCTTTATTATTCCATGCATGACTCGCCTTTTCATCTTTCATTTCCACGACTGCATACCAGGCTCCTTCCAAAGCTTCAGAACTCTCTCTCTCTCTCTGTTCTCAATGTCATCTCGTCTATACGTGCAGGTGATGTTACAGAGTCGTCGGGAACGTGGAGATACACTGGCAATGTTCAACGCTGCTCTTTATGGAGGTCGCATACGAGAGGCTATGACGTGGTCACTTCAGACCCAACCAGGCAAAGCAAAAGCAAAGCATGTTGGAAAGCGAACTCCACCTGACTAGCCAGAGTCGAGAGAGTAATACAAAAAGAAATCACGGAGAGTTGAACCACCTCAACGTTGGTTTTGCTTTTTCTCGGTTCATTTCTTTTCGATTCATCATACTCATAGTATTTCTCAGAACTCACTTCCCCTACAAGTCCTAAAGATTCTTTTATAACTATGTCCGACTGTATACGTACATTTATCAGATGCAATACCTATAAGTCCCATTTTACGTAAATTTTTCAGCCAATCGTAGAATTCTAAGTTCCACATTCTGTCTCTTGTAGAAATTGACTGAATCGAGTTTGAAATTATTAATTTCCCCTACAAGCCCTAAAGATTCCTTTATAACTATGTCTGCCTGCATACGTACATTTATCAGATGCAATACCTATAAGTCCCATTTTACGTAAATTTTTCAGCCAATCGTAGAATTCTAAGTTCCACATTCTGTCTCTTGTAGAAATTGACTGAATCGAGTTTGAAATTATTAATTTCCCCTACAAGCCCTAAAGATTTCTTTATAACTATGTCTGGCTGCATACGTACATTTATCAGATGCAATACCTATAAGTCCCATTTTACGTAAATTTTTCAGCCAATCGTAGAATTCTAAGTTCCACATTCTGTCTCTTGTAGAAATTGACTGAATCGAGTTTGAAATTATTAATTTCCCCTACAAGCCCTAAAGATTCCTTTATAACTATGTCTGGCTGCATACGTACATTTATCAGATGCAATACCTATAAGTCCCATTTTACGTAAATTTTTCAGCCAATCGTAGAATTCTAAGTTCAACATTCTGTCTCTTGTAGAAATTGACTGAATCGAGTTTGAAATTATTAATTTCCCCTACAAGCCCTAAAGATTCCTTTATAACTATGTCTGGCTGCATACGTACATTTATCAGATGCAATACCTATAAGTCCCATTTTACGTAAATTTTTCAGCCAATCGTAGAATTCTAAGTTCCACATTCTGTCTCTTGTAGAAATTGACTGAATCGAGTTTGAAATTATTAATTTCCCCTACAAGCCCTAAAGATTTCTTTATAACTATGTCTGGCTGCATACGTACATTTATCAGATGCAATACCTATCAGTCCCATTTTACGTAAATTTTTCAGCCAATCGTAGAATTCTAAGTTCCACATTCTGTCTCTTGTAGAAATTGACTGAATCGAGTTTGAAATTATTAATTTCCCCTACAAGCCCTAAAGATTTCTTTATAACTATGTCTGGCTGCATACGTACATTTATCAGATGCAATACCTATCAGTCCCATTTTACGTAAATTTTTCAGCCAATCGTAGAATTCTAAGTTCCACATTCTCTTGTAGAAATTGACTGAATCGAGTTTGAAATTATTAATTTGCCATCTTACAATTTTCATGGACACTCCGTCGAATCCTGAGCTGAAAATGAAAATTATATCATACGGAAAAACCATTTGGAAGCTCAGGATAATTTCTACACGAGCTATGTGTCAGTACATACTTCATTCGTATCAATTTTTCTTATTTTCATCTGGCCCGTGAATGTCCTTAAAAAAATAAGAGCACCTTTCATTGATTCGTAAAAAAATAAAATTGCCTAAGTTTTCTCGTCTCTCGTAATCAATTCCCGTCTCAAATTATCTTCCCATCTCCTTCTCTTCTGTCTCGTAATATCGCGATTTGAGCTTTCTCGTTAGTCAGTCATTCTGATTCTATTATTCATGAATTATGGCTATCCGTCGAGCAGAAGAGAATGGACGAGGAGGACGGGAAGAAGAGACAGAACGGAATGGGAAGAATCCGAGTCAAAGCGAATGTCCAGAAAATGGAGATGCCTGATTCAAAGCACAAATACATCCCAGGATTAACCGATAAGCAGAGTCGGTGCGTAATAATAAATACGGATAAACGTATCTGGGCTATCAATTCAATGTCTTCCAATAGAAAAATGATGAAAGATTCCACTTATTGTCCACCGATCGTTTTGAATAAATTTCTTCGAGGTCTGATGCAACCTCACAGATACAATTATCAATATATCGTGGCTGTTTTAAATGAATTCGATACCGTTCAATTCTGTACATACGATGGAACACTATCAGAATATTGTTCCATCGTATGTACAGAATTGAATTGAATTGAAATGAATGCTAGCACGCTTTCAGAAATATGCATCACAGCATAAGAACATGAGAAGAAGAAGGAAGGAATGAAGATGCAAAATGTCTGAGTTTCTGGTTCCTGCGTCCTCGCATCTGTTCGTTATCTGGTATAACGAAGGTTAAAGAGTCCCTCTGGTCTGACTCGATGCCAGTTTATGCTGAGTCCCTTATGAGACGCACTAACATACCCAAAGCTGATCACACATACCAACAATGGATCGCGGTCGGTGAACATGAGTGAGCTCACATCGTTTACTGCTGAGTCTCGGTTAAGGGTCTCTGACCGATTATCACTTGGTCTTTATGGTCTTTGAGGTTTTTTTTTTTTTTTTTTTCGAAGCGCATACGCACATCACCGTCTCGGTCTCTCATTCTCTGGCTGTTTTAAATGAATTCGATACCGTTCAATTCTGTACATACGATGGAACATTATCGGAAATGCTAGCACGCTTTTAGGAATATGCATCACAGCATAAGAACGTGAGAAGAAGAAGGAAGGAATGAAGATGCAAAATGTCTGAGTTTCTGGTTCCTAAGTCCTCGCATCTGTTCGTTATCTGGTATAACGAAGGTTAAAGAGTCCCTCTGGTCTGACTCGATGCCAGTTTATGCTGAGTCCCTTATGAGACGCACTAACATACCCAAAGCTGATCACACATACCAACAATGGATCGCGGTCGGTGAACATGAGTGAGGTCACATCGTTTACTGCTGAGTCTCGGTTAAGGGTCTCTGACCGATTATCACTTGGTCTTTATGGTCTTTGAGGTTTTTTTTTTTTTTTTTTTCGAAGCGCATACACACATCACCGTCTCGGTCTCTCATTCTCTGGCTGTTTTAAATGAATTCGATACCGTTCAATTCTGTACATACGATGGAACATTATCGGAAATGCTAGCACGCTTTTAGGAATATGCATCACAGCATAAGAACATGAGAAGAAGAAGGAAGGAATGAAGATGCAAAATGTCTGAGTTTCTGGTTCCTAAGTCCTCGCATCTGTTCGTTATCTGGTATAACGAAGGTTAAAGAGTCCCTCTGGTCTGACTCGATGCCAGTTTATGCTGAGTCCCTTATGAGACGCACTAACATACCCAAAGCTGATCACACATACCAACAATGGATCGCGGTAGGTGAACATGAGTGAGCTCACATCGTTTACTGCTGAGTCTCGGTTAAGGGTCTCTGACCGATTATCACTTGGTCTTTATGGTCTTTGAGGTTTTTTTTTTTTTTTTCGAAGCGCATACACACATCACCGTCTCGGTCTCTCATTCTCTCGTCCCTCTATCTTGCCCACTTCTCCTTCTTCTCTTTCGTATTCTTTTTATTCTATACTTATTTTCTTTCTTCGTCCATGTGTGGCTTGTTGGCCTCACGTGTAATGCTTGCTGGCCTCCCTTTATCTTTCCACTTATTCACGTCTCTTTCCCTCTCATTTGGTCTGCACCAAAGACGAAGCTGTGCCTTTCCTCTTTGCCACTTTGATCGGGCAGCCTTTCTGTGTGTGTTCTTTCGAGACCTCTGCTGCCCTTTCTCTCGTTCCTTTGGCCTCCATCTACTTTTTCTCAACCGCTTCGTCTTCTTTTTCTTCCTCTTCTTCTTCTTCGTCTTCTTCTTTTTTTTTTCATCTGTTCAGATTGGTTGACGTACATCGTGTTGTATCTTCAATCTCCGCAAGTAAGAAACGAGCAAAAGATGCATATATAGGGATGTAAAGGGCAGCCCATTCGTTTCTCTTGTTTTACTTTAAGAGAAAAGAGATGCGAGGCTGGAACTCAAGCTTAGACGGTTGCATCATTGTTCGATATATTAATTAAGAACAGGGAGCGAGATGAAATATACTGGCTCTCTTCGTGCATCATATATATATATATTTATATATAATATAAAAGACCTTCCACGAGTGTAAAAGAGCTTCTGAGTCTGATGGCTCAGTCGGTTCTGTCCAGACCATTGTTTGATTATTCCTGTGTGCAGTATTATTACATCTCGCATCTCAGTGCTCACGAACGAATGGATAATTCTAAAGAAAAGAGCATTGCGCGTTGCGTAATTCCAGAATAATGTATATCTGCGTCAGAAGAAACAAAATTGGTCGCAGGCTCAAGGTTGGTTCGGATGCAGGGTTTGCGAAGATAGCGTATAAATAACACTCTTATATGATTAAGCGACGTTGATGAAATTCTGCAGATGGAAAGAGAGCCCGAGCCCGGCTCGACATACAGAACCAGTAAGATATTTAGCTCTCCCTTATATATGCTAAAAATTTTCGCACGTAAGTTTTAGATCGTAATACTAGAAGTACATAAAGCTTTGCTGAAATATTTCAATATTCTCATGCGTCTCAGTATTTTATATTCAATAAAATGCTCACATATTAAGGGGCCTTTCTAGTGTCGCCGTTTCGCACTCTGAAAAATAGCTGATTTTTAAGGATTTTTTTTAGAAAAAAATTATGAGACACATCAATTCCATGCTGTGCAGATATAACTTTGAATTTATGTGTCTCGTAATTTTTTTAAAACAAAAATTCTACTACAAAAAGAGTAGAAAAATCCAATTAAAATTAACGACTCGGAAAAACGAGAAACTTGGAAGGTCAATCAAGGTTGGCAATGGAAAAAAGAGGCAGAGTAGGGTGTACGTTTCTTTAAATAGCACTTTCTCCGGTGACGGTCTCAGTTCCGCGAACCCGGTGTCCAGTTCCGAGTAAATCCGGGGGAACACCACACAGTTTACTCGGCACTCAATATCGTTTTTTCTCCCTCTCTCGTACTACCATTTGCCCTGACTCAACGTTAAGTTGCGTTTTTATATACGTTTTCTTTGCCTATCTTGCACGCTTTGACTCTAACGTAGGGGTGCTCACCAGTCTACGTTACAACAAAGTATAGCATTCTGGGTAATAAAGTTGACACTCATATAAACATTTTACAGAAACTCACATAAATTTTACCCTAACTGATCGTTAGGTTTCACTTCCTTATCAATTTTTGTCTGCCTATTCTGTTCGCTTTGACTCTAACGTAGGGTTGCTCACCAGAATTCATATGGACGTATGTGCTATATTTACGCATTATCTACGTTACAACAAAGTATAGCATTCTGGGTAATAAAGTTGACACTCATATAAACATTTTACAGAAACTCACATAAATTTTACCCTAACTGATCGTTAAGTTTCGCTTCCTTGTCAATTTTTGTCTGCCTATTCTGTACGCTTCGACCCTAACGTAGGGGTGCTCACCAGAGAAGAAATTATTCACACGTATGTGCTAGGCTTACGCATTATCTACGTTAGAACAAAGTATAGCATTCTGGGTAATAAAGTTGACACTCATGGAAGCATTTTACAGAAACTCACATAAATTTTACCCTAACTGATCGTTAAGTTTCACTTCCTTGTCAATTTTTGTCTGCCTATTCTGTACGCTTCGACCCTAACGTAGGGGTGCTCACCAGAGAAGAAATTATCCACACGTATGTGCTAGATTTTCCCATTATCTACGTTAGAACAAAGTATAGCATTCTGGGTAATAAAGTTGACACTCATGGAAGCATTTTACAGAAACTCACATAAATTTTACCCTAACTGATCGTTAGGTATCAATTATCAATTTTTGTTTTAATGAAAACGAAGCTTTCTCCACGAGCAAACAAAATGAAGGCTCTTTTTGACCGTAACTTTTCATCCCAGCAGAGTTACGATTTCACTGTCGTCTCATTTTCTTTCCAACCACTAAAATTTCAAAAGCTCGCTTGAAATGGAGTAAATATCGCCCGTAGCAAAATGGGCGATCCCGTGGCAGGGTCGAGGACTTTTTCTCATCTTCCGTCGTTCAGCTGCATCTCATGTGGCAGAAACGGATAACATGACAGCGAAGAACGAGAACTGTCTGCATGTAACTTGATGATTATTTTTTCTTCTTTTCTTTCCATCCTACGTCTTATGGTTTAATTTATTTGAAAGACTGCGAGACAGGGATGGGGGGGGGGAGAAAGAGGAGATGGATATACAATTCAGGGTCGAGTCATTTCAATTGGGCATTCATGACATACTCGTGAAGTTTGGACGATTCGCAATGTATCGCAGGCAGACAGGAGACAAGGCAATGAAGAGAACATGTAATATCGATATTCGATTGTTTGTATATGTTCGCGGATGTGAGTGTGTGTGTGTACATGAAAGCTTACAGACCGTGATATAGCAAAAGTATTATAATCGGAGGGCCGATGACCGGAACGCGTCATATGTGGAAGCCACACCGTTAAATAATGTAAAAGGCGCGAAATGATTGAGGCTCATGCTGCACCGACTCGCATCGGTGCAGCAAATATAATATATATGCATAATTGTATATCTATAGGTTTTCATGTCCCACGATAAACCTTCCAGCAATTAAAATTATTGCGGATGATCCGTACATCAGGTCCGTACATCTCTTATTTATAATATATACAAATATGCACGTATAAAATGGCCAGAACCAGTCATTGGAAAGTCATATCGAAAATTGTAATAAATAGTAAACAATTGGAACAGAGAATTGTAATAAATTCATAGCTCTTATTAATCAATATTTTAGGGAAAATTTAAACAAGCTTCACGTTGTGGAAATCGAGATCGAGATCGATAATGAAAGCTGTATGTCTCGGAATGTGTTTGTCAACTCTGGACCAAATTTGGCTCGAATTGGTAAATCTACCCTAGTTACTGGGGGTCGCGAACAGCCTCAGAGACGCTTTGAGAGAGTCTTTTCTGCCGTCCGTCTATCTCCTTTCAAAGATTCTCTAAAATTTTAACCCTCGATTAATTTATTCAATTCAGAGAGAATAATTAATAATTTATTCGCAAGATGGCGTGATTTTCCAATATTTAAAATCATATCACGTGAGATTATGAGCTTAGGTGAAAAAAAAACGCATCTCTAGCTGTGATTTTATCTCGATGCAGCGTATGAAGCTGTGAAGCTTCGGTCCATCCTCCCTGCAACTGGACCGGTAGCTGTGTGCGTGCACGTGCGCCTCGAGAGAGCAGAACAGTACTGAAAAGCATCCTCTCGAGTGTGTAGTGTCTATGAGTTACCTCCAATTGGCATCTGCGCTCTGCGCTCTGCGCTTCGCAGTGTCAGAGTGACGCGCGAGATGAAGAGAGCGAGAGCTGCCGAGTGGAGCACGAAGAGGACCGGGGGGAGGGGATAGAAGCGTTTCGCGAGCACGAGCGAGAATACCCGAATCACGACGATTATACGCGAGCATCGACGATGACGACCGAGTGTTGTCTCGGGACCGCGGCACTGGCCGTAGCGGCGCTGAATGCAGTGCCATCCGATAGGCAGCACCGCTCGCTCCGCCGTCGTGACTCTCTCCACTTGGTCCGGAACGTTCTCCTCGCATCCTGAAAAACTCGCATAATCGAGGTGCGCGCTCTGTCTCTTGGTGGCTTCTTATCTCCATAGTTTAACGACGAGAACGAAAGCGAGAAAAAAAATAACCACGCCAAATGGAGACAGGCAGAGGGGCTGGGGGGAGGGAGGGAGGGAGGAGAGACGATGGTGATACACTGATAAGACAGACAGAGAGAGAGAGAAAATACGAACGGCTCGGAGATGGACGGGGAAACACAACGCGGAGAGATTGATAGGTAGATAAACAAGAGCGTGAGTGAGTGCGAGAAAACAATAAACGAACAACAAAAAAAAGGAAACAGGGAAACAGGAAAAAAAGGGAGGGATAAAACACGAGATAGCGGAGGGGATGCAAACAGTGGAGATAAAACAAACAAACAGTGTGTCGCCACGCGGCAAATTCTCTCAAATGCACAGCACGAGTTTAATAATAAAAAAGAAAAAGCCATTAAACAATCGAGAGAGGATATAGTTTGATGAAAAAATAGGAAAACAAATCGCAAGATTTGTAATAATATAACGCGTTTTATATGTGGCCTTCTCGAGCTCGGTAAAAATCCGTGGCGGGTCCGTCTCGTACGCGTGGAGTGCGAATCGACACGGTGCGTGGTGTTGCTTCCCCCCCCCCCCCCACTCTCTCTCACTCTTTCGCGCCTACCGCGCGTCCCTCTCCCTACCCTTTCCGCGCTGTCCGACTACGCGCATCTTTTCCGTCTGCGTTTACGTCTGCGTCTTTGGCCGTCTGCTACGTACTTTTTCCACTACATACAATACTACTGGCTTGGCTCTCTTCGTTGGTCGTTGTTCGTGAGCTCCTCGTTGTCCTCGAGACTTCTTGTATCGCGTTCTTCTGCATAGCGTACGATTATATATATATATATATATATATATATATATATATATATATTTATTTATTTATTTTATTATATATATATATATAGTCACGTCTCCGGTTGTCTGTCTCTCTCCACTCTCCGGACGTTTATTCTCTCCGATTCCCGGCATGCTTGCTTTGTTTTTATATACTGAATAATACAACTTAAACTTACCAATACTTACCACCTACTTGCTGACTAGTCTCGTGCGCGTGCCTTGCCAAAGGAACGACGTGACGCTTCGTACGCGCGCGCACTTTCGTTTGCGCATGCGCACTCACGCAGCACTCAACGACGCTACGTATGCATGCAAACTGCCCCCCCCCTGCCCCTCAACTCCCCCTCAACTCCCCCCTGGCACCACGACGAGCCGTACACAACTGGAATAATGGCCGGGCAATGTGAAAGTGTGAGTTTCCTTATAACTTGCTCGCGTATGCATCAATCGCGCGAATGACCCGAAGAGCCCGAGACGTGACGCGCTTGTTGGCGGAGGGACGGAGAGGCACAAGCATGGCCGCCGCAAATGCCGGTCGCCGCGGTGACGAGACGAGAGGACGCGCCGGTTTGTTTCTCACCCGCAAACACTGGCTCGTCTCTCTCTCTCTCTCTCTCTCTCTCTCTCTCTCTCTCTCTCTCTCTCTCTCTCTCTCTCTCTCTCTCTCTCTCTCTCCCTCTCTATCACTCTCTCTTTACTGATCTTTCATCTCGGTCCGACTCGAAACTAAACGAGAGAGAGAGAGAGAGAGACGAAGAAAACGAGACTATACTCACTAGAATTGTATATATAGTCACTGTCTCGTTCTCCTCTCTGCGCGCATTCACCACTCTCTTGCCAAACGTTCCGCTGTCTCCCCTTATTTCCATGCCCTATGTGCACATATAGTTTTTGCTACGTCGATTTCCCCTCTTGGCTGTTACTACTTATGTCTATCTATCTCTCTTGCTCTTTCTCTTTCTCCGTGTTGCTCTATCGTCCCCACCATGGTTTTCTACCCATAGGACTCCTAGCTGGCCGCAGCTTCGCGCTCTCGATGCACTTTCAGCTCTGTTGTTCGCAGCTTCACACGATTTTTTTTTCTTCTCGTTCACTGGCACACTGTTTTCTTTTCTAGTAATATATATATATATATATATATATATGAGTAGTTAGGGATTGTTATGCACCAGACACAAACAGAATGGGAATGAGAGAAAGTATTGTGCGGACGAATAAAAAAAAATTGTCGATATAACAATTAACAATTTATAAACAAATTGATAATAATTTTTTAATAAAATTATTTGTAAATTGATCAATTGATTATGGGCTCATTTGGGGTTTTCCATGGGAATTCCCATGAGATAAATCAATAAAAACGGAGGGATAACTTATGATTGTTAATTCGATGAAATTACTAAATATTTGATTAATGTCAGAAAATTAGGGACGTGAGGGAAAAATGGGGGTAGGTACATAACTTTTGAAAAAATAAACCTTTTGGGACACCTTTTTTGAGATCTCATTATTTCAAAATCTCAAGATTGGAGGATTTTTAAGTAGAGTGTCTGTGCAAAAATTTAAATCATGTGACATATGTTATTTATGTTTAAAATTAGGGTAATTTATTTTTCAGTCACGGTCATTCCAAAGTTTGTTTGACAATCATATTTTTTTCTCTATTTATTACAATTCCTTCGACGTTTCCACGAAGACGTATTTTTGTGCGTCTTCTTGATCTTCTTTTCACCCCGTGTCTCTCCTTGGAATATGATGAAAGAGAATCCCCTCCCCTCTCTATCTCCCCCCTCTCTCTCTCTCTCTCTCTGCATAACGTTTCTCGTTCTCTCGTGTTCACCGCATCCCCCCAATCGCACGCGCGCTTTTCATTCGAAAATAGAACGTCAGAGGGCACGCCACGCACACATTTTTACGCACGCCTGAGGGGAGAAAAAAAAATCGTATTGTCCCTCGCCCGATCATGTTGCGCGCCCCCGCGCGCGCATGCCCCAAGAATTTTTTTCCACGCTTATTTTCGTCGTTTGAAAAAATATTGCATCGAAAAATTCTGGATTTTGTTAATAATAATATCAACAATAATAATAATAATAAGGCCAATATCAATAAAAACAAATTATAAATAAGATCGTAACATGTATATAAATGTTGCATAGAAAAATGCATAAAATATTGAAATCGGTGACAATAATAATCATATTGTACGTAAATTTGCTTTGTCGCGAGAGATAGTAAACGCGTACTAAATAAATAGAAGCGAAGAAGAAGCCCGCCGCTTTCCCTCGCGGGCATATTCCCGAACCTCCCGAGGCATCAGTAAAAATAGTGCCTTTGCCGTTTCCTTCCGTCGGCTTGGCGTACTATAATTAGCGGGGGCCCGGCGCGTTTGCCCCGTTGTAAACAAATTTCCTACGTCCACTCTCTGAGCCACGCGACGCGAGTGTGTATAGAAAAGTTTTACTATATGCAAGCTTACACAGTGTGGCCGATTGGTGTTTTTCTCATGTCTGATGTTAGCTCGTTTTTACTACTACCAATACTGGGCTGTTACTACTATACTGTGTTCTTCTGGTGTTTCTTCGACGACGATGATCGCGAGACGCTCTTTACTCTTGCTAGAGCGCGAATCCCGCGCGGATTCGAGGGCGACGACACGAGTTTCGCATTACGTGGGAATCCACGCTCGTGTGGCTCGTTCCAAGAGAGCAAGAGAGAGAGAGAGAGAGAGAGAGAATCAGACCGCGCGGGAATAGCGACGTTTTCTATCCTCCACGCTCCCTCTTCGTATTCTCATTCCTTCTCGTTTCCCTTTCTCTCTTCTTCTGTTTTTCACCTTCCTATCTTCATCCTCGTTCATTTCCACTTCCACGTCTGACCAACGTCTCGCGTTTTTTGTATTTTGTTCCTCCTTTCCCCATCCTCCTCTTTTTTCCCTCGTCTCTTCACACTCCTTTTATTTCAATCCTCGGGTATTTTTCAACGTAATAAATACACTAATCGCACACACTCATGCTCGATGCTCATAACAAATGCATATTCTCAAATGAAATCTCATATGCAGGGTTCAACGCTCAAAAATGAAAATAAATATTAAATCGTTTGGTCAATCGATTTTCCTTCGTTGTGGGATGCTTTTATTGCGAAACATTGGACGTTCGAATTTAATTTTTATTCTTATCGGATAAATTGAATGTTTTATGCATCGAATAAAAAATTATCGAATATATATATAGTCGAAGGAGAAATCCTTACGAAGTTAATGAAATCAAGTATAGTCCAATCGGCCGTTTCGATACAACCTGAAACTCCCACAGAATTTTGCAATACCCAAATTAGGACTCAATCGCAACGCCACAAAATTCTCTTACCGCAATTTCCACCCCTATAGAATGCTGCGAACAATAACCAGAACTGTAGAAATTCTTTAGAAATTTTCGCGACTCATGAAACAGACATAGAGGGTCACAAGCTGGGACAATGTACGTGGGGTGCCAAAAGTATATAATACTTTTTCTTGTGTTCAAGCTCGAGGGCAGAAGCGAAAAGGGGAGACAGATATGAGAGTAAATATCTCTCGTAAAAATAGGGTTCTTGCGGCTCGCCATTTCTTCTTCCTCCCTCTCTCCTCTTTCTCGCTATATTTAACATACAACGCGAACGCCTCGTGTCTGTGTCTCGTAGTAAACAAATTTCAAACGACCCGCCTTGGCGTAACGAGACGATTGACTCGACAACATGAGCTGGTCTGTCGTCTTGCGTTGTTCTCTCCCTCCCTCCCTCCCTCTCTCTCTCTCTCCTTCCCCTCTCTCTCTCTCTCTTCTCCATAGCCGACGAAAACCAGCCGATTTTGGATCGACTTTTTTTTTCGCACACGACACACAGACTCATCGCCTGGCCGTTCTATATCGCGTGCACTCTCGCGCGGCGGGAGGAAACGACTCCATCCTCGACGCCCCATTTCATTAGCGCGGAATGTTTTAGACTGACGCGAATTCTCTGTGTATTATCGTCTCTGTCATTGTCTGTGGTTTCTCTTTCTACGTGGCTTTGTCTCTTTCTCCCTCGGTTCTATATTATATGCGCGTCCCTTGCACACAAAGAGTACTTTTTTACACGATTAGTTTTTCTCATCATCCCGTTTCAATATCCTACACTACCCGATGCTGTACCTTCGAAAGATAAAATATAAATAATCTTCTCATTTTTCCATCTCTTTTTGATATACAGATAATGGCTCTTTCAGTGTTCAATTTTACCCTCAAAATGGGTCCAAGCAGTCTTTTCAAAAATGGTTCATTCTCTCCCCTTCCTCTCATACTTGATGGTTCCGAAGTATCAATTCGAAACTGTCACGTCAGAACGCTATATATGAAAAGCCCACGTTAAAACAGAAAACAAACGATTAACCAGCAGAAAATCCAAATGGATGCCCATATAATGTTCGTTTCCTTATTAACAGCATGTTTGCCCCATCACTTGTTCTCCTTCACCCGTAACGAAAGCGCATACCCGCAAACGCAGGTGGATGAGTTTATCCATCAGAACGTTACCTAGGAAGGAAATGATGAATCGAAGATTTTTAATTTTTAGACTTAACATTTTGTTAACTTATTTGGTCTTCTTAACTTATCACCCTATACTTACGCATAGGATGCTGAAGAGAATGCACGAGTAAAAAATTCGACTCTCTCAAATCATCTTATATACACTCATAACAAGCTGAAGAAAATGCAAAGGGGTTGCCGCGCGTTACATTGTATTATATTGTACTGTGTGTGGCACGGAACGCCTGATGCGGATGAACCGAGGGGTGAAGCGCGTCCCTCTTTCGACTGTCGCTGTTATTTTGTGTAACTGGTAAAGAAAGACAGTGAGACAAGAAGAGAGCAAGAAAAGAGAGAACAAAACGGAGCTATACGAGAAGTGCTCGCGAAAGCTTCGACCGAGAGCGCGCGCTCGATCGCGCACACTCGACCATTCCACAGGGGGATCGTATTTTAAGAAATTGTAGGAAGCGCGAGTCCGGCGAACGGGACGAAGCTGCGTGTGGCTGCCGTTCTATCTCCTCTTCTTCTGCTTCTTCATCTCTATCTCTATCTCTGTCTGCCTGTCTCTCTGCCTCTCTCTCTCTCTGTCTGCCTGTCTCTCTGCCTCTCTCTCTCTCTCTCTGTCTGTCTGCCTGTCTTTCTGCCTCTCTCTCTCTCTCTCTGTCTGCCTGTCTCTCTGCCTCTCTCTCTCTGTCTGACTGTCTCTCTGCCTCTCTCTCTCTGATTTTGTTTCTCCGTCTTTCCCATTTCCCTGTCTCTTCGTGGATCTTTCTCCATCGCGTTTCACACCAGTCTCTCTCGTATAGAAATCGTGCGTGCGCTCCACGAGCGGAAAGAAGCGCGTCTCGCGTGCGTATGCCGGTTGCGTGTGCGTCGCTCGCGCGACGTGCCAGTGCGACTTGCGATTGCGGTCGAGACTTACCACACTCACGCGCGCGCGTGACCATTTTTTTCTCTCTCTTTGATACTCAAAATCACGGGGAATTATTAGAGCTTTTGCGAGCATACCATTTTAGTAATAATCGTAAAACTTCGATGTTTTTGTCGTGAAAAAATCAATGTAAATGTAAAAGTTTAATGAAAATTTCTTGTTTTCTCGTGATTTTTCAGGTGTGTTCGCGAAAACGCTGTGACAAATGCATCACCCAGTTGGCAGACCAGACGATTTGTTGTATTTTTCCGTGGAAGACAACAAGTCCAGGAGTATCAAGGAAAACTAAAAGTGTTTATAAAACAAGCAGTGATCTAGCGAAGTGGCGTTTCGATCGATAAGAATTGCTAGTGTGAGTGTGCGTCTCAATTACCATGTTTGTATGTGTGAGTGTGTGTGTGTATGTGCGTGGAAAGTGATACAACAACGTGTAAAAAGACGAACAGTGAAAGAGTCGCCGATCTGTTCACGTTTTTGGAATAATATTAATTTTTTTTGTCGATAATACACTGAAGATTCATTTGGTACTTTTCGTCGTTGAAGCCTGGAGAGAATAATTCCGCAAGTACGTTTACGCCGAGAGGATCAGTCCATCGTCGCGTTTGCCCAGACGAACGGAGAGTTTTGCGTATTCTGCAGGAAGGTGAAGACGACGAATCCAAGTATACGAGAACGAAAAGCTCAAGCGAAAACGAGTTAAGACCAGAAGCGAAGAGATCCAATCGGTGCTGGCACGAGAAACCTCCGTGAACAACTTTGGCGGAGTGAAAAGATGCGAAAAGCGGAAACGCCGAAACGATACTTGGTTAACGGGGAAATCGGAGTGTTTTACGCACGATCACGGGGTCCCCGATGATGGCTGCGTCGTCCGATAACGAACTAACTGCGATCACAACTTGGCAAGGTCCCGCAGCGCCTCGTGACTCCATCCTCGTAACTACGAGAATAGTTGAGGACGCTGTCGTTGCGAGCAGCCCGATCGGACGTCAGTCACGTGGCGCTTCGTGGTGGGGGAAACATTACGTGGGAACTGCGGAATTGAGAAGAATGCGCCATCTTGAAGAGGCAAAGGCATGCAGAATATCCAAATATCATATTGTCTCGCGAATGTAAAGAAGAACATAATAGAGGAACTACAATAGACGAAGAAGAAAAAGAAAAGGAATAAGAAACGTGGAAACATTTAAGTGAAAACTTCAAAAGCTTTAAGCAACATTGCAATTTCACAATAAAACCTTTTATATCTCCAATGATTCTGTCAATTGTAGTCTTTCAACGAGTACCAGGCAAAAAAGATCTATTGAGATTTTCGTCAGTCAGGAATTTTTTTCTCGTCGATTGGGAATCAAGGATTTCTTCGTAGGAAGATAATTGTTACTCATCAATATTAACAAGTAGAAAAGAGATCCTGGCTATCTGGGGTGTTTGGATTTGCCGTTTTAGCGGAAGACTCCGTGAAGTGGACGACCTAGCGAGTTATATTCCGTGGGCCGGGGATTGTAAGGTCCACCACGGGGACGGGGGTGGGTTTGCCCCTGCTTGTCTTCGTCGTCACTCTCCTGGGGGTGTTGGATTATTGTCTTGCCGGGGCGACGGCGGCCACCGACAACACGTCGTCGTCGTCGTCGTCATTGCCGTCGTTAGGACGGTTGACGTCGCCGCCGTCGCCGTCACGTTATTACAACAATAATAACGACATTACGACAGCGACGACGAGAATCTGCCTCTTTAAGGTCAGGACGAATACCGCGTATTCGTGGCTGAACGACCACGAGCGTGCCGACAAGTCGTTGCAACAACCGCGACAGCAAAGCGTGCCCGAAACGTTTCCGCTGCTGTCCACGGCTGCCAACGATCCGGCTCCAAATTTGATTGTAAAAACGGGGATAATCGGTGACCCGTTGGTATTCGTCCGGACCTTCTCATCCTCATCGGCACGTCTGGAATACACGAACGATCGGGGCCAACGTCGGCTGTCAAGACGCACAACGGACGAAACGGAAAGTTCTTCTGATCGGCTGCATCATCCGTGGCGAGGACGAGGACGACGACGACGACGACGAAGACGAAAGAGCGTCGATTGGGAAGGTGACATTCGCCAACAACAGGAGGAAAACGTGATTGATCGCAACGGCGTTGATCCACTCGATCGAGAGTCAACGATTTCAAGCATTCTTTGGAGAAAAGCTGCCACTACCTCGACGAATTACGATCTCAGGGAAGCTGGAAGCGAGCCGAATGAATCGACTAGCATCGTTGTCGATGTTGACGAAACAATCGCCGGTGTTGCGTTATCAACGAGTAAAGTGGCTATCGTCGAGGACGGAGGAGGAGCGAAGGCGACGAAGGACAAAGCGAATAACGAGCGAGGAACATCGTCAGACCCACCACAAACGAAAGAAGGGAATATCGGTAAAAAATCTGCAGGGACACGAGGAATCGGCGGTGGGTTACGGCAGAGGGCGGTTGGAAATGACAATATTGAGTCTGGGACACGTGCGGAACCCACAGTTTACACCGGGAAAGCCGTTTCATCGGGTAATGTGGCGGTGGCGCGGGTCGTAAATATTCACAATCATAATAGTAATATTAATATTATCGATAGTAATAATAATAATAATAATAATAATCGGCGAAAGTATAATAATAAGAGCGTTAGTGGTGTCAATGACGATGATCGGTTATCGGTGACGTTGGGATACGGTGACGGGGAAGACTTAGCAGTTACGGGAAATGGGAAAAGGGCTAATGATGAGGACGATGACAGGGGCTCTTATGGTGATTATGGAAGTGCATTAGATTGGTGGACAACGAGAAAAGTTGCCGTGCCGATGACAGCGCGTTCGTATCCTCAAGGAGAGGAGACCGGAGTGTCAGGACGTTTGAGAACACGGCCGAGGTTATCGGTTGTTGGTAACAGCACGGAAGTCACAACGGGCCTGTTGGAGAGGCGAAAGCCTGGCGATACCGAGAACGTGAACGTGGTTAAGGTAGCCGGTGAGGATAAGGACGATACGGAGTCAACGAACACTACGTCCACAGCCAAGACAACGGAGAACACTAATGCGTCGACGCAGTTGCCACCACCGAGCCAAGACTCCTCTATGGAAGCACGTGAGTCCTTTTTAAAATGGTTTTCGTAATTATTTTCGTCTACACACGAGTTATGCTTCGATTAACTCGAAGTATGGGGTAAATGCACCGGCTATTGGCCATTTTCACTATTATCTCTTACCAATCTTTGCTTTCCGATATTCTTATGTTACCCTCGATAATATTCACGTGACTGATCTACAAAATGATTCAGTCGAGATCTCTCGAATGATCTCACCCTTGTGAATGTCGTGGGCAAAAGTAGACAAAAGGGTGGCGAAAATCGGATCCACCTACCCTAATACCCGAATACCAATCATGTCTCTAGAGTTCCGGCCTCCGTTAAGGGTGTGCAGGCCGGTTCTTTTACGCTCAAAAACAATAACTGTTTGAGCTGTCACTCAAGCAGTTACTCCTTTCAGGTTTTCATAAAATTAATCCGTTGGCTCCGTATATACTTGTTCTGAAAAAAATCTTACGCTGGAGTTAATTCGCAACATTAATGACTGTTTCCAGCCCCGGAAAGATAATTTTATCGTCATCCTAGGGCATTTTTTTGTAGAATGGATCAACTCCTAAAGTTTCTATGACTTTCAGAACTTTGTGTTTCGTGCACTTTTAGCATTCGCACACCTTTTAGTGTTGGGTTAAAAATTTCGGTTCTCGTTCACGGTCTGCCTGGTCTTGTTCTCCCCGCGTGTGTGAAACTTCAGGCGGCTACCAGTGCAGTGAGAACTCTTCCGTTGCTTCTTTTGTCATGCTTTGAGACGGGCGTGTTTACAGGAACCGCGTGTTCATGGCGCGTGCGCGCAAGCGTTTGGGCAGCAGGACCCGCGACAGTCTCACACGGCCAACAGAGCCAACACACAGGCTATTTTTAACTATTTGACGATGAGAGAGGCAAAAAGAGCTACGGTGTGTGCCGAAGTCACGGCCATCGCTTCTTCCTTCAATCCTTGTCGTCCTCCTTCTCTTCATCTCCTCCGCACACTCCTTTCTCCTTTGTAATCTTCGCCTTCTCATCGTTGTCTTCTTTTCTGAATAGCTTTCTCGTCCTTCTACGCGCTGCAAGGACGTGAAGGAGAGACTGTGATATATCGCGGTTTCGGGGGTCGCGCTTCGCGCCTTCGTATTGAAAAGAAAAAAAAAAAACAAAAACAAAAACGTCGAGATAAAACAGAAAAGCATGAAGGAAGATGGAAAAGAACTCGTGTAAAAAAGTAAAAGCAGGCTAGTCAATGCCAAAACTGGCACGAGAGAATTGGACGCAAAGTTTATGGTTTGGGTAATACCATACAAGTTTGAGTCACGAAGTATTTTGCCATTTCTAATATGGCCAAAATATGGAAATTTCGATGATGGGATGAAACTTAGTCAATCGAAGGCAGCAATTTTCGCAGAGTTATGACCGTAAATCTACATGATCAGCGTCAAAAGTCACCGTTTCTGTACGTTAGCGATGATTTCCCTAGTGTTACCAAACATTGAAACAATTCAATTTCACATGCAGGATACCGAAATTGTTGATGTCGGAATCGTTTTAAATGTCCGACCATTCGGAAGTTTGTCTTACGGTTCTTTTTCCGCTCTGTCTCTTTTAAAAGTTTGCCCACCCTGGGAATCAAAATGGCTGGGTACAGTTTACACAAAATGGCGTATTTATCGTAATGATCACATCAATACTTTTACAATATTTTTATAAAAATGGTCCCGCTGTGCTATGAATAATATCTGAGAATATTGATAAGTACAAGGATTCCTATAGAAATAATACACCCGAACTTTAGTGGACGAGTTTAAAGTTTCTTCATGAGATGAGGGTAGATCGTCACTTGGGACTTGCCATTCTGTTCTATCCACGTGTCGCGCTCTGCGTCACGGCGGGTGGCGAGGCAGAGGAGGCGGGGTTTACGCGTTTAACCTCTGAACTTGGTGTAGACGCTGTCTGTCGGGGTATCTCGCCGAAGGATGCCCATCAGGTGCCCGTTTCATCCACATATATATATATATATATATATATATATATATATATATATATATATATATATCAGTGTGTTAAGCACATCGCGTGAACAATTCCAACGATGCAATTTAGCGAACTTTTTATCCGACAACTCTCCTAACGCTCTCCTTGACTTTCCATTACGTTCCAAACGTTTTCATTCTCACTGCACAGGATTTGATTCCTTCCGTATTTACTAATTACCATGGTAATTCATTCCAAGACTTTCCAATCGCTCTCTTTAACTTTCTATCGTCTTCTAGACGTTTTTTCCACTCCTCACAGCGCTGAATCTCCCTTTACTGATTTGTAAAGTTATGTCCAAAGGAAAAGAGGACTTGGGAGGAAATAGGACGAATTCTATTTTGATCTATCGATAATTTGGTTATCTGGTTTTTGTTCTTTGGAAGATTCTTATTGGTACCCAATAAAAAATGTGGCTAGGAATCTTAATTGTTATTTATCGATAATGCGGATAGCTAGTTTCAGCTCTTTTTGGGAGATTCTTGTTAGTCTGTCACATGAATACTTTGTATGCATATATATATAACACATAGCGGATCAGCCAGAGACAAGCTTGGAAGACTACAGCGAGAGCAGAGAGCAAGAGAGGACCCTCTGCTCTTTTCGTGACTCCGCGTATGATTCAGCCGGCTATTTTTTTCGCACACCGCTCTCGTCGACCGGCGAACTCGCTCGATCCCAGAGTGAATCTCGCGCGGAGAGTATATTCTCTCTCGATATACACCATCCGACCGAGTGAACGCGCTTGTTTCGTATTATTCGCGGACTTTTCCTCAACTGCTTAATTTATGACAGAGAGATTTTTAATTATAAACTTTAACACTCTGTCTATTTCACTTTTGCATCGTTTAATTTTATGATCGTTTCTTGTTGACGACATCATATCATACTTCCATACCGATCACATCGTCACGTATATCTTTCCCACGCGCTCTACGCTCTTGTCAAAACAATCGAACCCTCCAGATCAATTTCAAAATTTGCTCTCAAGCCTTACAGAAGACGCAGAAGTAGCGAATAGCACATCTGCGTATACTTATAGTATACATAGTAACGCGTATCGTGCTATTCCTTTGAAAAATATCGATGCTTCCCAATTAATTATACGAAATTAAAATTTCAATCATGGCAATTTCGATTTATCATTAAATATTTGAATTTGGGCAATTTCGACTCTTGTGAAAACAATCGAACCCTCCAGATCAATTCCAAAATTTGCTCTCAAGCCTTACAGAAGACGCAGAAGTAGCGAATAGCACATCTGCGGATACTTATAGTATGGATAGTAACGCGTATCGTGCTATTCCTTTGAAAAATGTCGATGCTTTCCAATTAATAATACGCAATTAAAATTTCAATCATGGCAATTTCGATTCATCATTAAATATTTGAATTTGGGGCAATTTCGGTTCAGACTTGATTGTCTGAATTCGTATTATGGTATTCTCTCGTCCGCGGTATGTTGAAGTCGAAGACACATCAACGAATATGATACGTTAACAAAAATTAATAGGAATAATTTCTCGATTGTGCTCGCAGCTGTGCTATTTTAGCGGAATGTACCAATGAATTTTACCAATGAATAATAGAAACTGCAATCTAGCTTTTCGTACAGGTACTTTGAGATTACAGTGTAATGAATAAAGGAAATTTTTCCAAACTTCGTATATATCAATCTTATGTTTCGTAATATTTTGCTTTTTCGAGAAATCTTGACATATCCCTGAAAACAATGATTCGTAAAATTGATTTCGTAATATTTTGCTTTTTCGAGAAATTACGAATTTTACGAATCATTGTTTTCAGGGGTATGTCAACCCCTGAAAACAATGATTCGTAAAATTGATGGTGTGGCGATAACTGAATGGCAGTTTTTTTATTATCTTGGTATAATTTTTTACTTGAATATTAATTCGCATTAAAATGAAGAAAAAAATAAATAAATGTATTCGGAAAATAATTTCTTCTTATCTCAGGGTTGTTTTAGATCTGAATATATGAACAATAACGTATACAGTAACAGTGAAACTTTGAACAAGTGAAAAGTTTGGGCCCAAAACCTTTTCTCTTTTTATAAATTCCATCTGCGTGCACGTGCGTTGTCGGATGCGATCAGTTTCTCTGATAAGTTTCATAGGGATAAATTTTTTGTTCGAGGCAAGCGATTAATACATCTTAAATGAAATAAGTCGCTTTTTTACATTTTCGATTTTTTATATTTTTTTGAAAATAATGATTGTTTAATATTTATGAAATTCGGTAATTTTATGGGATGAGTTTTTGTGAGACACCCCGTAGAGTATGTCTCACGAGTTGAGATCTGGACAGATCCCAAACTAAAAGCCGCGCGCGCGCGCGCAAACTTTGGTATAGCCAACGTTACCGGGTACGAGAGCGCGAATCCGAGAGAGAGAGAGAGGAATGACTAAATGGCCTGACTAACCGACCGGGCACTTCGAAACTCGTCCCTATTTTCGCCGTTCTCGAGAAAAGAAGTGACTCGGATATTTCTCGTGTGGCAAGAATGAGATGGAACGAGAAGAAGAGAGGGAGAGAGAGAGAAAGAGGGGCGGGGGGGGGGGATGGGCAAAAAACGAGAAATAGATGAGAATACGAATAAGACTGAGATGAAAACGAGAAGTAAAAGCACGAGAAGGATTTTAGACGGATAGGAGGGAGGAGCCCGAGGGTCGCGTACGCTGCGTGCGTGCATACGTACATGCTTCTTGGCATGGGCAGCTGTTGACACGTGCGAGGATCTTCCACGTGCTCTCGAAAATTCTTTTACCTTTCAGTGCTAGTAGTAACAGCACGCCGACTCAACCGAATGAAAGTCGAACAGAACACTAAAAACTATTTCCATCGAGATTTATAAAAATAAACAAAAGAAAAAAAAAATCTTCAATAACATTAATTTTTTGTGTAATTTATTTCATACATTTTCATTCAAATAAATAATTGCAATTGTGGCCATTCATAAACACGATTACATTATTTTGTAACCTTCAACAATTGACAGGGTAAAAACTCGATTATACAAAAAATCAAACAACCTTCATTAATTACGAAAGAAATTTGACAATTTTTTCGTTGCATTTATTTCATACAAATAAATAATTGCAATTGTGGCCATTCATAAACACGATTACATTATTTTGTAACCTTCAACAATTGACAGGGTAAAAACTCGATTATACAAAAAATCAAACAACCTTCATTAATTACGAAAGAAATTTGGCACAAGACAGGATTATGTAAACGCGTTATTTTTTAAATCTTTTCTCATTTAACGTTAACGTTGCAGACTCAAACTGTACATTACCTTAAGACGAGTCTAAAAACCCGCTCGCTCGCTATCGCAAAATCTACGTTGCGATATTTATCTCGAACTCGAGCATATTCGTCATCCGTATTGAAACTCCCCTTAAACGCACGCGCAAACCAAATCATACGAGTTTCTCATTATTTCTTCGAGCCGGACACAAAAGCAGACTCGAGTGAGAGAGTAAGAGGGCAAAGGAGAAAGATAAATGAGAGGAAAAAACGTTCTTCCCCGAGCTGCGCGTGGAATGGCGAAGCCGGCGGATGAATCGTGCGCACAGGAGAAACGAGAGAAAGAGAGAGAAAGAGAGAGAGAGAGAGAGAGAAAGAGAGAGAGAGAGAGAGAGAGAGAGAGAGAGAGAGAGAGAGAGAGAGAGAGAGAGAGAGAGAGAGAGAGAGAGAAAGAGAGAGAGAGAGAGAGAGAGACCGAGAGAGAGAGAGAAAGAGAGAGAGAGAGAGCGAGAGAGAGAGCGAGAGAAAGAGAGAGAGAGAGAGAGAGAGAGAGAAAGACAGAGAGAGAGAGAAAGAGAGAGAGAGAAAGAGAGAGAAAGAGAAAGGGTTAACGTCCTTTCCATTTGCTCCTTGGGAGTATCTCGCGATGCAAAATGTGCATTGCGCACGTTGCATCAAATATCTTTGTCCTTCTTTTTCCCCATCGTCATCATAAACAGCGTATCATCTTTTTTTTTTTTTATTTCCACTTGCAAACTCACCGCTGAGCAGTCTTTCACTTAACTGACGAGATGTATTTTTTTTTTAATTTGTTCATAAGTATATACTCTCTCGTGTTTGCAATATACATGTACATATACATACATATATATATACATATATACATATATACATATATACACATATATACACATATATACACATATATACACATATATACACATATATACACATATATACACATATATACACATATATACACATATATACACATATATATAAGAAACCCATATACTATGTATAATATCAAGCAGATATCTTCACTTCGTACAGCGAGTTATAACTTCGCCTGATGCCGCCACGTTTATTATTCATTCGTGAGTAAAATTTTTATACACCCTCTCACACGACTCCACCTTCAGCTCCTCCTGTATATATATAAGTTGTATACTCGCATGTATGTATACCTTTCGATTTATGATTCCGCGATAGTACTCAACGATTCCTTCTTCACCCTTTCTCGCGCTTCCTCACCCCCCGCGGACTCGCCGCAAGCGCGTATGTGTCATACGCGCTTTTCTCACTCCTTGTGTTTATTCGTGCGAGCCTTTACCGCTCAAGCTGCATCACCAGTGCCAAGCCAGCATCATCATCGCACATGCGGGCACACACACACACGTGCACACAAACGAGGTGGAGGGACTGCATCGATCGTTTCTTTTGCAGGATATCACGAAAGGTCACTAACCTCTGAGACGATTATATATATATATATATATATATATATATATATATATATGTGTGTGTGTGTGTGTTTGTGTGCGTGCGTGGGTGTATGCATGTCTGTATATATATATATGGATACATAAAATATTAATAATAATTACAATCATTTACATCTGTAGTATGTTAAAAGCTTAATTAGTAACTTTTTAATTATATTGAAAGCGCTACAAAAATAAATCGTCTTATACTTGAACCTATATATATATATATATATACCCCGAAGTTACGCCATTGACAACGTAAGTCAAAAAAACGTAAGTCGGGGTGCACGTTTTATAGAACTTTATAATGTACTACATGGGGGTGGAGCCGATGGCGTAACTGCGAGTTGGGGTAAGTTGGGAACGCGTAAGTCTGCTGTACATACAATATTTTTTGCCTACTTATTGGAAAAGATTATTTTACATACCGTGTCGTTTGCGTATACAAGAAGAGAATTTCACCAGTCAGTTCAGGAGATATAATGGTAATTGAAAATTATCGAAAAACATATCGTTAGACATTCTGTACGAGATGGAGGTTCTGACCTCTGATAAAGGTCGTCCAATTGAGAATCTTTTTTTTTTTATCATTCTAACGTCTGTCTTTATATCATGTGTGATTAACAAGAGGTAATTAATTAATAACGAAATTGCATAATTTCTGAATATGTCTGTGAGTGTGCCTAATGATTGTTGTATAATTTCAATTATTTCCCGAAATTATATTGAAAACCAGTGAATAGACTTTGATCATTTTTTTATGTACTACCTTAAGGATATGCGTGGAGAAATTATTTTCTACACGATTGCATTAGAATATTGTTGTATCGTTTATATAAAAAAAAATTAAAAAAAGTAGACTACATTTTTTATAACGTTAAAAAACATATTTTCCCCGTGTATTTTTTTAGGATTTAATAATCGAAATAATCGAAAGCAATCGAAATAAGGTCGATTCAAAATATCAAACCTTGACCAACATTTGTTTAATAAATGTGCAATTTTCTTAATTTAATACCAATAAATGTCAATATATATATGGATATATAATTTATTTGGATGGGGTTGGGAATATTTATTCACTGACACTAACATTTATTCGATATATATATATATATATATATATATATATATATATATATATCGAATAAATGTCATAAATAAATAAATAAATAATCCCAAACCCAAATAAATTATATATCCATGTTTTAAAAATCGGTCTCACACATCCCCAATGACACCGTTTTGCTAAAAATTCTCATTCTTGTTCGCAAAAAATAAAAAAAAAAAAAATTCTGTCACACCCTCGCGAGTATATTATTCATTCTCTCTGGAACTATCTCGGTTCGGTATTCGCGAGTTTTTTGCGCTCGTACGATATGCTGTTGCTTGGCAAAGAGGGGGAGTAGAGAGCTCAGATCGAGGACAGAGATGGTGCTCGCGCGAGAATCACACACAGTAGGGGTTGATGGTAAAAGGGTGTAGAGAGCTGTATAGGTCAACGAGAAATGCCAAAGAGAGAGAGAGAGAGAGAAGATAGAGCGAGAGAGAGGGAAAGAGAGAAGATAAAGAGAAAGCGAGATAGAAAAGGGCGGCGACGATAGGGAGGAAAAGAGAGTGCTGGTGCAAAATGGTTATAGGGGGCGCGAGCGAGCTAGAGAACGAGCGAAAAGGGCTTCAGTTGTCATGGCAACACCGCGGGGCACATAACGCCGGTTGACTGTAGAGAGGGTGCCTCGAGTTTTTTATGACTTGGACGATTGCCGTAGGGTCGGAACTCTAAAAATCGTTACACAGACCTAGATACTCTCCAGGCTCTCTTGTATATGCCAACGGACCCCTTTACCCCGCCCTGCCCCCTGTGAGCTCTTCTATACACGTTCAACCCCTCTTGGGTTTCTTTGTACTCTTGGATGCTGTATACACATATACGCGGCGTTGAGCCCGCTCGTGTTACCCCTTTACACATAGTACTTCTCTCTCTCTCTCTCTCTCTCTCTCTCTCTCCCCGCTCCCTCTCTCCCCCTCCCTCTCTCTCCCTCCCTCTCTCTACCTCTCTCTCTCTCTCTACCTCTCTCTCTCTCTACCTCTCGCTCTCTCTACCTGTCTCTCTCTCTACTTCTCTCTCTCTCTCTACTTCTCTCTCTCTCTACCTCTCTCTCTCTCTACCTCTCTCTCCCTCTACCTCTCTCTCTCTCTACCTCTCTCTCTCTCTACCTCTCTCTCTCTCTACCTCTCTCTCTCTCTACCTCTCTCTCTCTCTCTCTACCTCTCTCTCTCTCTCTCTACTTCTCTCTCTCTCTCTCTACTTCTCTCTCTCTCTACCTCTCTCTCTCCCCGCTCCCTCTCTCCCCCTCCCTCTCTCTCCCTCCCTCTCTCTCCCTCCCTCTCTCTACCTCTCTCTCTCTACCTCTCTCTCTCTCTACCTCTCTCTCTCTCTACCTCTCTCTCTCTCTCTCTACCTCTCTCTCTCTCTCTCTACCTCTCTCTCTCTCTACCTCTCTCTCTCTACCTCTCTCTCTCTACCTCTCTCTCTCTCTACCTCTCTCTCTCTCTACCTCTCTCTCTCTCTACCTCTCTCTCTCTCTCTACTTCTCTCTCTCTCTACCTCTCTCTCTCTCTACCTCTCTCTCCCTCTACCTCTCTCTCTCTCTACCTCTCTCTCTCTCTCTCTACCTCTCTCTCTCTCTACCTCTCTCTCTCTCTCTACTTCTCTCTCTCTCTACCTCTCTCTCTCCCCGCTCCCTCTCTCCCCCTCCCTCTCTCTCCCTCCCTCTCTCTACCTCTCTCTCTCTACCTCTCTCTCTCTACCTCTCTCTCTCTCTCTACCTCTCTCTCTCTCTACCTCTCTCTCTCTCTACCTCTCTCTCTCTCTACCTCTCTCTCTCTACCTCTCTCTCTCTCTACCTCTCTCTCTCTCTCTCTACCTCTCTCTCCCTCTACCTCTCTCTCTCTCTACCTCTCTCTCTCTCTACCTCTCTCTCTCTCTACCTCTCTCTCTCTCTACCTCTCTCTCCCTCTACCTCTCTCTCTCTCTACCTCTCTCTCTCTCTACCTCTCTCTCTCTCTCTCCCTCTCTCTCCCTCCCTCTCTCTCCCTCCCTCTCTCTACCTCTCTCTCTCTACCTCTCTCTCTCTCTCTCTACCTCTCTCTCTCTCTGTCTCGACCACTTCTTCACGCTACATACAGTTTCTCTCGATTTACTGTCAATACTCGATCTGATACGCGGCTGAGAACATTCATACATGTGCGAGAATTAACGGTCAATAGCGTAAAAGATATTGTGAAAATATTGGAAAAAAAAACTGACGTACGATGCCTTTTTTAACGATATTTGAGAGAAAGGGTGAATTTCGTATGAATTAATCGGGGTTAAAGAATTTTTTTTGAAAAAATAAAGCGAGATTATCGGGTGAATTGTATGAGAATTAAATTAAAAAATTTCGATGATCATGATCAACTTCTTGAACGAAAGTATATTAATCTCCGAACTGGTCAATGCAAACTTCATTTGTCCTTTGAGAATAAGCGAAAGCATCATTTTTAGGGGAAAAAAAAAAAGAAAGTGAATGTTTTGTCGCAAAAGCTGAAATAGTTTCGAGGTTCGAAATAAACGAAACTAGCTAAATAAAAATTGGCAGAAACTACATTCATCTGCATTGAACAATTTTTCCCGACCAGGTATCGTCCAGCGACTGGCCAGAACTGCTAGATAAGAAAACCTGGACAGGCTCTGAACTCAAACTAGTTTTTCGTGTACGATTTTCTACACGGGCAATTTATGACGGGAGAATTCGACTGAAATGCCCGAGGAGTTTATTGAGGAGCTTGCGTAGCGTTATGCACGACAAACAATATTTGCACAACCCTAGCGCACTCATTGTCATAACGAAATGGTGCGGGGGATGATGCGACCCCTGTTCGTTATAGGAAGATAAAAACGCTGGCAAGAGGGGTGTCATTTCTCTACCCCTTAAATTGTATACATATATATGTAGTATAGATCTATTTTTTTTCTTGTCTCCCTTTTTTTTCTCAGAACTCACCCTTGTCAGGGGCGTCAAGAGCAGAGTATCGACTGACTGACGCTCAAGTTAACCCTTTGGCTAGTATTGTAAAATAAAAAAATAAAAATATCACATTGCTGTAGAATTCCGAAATCATTATTCCTGAGTCGTGAATTCTACCCAGTAATAAAAATTCTTTGCTAAAATAGTTTCGATAATGATTTTATTTTTATTTTTAGCATATCTCTGTAAGGAATTTTGTTTAAGGGAAAATTATATTTATGTTGACATTTAATATAACCGTGAAAATATTGACTGAATAAAGGAAAAAGATTTTGTTTTTTTTTATTTTTATTATTACTAAATGCTGTTAGAAATTAATTAGTAGATGCAATTGGTGATATGTAGGTAATTTTAAATGGATTTCATATTGTACTTTGATTTTTTTTTTAATTCATTGGTGTCTCAATAATAACCATTACGGGATAAAGAAACTGTCGGATCGGCGGACTCATTTCTCTGGCACTATAAGTGGAATAAACGTTCCCGATGACGAGAATGAACAAATCCCCTCGGTCTTGTGTAAGGGTGTTATCGACTCGCTCGAGGCTCAGTCAAGAGGCTATGTACGTGCCTACATACGTGTATATCATTTTACGAGTATAGTATATACATAGTATATACATTCATAGACATATAAAAGGCATATTCACGACACTTTAGCTACTGAAAAAAGAAATAACTTCATCGAAAATATTCCAAAAAAATCGAGTACGATAGTTTTTCATTATTCCATATTAACCTCAAATAACGGAATATGCTCGTATTATTATATTTTTTGTACATCATATTCACATTTTTTTCTTTAAAAAAAACATTTGCCGTGGTTTATACCATGGAAGAAAAAGTATTTGCCGATTTGTTTAAACAAAATTTTCATGAGAAAATTCAAAGTCCATCAAAATCCACGTCAAACTCTATCAGTGGTAAATTTTTTCGTTACATGCAACAAATATATAAACAAAACTTTGCCCAAAAAGTTATAAATATTACCGAGACACTTAATCGTTTAAAAGTTACAAGAGTTATTTTCCATTTTTTTAAATATTCGATTGCAAAAAGTCCTGTAACTTTTTAACAATTCTTCGAGGTCCATGATATAACTTTGCACGAAGTTTACTTTTTACATCATTTTTTTTAAATCCAAAAGCAGGTGTGACTTTTAAAAAGTCATGAACAAAAAAAAAGCCCATCTCTTAACTTTTGTGACTTAAAAATAATTCAAATGTATGAAAATTTTTTTTTGCGCAGCCTAAAAAAAAAAAATGTAGTTAAAAAAAAATGTTAAATGCACGATACGTTGCACCCTTCTCGAAATATCGCTCTTTGGCATTTAAACCTTAAATAGTAATCAGATGAATGAAATGAAACGATGTTGCTGTCTCGTACAGAGAACTACTGAAATATAAAATACACGTAAACAAAATTTTTCGACATTTTCTATGTAGTTACGAAGTGTAGGTCAAAGGGTCGACTATACGTGACAACAACATCGTTTTTTCCATCGTTCTCTGATACAGAGAATGCCAAAGGTACGTTAAGAATCCTCTTAGGTATACACGCGGCCTTAAAGTTTTGTCCGTTACTGCATATGTAAGGGGTAGAGGAGAAATATGTATATGTGTATTGGGAGAACAAAATGAGATCAGTCGTGGCTCGTGACGACACTATTTCCCAGACAGGCAGATATTTAGTCCGATTATTGTTTTGCCGATACGGATTCCTCGCTCGGTCGGCTGCCGGCTGCAGAGAGCTCACAGCTCTGTCTGACCTCGTCCGGCTGGAACTACTTGAGGGCCAGTACGACACGCGCGCTCGCCCGACAAAGACACAAACACGATATTACACGATGACTTTCTTTCGTTGTCGTGCCGCAACACGTGACGTCCATTGTAAAAAAAAAAAAAAAAAAAAAGATTTACCTGATCGGCCCAGACTATTGAGAGGGTGCGTGACATCTAGAGAGATTCTATATCTGGCGATCAACCCCTCCCACCTTCTTCCTCAACCCCTCTTAAAGTCATAATAATAATAATAATAATAATGAGAATCTCGGGCGAAAGCCTCGCGAGAGCCCCTTTTATTTTTCGGCATTGTCCTTGTCTCGTCTCGTCTCGACGTCATTATCGCGAATACTGAAATACGAGAGCTATGAATATTTTTTTTTTCGTCAATTAACATCTCCGGATGTTGAATCGATTTTTACCAACGATCTATTTTTCTTCTTCTTCTTTATTTTTGATTATTTCATTATTTCATTATTGTATAATCAACGATATCATAAACAGGAGGGCACATTTTTTAGCAATTTTTTTTTTTCCTTCTTTTATAATGAACATTATTAAAATCGAACGAGAATATGAATTGAGAAATTTCGATCAGTCGACAGAAATCGGCAGCGCGATTTTTTTTATTTGTTAAATTTTTTCTTTGTATTCCATTTGGAATATTTCGGAATTTTTTAGTTACAATAATGAAATCATGAGCGCGCACATCACATCGAAAATTTTCTCCCCCCCAAAAAATGAAAAAAAAACTACGTATTTTCGAAAAATAAATTCGTCAAATAAAAATTTCAACGAATTACATAAATTTTAGCACATATAAAAAATTGTCGTTATAAATATTATATTTTTTTATTCTACATACAAGTCTGACTTGAAACGATGACTTTTGATTCCTCTGCGTATAAATATGTTTGTAATAGTGCAATAAAACTTGGAAAATAATCGCGATGCATAACTTGTGAATTTTTACGAGAGGGGTCGTGAAAAAAAAAAAAAAAAAAGAACAAAAAAACTGTGAATTCAGCAGACATATGTCGACATGGTCCTATACACAGACTCGAATGGGTTACACACCTGTAACTCCTAAAGCCATTATTCAAACTCCCCAGACAGTCATTATTATTATTAGACTCCTTGTAATTATTCATAGTCTCGCTCTGCAGAACTCGGCTCTGCCTGCTTCATGGTACATATATTATAACCGAAGAAACTCTTCTCTCTCTCTCTCTCTCTCTCTCTCTCTCTCTCTCTCTCTCTCTCTCTCTCTCTCTCTCTCTCTCTCTCTCTCTCTCTCTCTCTCTCTCTTTCTCTGTGCCTCTCACTCTAGAAGTGCTGGAAACGATCGATGGTGTACGCGTTTACTTACGTAGGTCATTATATACGTGCTCTTGTGTGTGCATATTTGTACATACAAATATGGGGGGGGGGGGCATACCCCTAGGTGCACCAGACCCCCTGATTATCTTATAGTTTGTCGTATAGCTACGCCCAGCTATTATAGCTGTGTGAGTATTTTCGCAAATGCCTGTGTGACCCCTCCCAATTCTGATACATGGCGGCAGTGAGATACTTTTATTGTACATAGAGGTAGACATATGTGTATATATATATATATCTGTATATATATATATATCTGTATATATATATATATATATATATATATCTGTATATATATATATAAATATATGTATATATATGTATATGGGACCAGTAGTAAGAGTATAGCAGCAGCGGGCTAAAATGTAGGGCACAAAATGAACGAGTCCTGCAGTAGTCGTGAACGAAAATGGACGAGTGCGCAGAGCGCAGCACACCCTGTGAGAATTGTTAAGTCGCCACGACGAGACTCGTCACCTACCCTTCTCCTTCATACCCTTTGCAAGGGGGGCACGGCTGCAGAGCTTTAGAACCCCCAGGGGCTCGTACTCTCTTCGATTTTTATTCTCGTTGAGGTAGGTCCCGGACAAAAAAAAATACAATAAATGAAAATGGTGCAGAGAATACTCGACGAACTAATTTCAATGATTCGTCATCATTTATTGGAATCGAATTAAATTTTTCGCCAATTTAAGGACGAAATTTGGTGCGCAATCTTTTTTTAAATAAATAAAAATCTATTCGGTGCAAGGACATTTTTTAATCGGTTCATATTGATCGATTTTTCTCAACTTTGATCGAACTACTAGCACATATATTTTGCCGATACGAGGATTGGCGAAGGGTTCAGGAAAGGACGATTGAACTGTGAAAGAACGACGCGTACTCTTCGATTTTTATATTCGTTGAGGTAGGTCCCGGGACAAAAAAAATACAATAAATGAAAATGGTGCAGAGAATACTCGACGAACTAATTTCAATGATTCGTCATCATTTATTGGAATCGAATTAAATTTTTCGCCAATTTAAGGACGAAATTTGGTGCGCAATCTTTTTTTAAATAAATAAAAATCTATTCGGTGCAAGGACATTTTTTAATCGGTTCATATTGATCGATTTTTCTCAACTTTGATCGAACTACTAGCACATATATTTTGCCGATACGAGGATTGGCGAAGGGTTCAGGAAAGGACGATTGAACTGTGAAAGAACGACGCGTACTCTTCGATTTTTATATTCGTTGAGGTAGGTCCCGGGACAAAAAAAATACAATAAATGAAAATGGTGCAGAGAATACTCGACGAACTAATTTCAATGATTCGTCATCATTTATTGGAATCGAATTAAATTTTTCGCCAATTTAAGGACGAAATTTGCTGCGCAATCTTTTTTTAAATAAATAAAAATCTATTCGGTGCAAGGACATTTTTTAATCGGTTCATATTGATCGATTTTTCTCAACTTTGATCGAACTACTAGCACATATATTTTGCCGATACGAGGATTGACGGAGGATTCAGGAAAGGACGATTGAACTGTGAAAGAACGACGCGTACTCTTCGATTTTTATATTCGTTGAGGTAGGTCCTGTGACAAAAAAAATACAACAAATTAAAATGGTGCAGAGAATACTCGATGATTCGTCATCATTTATTGGAATCGAATTAAATTTTTCGCCAATTTAAGGACGAAATTTGGTGCGCAATCTTTTTTTAAATAAATAAAAATCTATTCGATGCAAGGACATTTTTTAATCGGTTCATATCGATTGATTTTTCTCAACGTTGATCGAACTACCAGCACATATATTTTGCCGATACGAGGATTGACGGAGGGTTCAGGACAGGACGATTGACCTGTGAAAAATACTCGATGATTCACATCATCATTTATTGGAAACAAATTAAATTTTGCGCCAATTTAAGGACGAAATTTGGTGCGCAATCTTTTTTTATATAAATAAAAATCTATTCGGTGCAAGGACATTTTTTAATCGGTTCATATCGATCGATTTTTCTCAACGTTAATAGAATTACTAGCACATATATTTTGCCGATACGAGAATTGAAAGGACGATTGAACTGTGAAAGAACGGCGCGTACGGGATAGCAAACCATTTGTGACGACTACACACGTATGAGGTCGTTGAGGAGGTACAGCACGAATAGGAGGGATATATGAGTAATATGCTCGAAGCTGAGAGGAAATCAGTGAGGAAGAGAAAACACCGTTGATAAGAGAGGGTTGTTGGCAATAGGGGATGCATTTTGCCGGGGGCGAGAGAGAGAGGGGTGGGGGTGGGTTAGGCACCAGGGGAGGCTCTGGATATTACCAAGAGGGAAATGGTGCCAAGTGCACGACCGTGTATACTGGGGCATCGACCAGTGGTAAAGCAGCGGTAGCTTATAGGCAGAAAGAGAGAGAGAGAGAGAGAAAGAGAGAGAGTTAGGGTGCGTCATCGTGCGCACCACTTGCCAGCACACCCGTTACTCACGAAATTTCCTTCCAAAATCGAGGCAAATCTCTATTATGTACAGTTTTCTCCCGTTCTACAGGGACATTTTTCAAAAGTCGGTCAACAATAATAAATACTATACGAGGCAAATTTTTTTTTTGTTTTTTTTTCGAGATTTTTAGATGGAAATTTTTGGAGGATTTAAAAAAATGGAAGCGGTGAAATTACATAAAAAAATACATTCGAAAACTATCAGTTCGACTTTTTGTGATGTTGCTATTGATTTGTTACACTACAACATTTTGTATCTATATGTGTGATCGTCGATAAAATATTTTAAAAAGTCCCAAAATCAGCCAAGGAGAAAAACAGTCATGGCTATTTGAAATTTTGTTTTTTTTTTGGCTTCTGAGGGTTAAGGGAAAAAGTGGAAAATGTGTTTCTTTGTCCTTATCTACATTTTGAGAGTCTAACAAATTGGAAATTTCACGCTGATTAGAAGTCAGGCAAAGATTGTTTTTTTTAATTATATTTTGCAAAAGTCCCACAAGTTTACGTTCTAGTTCGCATATATGTATGTGTAGTCCCCTACTGCAGGACTTGCGATATATTCTCTATGTATATAATATTATTAAAATTAAATAATAATAATATTAAAATTAAAACAATTTTTGTTTACCTCGATACGAATTTGCAATGGAAATGGCCAAATTATTTTTGAATCATTTCGCCCATTCGTTGATCCGATACTTATAAAAATCGTTCCATCGGGAAAATATTTTAGCGTAATTCTCAGATCGCGTATCCAGCCTCCACTATGTGGGTGGGAGAACGCTCGGAATGGCCAGTTTGCCATTGCAATAATTTTTCACGTAAATTCGACAAGCGCCAATAATACGTGTAAACTTTTCGTCGCAGCTCATGATCTACGCGAGAGAGATGAAATTTTATTAATTCAAATCTATAATGAATTCGTATTATTATTATTATTATTATTTTTCTTCAGTACTAAAGGCAACTGGCCTCTTTTTATATCGATCTCGCTTATGCTATTGTTGAAACTTTGAACTTCATCTTGACGCGACGTAAAATTCATTTTTTTATTTCCATCTTAATTTTTCGACGTTTTTCCAATAACGAGATTGGGCTAATTTTTCTGATCATGGAGAAATCTTTTGGAAAAATTCAAATTCTTCACTATCGAATTAACGATCAATTCTTTCATCTCATCCATTCGTTCTTTCAATGAACGTTCCAATTTTTTGAAACACGTTCGTCCATAATTTTTATTTAGCGTTAATTAATTATTATTATTTTTTTATTATTCCGTCCCGAAGAACCGGAAGAGTGAAAAAAGAAAAGAAAAGAAAACAGCAAATGTTACGGGTATTGCACGCTGCCCCCTGTGAGAACCCTCGTGTTGTTTTTTTAATTTATTTCTGGCTTGAATTAATAATCGTCATTATTGGAAAAATATACGAATGATTATTAATGATATATAATGATATTAAGACGGGTCAGGTTATATATATATGTGTGTAGAAATCCAAACAAAATTAATGAAATGATTTTACTTTATTATTTGTATATATATATATATACATATACATATATCATAGCATACTACCGGGTCACAGGTCGCAAACACACCACAGGGTCACTCAACTCGGCACTTTTGTCCGTCTAGCACACTTGCACATACACACACACCTGCATACATGTATATATCCAAAAAACTGCTGCGTTCCTGTGCGAAAAAAGGACGGACCTAATAATATACAGTGATAATACATACATACATACATATACATATATATATATATATATATATATATATATATATATATATACAAAAATTCGCTACACGTATAGAACGGAATGGCTGGGAAAAATAAAAATGAAAATTCGTCTGCCAAGAGCCGCTGCAAAGCGAGAGAGAAACACGCGCATATAACTTTTCGACACACGAAATTCCGGAGAACGAGCAAGAGAGGATTTCTTTACACGACGAGAGTTCTCAAATCAAAAATGAAATTCTTGGCAAGAAGCTTGGCGAGAGCTGCGGAATCGAATTTTCCTATTCGCTGTATTATATACATATATATATATGTATGTGTATATAATACAAAAAAAAATATATATAGCGATATATTTTATGTCTATAAAACACATTATATATTTATATCGTGTATGATGAGAAACGTAGGAATTTATAAAAATAACTGTCGCTGGGACTCTTGTGTGACATAAGAGATACATATTTTCGGAATGTCCCTCGCTGGCAAAAAAAATGATCAAGGAAAATCGTATAAATTTTTTTGCCAATTCGCGCGATATTTAATTTTTGTTTCCGGTTATCCAAAATTCATGGTTATAATTCCATTTTTTTATTGCTCAAATTGTCAATCGAAATATTATCAAAATAAAATTGTGAAAGACGAAAAAAAATTCAGCCCATGCCCAGCTGGTTCTTCTATATAAAAACTCCATGTAAAAATAGCAATATTTGCAAGAATACATTTTCGTAAATGGACAGTAAAACTAATCCAAACTTTGACGACATAACTCAATTACATATAATTCGTATAATTCAATTTTATATAATTCAATTCCAACCTCTGGAGACTTATTCTATTTTTCAGTAGAAATTAATATTTATTTATATTTCGTCGACAATAAATCTCTGTGGATCTTCTCATTGTACAATTTTTTTTTTTTTTTTTTATCACACTCGTTGCCAATCCTCTCTTCGTGCTGGAGAAAAATATTCTCGCAGCCCAAATATATCGGATCATTTTCGATAAAAGAAACACCGGAAGAGTGCCCAAGCACATGTGTCCCACGAAGCTTCATCCACAGCCTTAATTTCAACTATTTTATTGCAATCTCAGCACTCGCTCATATCTATTAGGCGATGATTTATATATACAACGCTAATCGCTCAATACCTTTTCAACGAATCGTCTCACGTTCTCCCTCATTATTATTCTCCATAGCACATAGAATCTCATTCCCTGCCCTCTCAACAACTAGACAATTAATATATTCTCAAGATCGTATAGTCCTTATTAAGGACTATACGATCTTTTAGGTCTTTAGGTCTTTTAGGTCTTTAGGTCTTTTAGGTCTTTAGGTCTTTTAGGTCTTTAGGTCTTTTAGGTCTTTAGGTCTTTTAAGTCTTTAGGTCTTTTAGGTCTTTAGGTCTTTTAGGTCTTTAGGTCTTTTAGGTCTTTAGGTCTTTTAGGTCTTTAGGTCTTTTAGGTCTTTAGGTATTTTAGGTCTTTAGGTAATTTAGGTATTTTAGGTCTTTAGGTATTTTAGGTCTTTAGGTATTTTAGGTCTTTTAGGTCTTTAGGTCTTTTAGGTCTTTAGGTCTTTTAGGTCTTTAGGTCTTTTAGGTCTTTAGGTCTTTTAGGTCTTTTAGGTCTTTTAGGTCTTTAGGTCTTTTAGGCTATACGGTCTTTTAGGTATGTATTACTTAAGGCTTAAGTAATACATTCCTAAAACTCATTGAAATTTCTTTGTCCGATACTTTCTCATCCCCTTTGCCTTAATGTAGTTCTTCGTGTTGGCCCTTTAATGCACTAAATTTAAAATGTTTACTCCTGGTATATACGACTAAGCTTCAACTCCATTCACACATAGTCACACATGCCACCACTTACATTTTCTTGACCGACAAAATCCATTATTCTACATCGATTTCTATGCTACTACATTCCTCTTATTTTTAGAGATCGTCACTTATTTTAAGTGGGGTAGTAGCCAAGGACTACGTAGTAAATGTTGTATGGAAGATTGAGTAGATGTGGAAGTAAGATTAAGATTAACAATTTTAATAGGCACTTTTTGATGAGTGAGTGCCTAAAAATTTTTAGAGATCGTCACTTATTTTAAGTGGGGTAGTAGCCAAGGACTACGTAATAAATGTTGTGTGGAAGATTGAGTAGGTGCGGAAGTAAGATTCAGATTAACAATTTTATTCGGCACTTTTTGATGAGTGAGTGCCTAAAAATTTTTAGAGATCGTCACTTATTTTAAGTGGGGTGGTAGCCAACGACTACGTAATAAATGTTGTATGGAAGATTGAGTAGGTGCGGAAGTAAGATTAAGATTAACAATTTTATTCGGCACTTTTTGATGAGTGAGTGCCTAAAAATTTTTAGAGATCGTCACTTATTTTAAGTGGGGTAGTAGCCAAGGACTACGCAGTAAATGTTGTGTGCAAGATTAAGTAGGTATGGAAGTAAGATTAAAATTAAAAATAGATTATAATCATAAACACGAAATGAATTATGCCAAATTTTCTTATAAAGAGTTCAATAATATTTATTTAAATCTTTCATCCACGTGTATAATTGCAACAGCAGAGTAGAGTTTCTTAAACAAGTACAGGAAACCGAATTATAGTCTGGTTTGCGATTATGGAATTAATTCCGATACCTCCATGTACAGGGAACTCGTAATTCTCTAAAAATAAGAAAAATATAAATTCCTCTTATTTTTAGAGTTCGTCACTTATTTTAAGTGGGGTAGAAGCCAAGGACTACGTAATAAATGTTGTATGGAAGATTGAGTAGATGTGGAAGTAAGATTAAGATTAACAATTTTATTCGGCACTTTTTGATGAGTGAGTGCCTAAAAATAGATTATAATCATAAACACGAAATGAATTATGCCAAATTCTCTTATAAAGAGTTAAATAATATTTATTTAAATCTTTCATCCACGTGTATAATTGCAACAGCAGGCCAGAGTTGCTTAAACAGGCAAAGGAAACCTCATTATAGTCTGGATTGTGATTATGCCAATAATTCCAATACTTCTATTTATAAAGAATTGTATACGCGTGTGGTAACTTGACTGCAATGTATGATAATTTTCGTCACGGTGGTGATATATATCCACCGATTACCACACAAAATCGAGTCATTATCCCCCCAAACTCCTCACTCCGTGTGCGCGTTTATTGCGCGTATAGTGCGCGCTTGAATGCGCGTCAAAGCATTGCGTGATGTGTACATACGCGAGAGAAAGAGAGAGAGAGAGAGAGAGCAAGAATAAGAGCGAGAGAGATGCTCTCATAAGAGTAGAGTGAGTTTGGCAAGGCGCGTGCGCGACTAAAATGCCTATCCGCCGTACGCGTATGCGGGCCCATACACACACACACACACATATATATATATATATATACATATATATATATACTTATAACGAAGTACAGTATATAGTGTCTTCTCGGGTGTCTGTCTAGCCTGCGTCTGGCGTCGGGGAGATCCTTGAATGAACGACTATTTTTAAAGGGTTCAACGGATAAACTACGAGGCTGCCAGTGAGCGCAGAGAGTTAGATAGAGAGAGGGAGAGAGAGAGCGCAGACAGCAACGCCACCCGGTTGCGCGGCACGGGGGAGGAGCGAGGCGAAGGCGAACAAGAAGGGGGGAGAGACACCACGATGGAATTTGGCAGTGAGCGCGAGACTCAAGCCGAGATTGCACTCGCCAGAGATCCTTTTTTCTTCCGACTCGAAAATATTTCTTTTACTTGCCCATACAACTCCCAATTGAATTACACAAACAGAAGCTCGACTATGGAATATCGATTTTTTTTCCATTCAGACTAACTTGAGACGGATTGCAACCATTCTTGAGAGTTTTGAAGAAAATTTTCTGGCTTTTACGTGCACACGAGCACTTTGCATTTTTGAGAAATATTTCCAAACTCTAGCGTGGCGGTAGAGACATAATTTTCTGGAAAGAAAATACGAAGAGAGATTTTCGAGGGAGGTTTTTTTTTTTTTTTAATTTTTTTTTTGACCTCATCCTCGGAACAAATAGCTTGCTGCCAAGTTTGCAAAGAATGCACTTAATTGTCAGGAAACACGAAATGTTTCCTAGTTATCGACATTACAACGGCACCCCCCCCCCCCCCCCCCCCCCCCGACAATATAGGCTACACGGGGTGAATCTCTGGTTCTCGATCGCTATCACGATGCAATATTACCTACAGGGCATTTGATAAATTGTTATTAGGCGGAGTTGGCCGATGTTGCTGATGCTCTTTATATATACAACCAAGAAACGCCTCTCTCTCTCTCTCTCTCCCCTCCCTGCCTCTCTCTCTCTCTCTCTCTCTCTCTCTCTCTCTCTCTCTCTCTCTCTCTCTCTCTCTCTCTCTCTCTCTCTCTCTCTCGCTCTCTCTCTCTCTCTCGCTCTCTCTCTCTCTCTCTCTCTCCCATCCCTGCCTCTCTCTCTCTCTCTCTCTCCCCTCCCTGCCTCTCTCTCTCTCTCTCTCTCTCTCTCCCCCCTCCCTGCCTCTCTCTCTCTCTCTGTCTCTCTCTCTCTCTCTTTCTCTCTGTCTCTCCCTCCCCCTCTCTCTGTCTGTCCCTCCCTCTCGCTCTCATTGCCACAGAGAACGGATGGTTGCAACATGCCCTCGTAATTCAGCGTTCATTGCGCGCCTATCGGTTTGTTCTCGCGGGCTTGTGGTATGAAACGCCTCGAATGAGACCAAATGCCTGTGGTCTGTGCACACAAGGTATGCACCCCTGCCGCGTGCGTGAACGCCTGCCCTCTGGCGGCCGTCTGACTCGCAGTAGAAAAAGCCTTGCTAGATCAGACATACCGGAGAATCGAGAAAAAGTTTAGTTTTTAAATCGAATATACTCGATTCGGCGGTAACGAATTGTAAAATTTAATTGCTCGAGGATATAATATTAATTATTTCTTTACCGAATATATAAACAAATGAGGATTATGGCATAATTTTAAAACTGCGACTGCACTATCAGCCTGACCTGTCTTATATATAATTAAAACGGATATTAAATTTTTTGTCGCATCTATATACGAACTAATTTACATACTAAATATTTATTTGTTAAATACTTTTAACAAAATATATTACATTGAAAATATAGATATTTTTTATATTGACTTAAAAATATATTTTATGTATATAAAAAGAAGATAATTATTTGAAATATATTTTTCAAGTGAAACTTTCACTTGAAAACAAATTGCTTAGACTCGTCTAAGCAATTTTTCTTTATTTATCGACTAAAAAATCTCTAGTTGAATAAAACAATTTTTTAAAAAGTACCAAAAAAAAATTCTCCATTTTCACAGGCATCTTTCAATGTCTCTGTTACAGCTACAAATTCCTCATTTATTACGATAGTACATTACGTAATTAGCATAATCGATTATTCAATACATTCCTCCGGGAATATCCCAGTCAAAGCAAACACACGTAAATTATTTCATTTGCTGGTCAAAGGTGTAAACGACGACAAAATCCACGTGTTGGATCAACACGTTTTTTTTTTTTCTCTACTTTTTTATTTGAGACAACAGAGAGTTTCGATCTCGTAATGGATTCTCATTGGGACTCGTCTCGTTACTTAATCGAGAGGCGTCTGTGCATGTCTGTACCAAATGAATGCGAACCTACCAACACGTCACATACCTATATAGGAATATATACATATATATATATATATGTATACACTTGTATATAATCGTGCATATAAATAGACATTTTTGCACGAGGTGTGAAGAGAAGGAATGAATAAACAGGAGAGAGAGAGAGAAAGAGAAAGAGAGAGAGAGACAATTACATACGCAAAGTAAAGAGACAGTACATATAGCAAAAGAGTTGCATCCATAGGGTCTGTCGTGTATGGTCCTCTCTCACTCGCACACTGGAAGCATCCACATTTGCCCACATAAACGTTCTCTCTCTCTCTCTCTCTCTCTCTCTCTCTCTCTCTCTCTCTCTCTCTCTCTCTCTCTCTCTCTCTCTCTCTCTCTCTCTCTCTTTCTCTCTCTCCCTCTCTCTATATATCTCGTGGTCGTCTCGCATGCGCACGTTGGACCTTGAGCTACTATTACCGGCTGTTTATGCCATGATGTAATCGTAAATCCTAGAGAGAGCGAGAGAGAGAGAGAGAGAGAGAGAGGGAGCGCAGCGTGTGTCCCGGCGGATCTCTTGCACTCGGTGTAAGCTGCACCTACCAGTCGTACTACGGGAGGCGGTAAAAGAGACAAGAAATGTCAGGGGGGGGGGGGGGGGGGAGGGGGAGGGGGAGGGGGAGAGAAGGGTGTCCGCGAACACGAGAATGAGTAACTATTTGCACACTAGTCAGTGTGTGTGTGTGTGTGTGTGTGTGTAAATTTGTGTGCGAATGTCGTAGCAGCGACAAGCCGAGAGAGTGAGATGCAGCATAGGCCAAGCGTCGTAAATAATGCTCGTATGTGTATAAATATACACATGGAGAATCTCGCGTGTGCTATAGGTGCATTGAAATAATTTATGATACAGAGCCCCGTGGTACTTGCTGCGCTCACCGAGGCATTGAGATAGAACGCGAGAGCATAGAAGACTTGTACATATATGTATGTATATATATATATACATATATATATATATGGGGAATTCCAAGTTAAATCGACAAGTACGTTTTTTTTATATGATTATTGTTATAATTTTAAAAAACATTCATTTTTTGAGTTTTTTTTTTCTTTTGCGAGTCTCTATTTGATGATTTTGAAAAAAAAATTTACGAAACAAAAGGATAGGCAGAATTTAAAAATTTGAAAAAATTTATAAACATTTTGTGTTAAATATCAAAACTTTTAAATAATACTTCAGAGTAGTTTAGCTTTTGCTTCGTTATTATCGTATTTATCGATTATTTGAGCTTGAGAAAACTTGGAAAAATTGTTTAAAAAAATGGAACCAAATCTCGGAAAACTGTGGAATAAATTTTTTTGCACCTATCACAGCTGTTTTGTGAATTTTTACAATTTTTTTAATTGCACAGTCAATATTTCACTGCACGTTATTGAACTCTGATGATTTCTAATTAACAAAAATCTTTGAAAAATTTGAAAAGATTTTGAAAAATTCTTTGCCAGCTATCGATATTTTATAAGCATATATGGCGGCAATTGGCCGATGTACGATTCCATTTATTCCAAAAATATTCGAAATATAAAACGAATTAAAAAAAAAATAGAGAAAACGTCCGGATGACTCTGGATTATAAATTAAATATTTTAATATCTAGCATAGAATTCTTCAGATTTTTTCAAATTTTTAAATTGACCCTGACCTTTTATTTCTTATAAATTTAAATTAATCATTGTCAAGGCCGGCAAAAAAATTTGAAAAAAAATCTTCATGCCTCTTAGGACTGCAATAACCACACAAAAAAAAATTAAGGACCAATTCCCACAGGATAAAAGTCACAGACCTGTTGAATTGGGTCGGAATGCCCCATAATTGGTTATATCCCGTTCGCACATCGTTTTCTCCTCTACTTAATTCGCTCCGGTATCATCCATACGAGGTTGAATACACTTCTCGTTACCTCGTGATATTATAACCGGAAATTAGTCACAGGCAATTTGGACAATGGATTTTTATTTTGTCTTTTCTTCGCTTTGGGGTGTCGATGAGTGTCTGTGCGAGTAACTGTGTGGCTGTGAAAAGCTGTACGTGTGAGTGTGTACGTGAATTTTGGTGCGTGGATATTTTTAATGCCCAAATTGATTATTATTATAATTCTCTTTCGAGAACGTCCCATTGAATAATTTACTTATTGACAATCGAATTAAATTTTATTTCAGTTTATATATAAATAAATTATTCATCATTATATGGAGCGAAGTAAACATACAAAAATGCAAAGCAAAAACGATAAAATAAACCGTCTAGTGTATATATATATATATATATATATAATTTCTGTATAGTTGATAGCATCGTCATGAATATCCAGGGGGTTAATATACCCATAGTGGATAAGCGCATTCACATAAAAGGTCTCGGAAAACGACCATGGAACACGAGAGAGGAGACTCTAGTCTAGGGTCGAGCACCGTTCTCCTCGTTGCAAGCAAAAGCTAACGCAAGCATGCAAGTAGGGGGACAACTACATATATATATATATAAAGGTATAACATATATATATATATATATATATGTATATATATAAACGTATAACATATATTTATATAAACGTATTATATATATATATATATATATATATACGTATATAATATATATATATAGGTTTATTGGTACCGAGTCCTGCAACGCTCCGAGCGCAATTGGGTTCCCCTAACAGATGAGCGAGAGGTGAATGTACTCGTAAGATTCGAGCGACATTGTGTTTGCGTTTGGAAATGTCGACGACATTCAACGACGAAAAGAAAGAAGGAGAAGAAGAAGAAGAAGAAACAACTTAAACACCGTGTTAGTTTCAGGGGGTTAGGGACGTCCCAACAACCTTCCCACATATTACGCCCACGCATTTGAGCGCTAAAAAAAGAAATTGAAAAAAAAAAAAAAAACCAAACACTACGCAAATACTATAAATACATTTATGATAAAATTTATTGTCCTCATTCTCTCATTTCTAGCCTAAAAAATCTCGACTACTTTTTTTTTTTTAAAGTTTTTTTACTTTCTCATCAGGCCTGTAGTACGAAATATAAACGAAATGAGAAATGACACTGTGATGCGAAAACAAACGCTTTACTGTCCCATTTATTATGGTGATACACATCGTTTTAGATATATAAATAAAAATAAAACTTAAAAAAATGATTTTTCTTTAAAAGAATAATATTCGAAAAAAAAAAAAAAACTTAAATATCGAGAACGAGTCATTATTACATAGTGATTGAAATATATCCAAATAAATACAAAAAAAAAAAAAAATCGTGTATATTTCATCGCTGGTATGTCGATTACTGTAAAGTTGAAACTCTCTAGAGATTCGCTCATATGAATATTTTTTCACTTTTCACGAAGGAATATTTACCGGCTTCATACTCAGTGGAAAATAAAACCGATAAAGGGTTGTAAAAAATTTTTTTTTTGCATTCTAGCCAATAACCAAAATGGTTCACGAAACTGTTTTTAATTTCGGCAATATAATATAAATATTTCGACATATTGTGCGAAATAATGTGGATTAATGTGTATAGAAATCTAAACAATATTATTATTATAATATATAATATATAACAATATTATATTATATTTTTCGATTTTTCGGGAAAAATTATAAATATATTAATATTATTAATCCACATAATTAAATCAAGTAATTTAATAATTTAATTTAATTAAAATAATTTAATCAAATATATCGATAGTATTCATTGATGCATACAGTCATGAATAATTATTAATTTTTTCGATTTTTCGGGAAAAACGATAAATATAGAAAAATAATTATTATTAATCACCATAATTATTGAAATATATCGATAGTATTCATGTATGCATACAGTCATGAATAATTATTAATTTTTTCGATTTTTTTTGCTGATCGTTTTGATGACTCTCAATGGCACACGGTACTCGTTGATTATGCGATAAGTGAAGCAATATCGATCAATTTAGCATTCTTCACAGATGAATTTAAAAAAAAAAATAGCTTCCCACTAATTTTTACTAACAAATGCAATTTATTTTCCAAAAACACATTTTCCCCTAAATCGGTTCTTCTCATCGAGAAACTCAGCGTATTGCCTATATGCAAATTCTTTTTGAATGTCTCCGTTCATGGCACATGAACGGCTCTTTCGAATGTCGAGACGACGACAGAGACTTACGAGGTCAAAGTCTTGCATCGAGTCATAAAAAAAAAGACATTCATCGCGAGGGGGAACCACCTTAAAAACCGAAACGATCGAATCCCCCGCCAATTATCAAACTGGTAAGGGGCCTTGCCAGTTTGCATTTCACGAAATTTATTTGGCACGACAGAGACAGAGACAGAGACGAGACGTCATATATGTAATAACGACGTCGCGACGTCCACGCGCTCGTCCATCCGCGTCTGGTTCGTTGGCCCGTCCATTGTTGAAAGTTTCGTCAACCACAAGAACCCATCGACGAAAGAGAATGCAAAGGTCATTCGCGCCAAGACAATTTTCGTGCACACTTTTCGTGCCTTTGACGACTTTAATTTTTAGTCACAAAAGCAGTATCAATTAAACGCAATTGTTTCATCTTTATTTCTATTTATTTTTGATTCATTTTATTTATCCCGAGGATGTTTGCATTATCGACACGCCAAAATTCTCAGACCACAATTTCTTCGATCCAAAACAGCAAGATTTTTGTATTTCATGGTTCGTTTCACTTGCATCATAGCCCAGTGAAAATTCAGTATAAATGTATCAAAATATTACGATTAATTTCCTACACAGAATAAATCAAATTCGAGAAAGACGATAGAATTTTATCTTCAAAAAAGTTTATTTGAATTAATGAAAATTTATAATTCATTATTTCGAAATTATCCGACTATAAAAATTTGTATTTGAATGATATTTTATTCGTGACTCCATTGTTAAGGTTGAAGAACTTTTCAATAAAATGACAGTGTAATTTCTAAAATTTGAAACAAAAGTAAATTTGATCTTTCTATTTTATTTTATTTATCCCAAGAATGACTGTTCGCATTATCGACACGTCAAAATTCTCGGACCACAATTTCTTCGATCCAAAACAGCAAGATTTTTGTATTTCATGGTTCGTTTCACTTGCATCATAGCCCAGTGAAAATTCAGTATAAATGTATCAAAATATTACGATTAATTTCCTACACAGAATAAATCAAATTCGAGAAAGACGATAGAATTTTATCTTCAAAAAAGTTTATTTGAATTAATGAAAATTTATAATTCATTATTTCGAAATTATCCGACTATAAAAATTTGTATTTGAATGATATTTTATTCGTGACTCCATTGTTAAGGTTAAAGAACTTTTCAATAAAATGACAGTGTAATTTCTAAAATTTGAAAGAAAAATAAATTTGATGTTCGCATTATCGACACGCCAAAATTCTCAGACCACAATTTCTTCAATCCGAAACAGCACCATTTTTTGTATTTCATGGTTCGTTTCACTTGCATCATAGCCCAGTGAAAATTCAGTATAAATGGATCAAAATATTACGATTAATTTCCTACACAGAATAAATCAAATACGAGAAAGACGAAAGAATTTTATCTTCCAAAAAGTTTATTTGAATTAATGAAAATTTATAATTCATTATTTCAAAATTATCCGACTATAAAAATTTGTATTTGAATGATATTTTATTCGTGACTCCATTGTTAAGGTAATTCTCCAAGAACTTATCAATGAAATGACAGTGTAATTTCTAAAATTTGAAACAAAAATAATTTTTTTCTCTTTACTTTATTTTATTTATATTTTATCATTTAATTTTATCACAGAATTATTAAAACAGCTTCAAAAACATCAGTTGTTTTTCGAGAGCACACATTTTTTTTTTTTTCACGCTCAATGCACTGGAGCGAAATTTTAACTAATTCACTCTTGTAATCCAATTGACACATTTCCATTTTATTTTTTTAACAATCGATAAAGTGATATAAAAATAAAATTAAAGTCACGAGAGAGTCTCAATGGATGTCAGCGGATTGAAAAATTGAAGGCCGCTCGTCTTCTTCCCACACCCTCGACTCTTTATCGTCTTCGTTGTCGTCATTACGTAAACTTGAGCTCGTAATATTTGCATGTTCAAATAAACTCCAACGAACGAGTAATTCGGGTCATTTGGAAACTTCTGTTAACGTATTTATACACACACACACACACATATATATATGTATATATGTATATATGTATATATGTATATATGTATATATGTATATATGTATATATGTATATATGTATATATGTATATATGTATGTATGTATATATATATATATATATATATATATATATATATATGGTGCTGTCTTGAGTTTCGATTTCCTCTGCAGAAAAATTGCGCACACACACGCACACGCACACACAGATATAAACTTCCAGAGCGGATGTATAATACTGATAAAAAGTTGAACATTGCGGGCGAACCACCTGACGATAACAGATCGAATTTATTTATATATCGTTTACATTGCATATATCATAGTCGGTTTTTTTCGCTCGATCACAAATTACCTTGACTCACGTTAACGAGGTCGCAATAATTACAATTATAATTTTTTCTTTTTTAATTTTTTTTTTTTTTTCAAATGTACAATAAAATATTCAAGAATGGTCCTCAGAAATGAATTGAGAAAAAGATTTTTTTACGATTTATACGATTTTCATTTCTTTTTTTTTCTATTTTTTTTATCATTGCACGTGGCTTGATGCATCTCCGTGATATTGAGGCAAAGGCCACGAGCCACGTAAAATGTCAATGTTAAAGAGTGATATTTTGATGGGGAATTGAAAAAGCTGCATATGGAGAATTCCAAGCCAACTCACGATCACGACAAATTTTATTTGTTTTCTTTTTGAACGAAAAGAAAAAAAAAAATCTCAAACTGCGATATCCCAAAAATTTAATTCGACAAAAAATCTGAAACACTGAACATACTAATGAAAAAAAAAACAATTTTTTGTATTATTTTAACGTAAAAAAAAATGTTCTCCATATTTTATTAAAAATTTTGACATTCTTTGTCAAGCTATTCGACATGGAATTACCCTTATGATACAAGCATAATAATGCCCCTATAATACAGCAAATTGTCAATTTGGTGACGCATTAAATCTATATTTTTCCTCCCAGAAGGTCGTGGTAGGGCAACTTAAAAAAATTCTTCACTCAATTTTTCCTCCTTTCAAAATCTGTCATTTATTTCCCCAAAGGATTAAAACTTGGAGAATGTCGAAAAAATCGACAAGGCCCAACAGTCTACATAAAAAAAAAACTTCATCCATAAAGATCAAATCGTTTTTTTTTAATCTCATAATTTGTGCGGAATTTTTTTCTGACTTATCTTTTTTGTGTGGCCTAAAAGAAGAAAATAACATTTAAAATTTTTGGCGTCACCCCCCTTTCGATTTGACCTGAAATGCCCCGTATATTTGTGAATAATCGAGAATACATGATCGCGTGAATTTTCGACCTATTCGACACGATGAGCAATAAAAGGATGTCGAGAGACAACGCAGAGTCAGAAAGAGGGCGAGAGAGGGACCGAGAGAAAGAGAGCGAAAAAAAAAAGATATCAGTGCGCCGAGACTTTGTTCGTCCTTGGTCCGTTAGTCTCGTGAGGTCGCGGAGGGGGGAGTCTCGCGGTCGAAATCATCGGCGCGTGTAGCCGGAACACTGATGCTTTAGTATACATATATATATACATATATATATATATATATATATATATATATATATATATATATATATATATATATATAACAAAAAGGATGACGGAACAGTCTGCTTGTACGTATATGTATATTTAGAAGGTGTAAAATTTTCATATATATATATATATATATATACACATAAAATATGTATACGAGGTATTCGTCTTTTATCCATCGTGTCTGGCGTAGGCGTCAGATACGAGAGTGGGAAGGGGTAGCTTGAAAATTAACGGGACGTAACTGAGATCGATTAGTCGCGATCTCGTTCCCCCCCGCAAAATTCTCTCCTTTATTACGGGTCCCGACTTATTACGAGTAAGGTGCCCTCTCCTATGTGGGTTAGCTTCATGCGTGCTTTTTTATGACGACGATTATTATGATTATTTAATAGATAAACCCAATGCCAAAAAGACCATTGGGGGCAAAAATTCTCCTTTCCGAAATTTCTCGTAGACGAAAAGGAGAGGTAGGAAATGAGATTTGAATCTGTGAGAAAAAATTCATTCGCGTTTAAAAAAATATCGTTAAATTTTATACACAGGAGCATGTAAATTTATATACGTCATTTTTTTATTTAAATTTAGGGCGCCTGCCGGAGGGCTCAACAATGCAGAGTAATTAAGGCAACCGTGAAAAAAAAAGTTGAGCTTTTTTTTTTCAAGCTTCGAATCGAATACTCAATCGAAAACCCACACTGATTTTTAAGAAAAATAATTTCACGATAGTATCGAAAATGATTATATTTTTTTTACTTATTTATCGTAGGCTTTTTTTTTTTTTTTTATAGAGAAAATTGATAACGCGTCTGTAATAATGTTTATTCAAAAGTCCATTGACAACAGCGAGTGTAACATTTTTTTCTTTCATACCGAAATTAATTTGGTCTATTTTTTTGCGATGTTCTAGAATATCCTAAAAAAAAAAAACAATTTGACCTTTGCTATATATCTGGGCCAAAGTGAGGCAAAAGTGGACAAAGACGCGACTGTTGCATCACAGCATTACGAACTTGTTCGAAACTGTGCCTGCATAGGTAGCTGCACTGTATGATGTGTATGTGTATCTAGAATGTGTTCGTGAATATAGATATATATATATATATATAGATATAGATATAGATATAGATATAGATATATATAGATATATATCTATATCTATATATAGATAGATATAGATAGATATATATATATATATATAGATGCATATATAGATATATATGTGTGTGTGTCGCACGAGGATACACAAATCTGGGTGGCGTCACGTCGTCCAGGAGCCCCGAGCTCTTCGTCCACATCAACGAGTCAGAGAATTACGAGATTCTTTCGTGAAATCTCCTCCCTTTTTCTGGTCCTCTTTTGGTCGAAAAATCCTTGGCACAAAAACCACGGGTTTGCTGTATGTGACCGAACGGAAAATAGGTCGAATAATATACAAAATTATTCTATAGAGCACACAGACAGTCTATTTTAATAATTCCCAAAATTAATAATATTTAAATAAAAATATCAACAATATTGTATAAATATTAAAAATATTGTAAAATAGAAACAATGAGTTTGCGAGTGCCGGAATAAGAGCCTCACAAAAGAAACTAAAGGAAAAGAGAGAGAGAGAGAGAGAATACAGCAGATGCAGGAATTCCTGGGAGAGTTTTTTTTTTGTTCTCTTAACTCGAGAGCTAAACAAAAAACCGGTCCAGAGAGCAAAGAGAACATTATTTTTCTTACTCTCTAAAATAATAATTTTTAGATTGGATAATTTTTTATAGCAACGAAAACAATACTAGAGAAATTAGGAAAAAAATTATTCCGTTAATGAAGTAGGAAAATTAAGTTAAAAAATCGGCTTTGTAAATTTAATCGATAAATATTGAAAAATTTTGTGCAAAACTGAAATATTGAATTTGGAAGTGTACCGAGGTTTATCTTTATATAGAAGATGAAGAGAAAATGAGAGACGGCACAGTAGATAAAGGAATTCCAGCAGAGAGTTTCTCTTTTTGGTTTTGTTCGTCTCAATCGTTTCGCGGATTCGCGAGGGCGCTACCTCGCCTCTCGCCGTCTACATACAGATATATATATATATATATATATATATATATATATATATATATAAGCACCCTCTTCGCTTCCAGAAAACCCGAGGGGGAGAGACAGAGAGACTTTGCTCCCGGGCCTCTCCTGGCACGTGTTTGACCCGCGAGAGTTTCTGCTTGTGCCTTGTCTCCTCCGGAGAGCATATATATATATATATATATCCGACACGGCCACCCGGCCAGAACTTAAAGGCCGGGGTGGGTTCGTCGATTTTTGCTTCTTCCCAAGTTGAGATAAAAACCGGATCTCGATTTCGAGACATTTTTTTTAAACATCGCAAATTTATACTATCAGAGATCGAATAAAAATTATGAGAGAAAATAATCATTGACAGCTGATATTATTTTTATTACTTTGACGATTGGCTTCATCGACTTTTGTGTATAAAATTTTTATAAATTTTATGATAAGTGTCAAAAAGTGCGGACAGGGAGTGTTTTTGAGGGAGGGTGAAAAGGGTCATACATAAAAATCCGCAAAGGTAAATGTTGGAACACACAATAATGATAGAAAAAAAAATGATTTTATTTACAATAAATCGGAAATTTAATTTGAACAAAAAAAATTAAACCAAATCACATAATATTTATTTTGCATAATTTTCAAATTATGCTCGAATATGTTTTATGTAAATTTTATTTGATTATCCAAAATTTTGTTCGATTGAAATAAAATGTATTTGAGTCACGTCCTCTCTTTGTAAACGTGAAAATTTGCAGTCAAGTGAAAAGAGCAGCGCGCAACGTCTGCATTTAATTGCCAAGGCGGCAATAGTTGGTACTCTCTCTCTCTCTCTCTCTCTCTCTCTGCCGCACTTCCGCAATTTGTGCGAACGTTTGCGAGTTTCGGTTGCCACGTGTGCAACGAACCAACGAGTCTCGTCAAGTCGTTCAGCACATGAAAAACTGGCCTCTCTCTCCGCGATGCAGCGCGAGATGCGTAAAACGTACAGAGAGCAGTAAAAAAAAAATAAAAAAAAAAAGAATGAAGCCGAGAATGCTATTCGAAAGACACGAGGCACGCGGGAGCGCGCGTGACCTCGAAATAGGCGTGAGCGGCAATTAAATTCTACATGCTTCGAACCGACGTCTGACATATAAATCACGAACGAAATAGCGCACGAAAACTTCACGTCCATACCAACAAATTATTTCGAAATTTCATTAAAGAAATAAAATTTAATATTTTCATTCCTTTATTCGTAAATATTGTATAGGGAGAGAGAAAAAAGAGAATTTATTAGATTTATGTGAAAATTATTCAAACGAAAAATAATTTATTCGGTTTAATGGAGTATCAAGGAGCCCATAAATTACTTTCATTCGAAATTTACTTCTCGACCCAATAATGAATAATGAATAATCTCCATTTCGTCAAGTCAGAATCTGCCAATTTCCATTCTCATAAAAAATATTGACACTAAAAAGAAAATCATGTCGTTGCAAAAACATGGTTTTTTTTTTTAATTCAAAACGTACTACACATAGTAACGAAATAAAACAAACGAGATATTGTATGAGCGAGCAGGCCTGTCGATAAGAGAACAATTATTGATGATTATTTTCCACCAGAGATATCGGTGTACGACATACAATGACTGGTGTCTAATTGGGTCATTGTCCAAATGACAAAGTCTAGCAATTACTATATAATTTATATCCGAATAAAAAATTCGTAATAATCGTTTGTTGATGATAAAAATTATTTTTATAATTCTCGTCGTTCAAGCCGGCCAATTTCCATTCTCATAAAAAATTATGACATCAAAAAGAAAATCATGTCGTTGCAAAAAAATGTTTTTTTTTTAAATTTCAAAACGTACTACACATAGTAAAGAAATAAAACAAACGAGATATTGTATGAGCGAGCAGGCCTGTCGATAAGAGAACAATTATTGATGATTATTTTTCGCCAGAGATATCGGTGTACGACATACAATGACCGGTTTCTAATTCTGTCATTGTCCAAATGACAAAGTCTAGCAATTGCTATATAATTTATATCTGAATAAAAAATTCGTAATTTTTTTTCAACGTTCCAACACGTTTGCGCCCTAGTGCGATCCTGGGGGTTTTGCACTTTCCGCGGAGATAGTATCCTCCATGGCCGCCAATCACATCCGCGCAAACTTCAGCCTGTATAGCACATCACGTTGAGACGATGTAAAAGATTAACACGTGACACAAGAGTGCGAGAGAGATAACTGAAATTTTCGACGTTTTGAGAAACAATTATTGAGTGGAAAAAGCAAAGGATTTTTCCTCGATCAATCTCGACTGGGGCTAATGCTTCGCTTTTTCCCTCAATGTTAATCGTTTCTCAATACGATTTGTCCGAAAATTTCAGCTATCTCTCTCGCACTCATATGTCACGTGGTAATCTTTCATATCGTCTTAAGTGGCAATCACACATGCGCGGGAGAACTGGGGATAACGATAGAGGAAAGAAGAGCCGAACGGAGGCAAAAGAGATGGAAATATGAGAAAGATCGTTGACTACATATATATATATATATATATATATATATATATATGTATATATGTATATGTATATATGTATATGTATATATATATATATATATATATATATATATATATATATGTATATATATATATATATATATATATATATATATATATATATATGTGTGTGTGTGTGTGTGCATATATATATATATACGTATATGTATGTATATGTACGTCGGCTAAGGGGCCTGGTGGACGCGAGGGTTTGGGGCCCGTCCGTCGCGTGTTTTGCCCCCCGTCTGGCCCCCACCGTAGCTCATCGTTTTTTGTCTGGGTGCTGCACTGCACGCGCCTCCCCCCTGTCCCTCTTTCTGTCTTGTACTCTCCTTTTAGCTTTCTTTCTTTCTTATTCTCGACGGCCTTCCTTCGCGCCCGTCCAGGCGCACATGCACGTGCACTTCACGATGCATGATGCCCTTCTCTCTCTCTCTCTCTCTCTCTCTCTCCTGCGATTCTGGAGTCGCCCTTATAGCTGTCCCCCTTAAGGTACATTCACAATTTAAAAAAAATAATAAAGAGACCAAGATTATTTTTGAGATGAAAATGAAAGGAAAAAGAAGGCTTTTTTTTATTGCATAGACATTATTAATGGGAAATTAATTATTTGCAGGCTCGGTCCAGCCATTGCTGAGAAAAGATTTGTATGTAATTTTAGTAGCTCGAATTGACTCGCTGCGCGTGCGCTCGTACGTTTCGCCGCATGTATGAAAAAATTAAATATTCAAAAAAGCTTTTACATAAATTTTATATTTGAAAAAAATGTCATATTAATAAAAATCTTGAATCGAATATCGAACTGGCGAGATAATATCGCAATGGATTTTTTTATAAGGTCACCGCGCGCGTTGTACACGCGCCCTCTTTTCTTTTCTGTATATTAACTTTGACCTATCTCTCTCACACTCTTATGTCACGAGGTGACCTTTCACAATGTCACGTGCAGACACCACGGTCTCAGAAAAAATGGCCGCCCGCTCACTGGTTGATGCGCCAACCGTTGCACGGCTGAGCACGGTCACCCATCCGAGTAGTGGCAGGACATAATCCTGCTTTACTCAGGAGACCGCCGAAACCGCACAACTGCCAGTGTCAGTTTACATTTCTTATCGATTAATTTTTTATGACGCAATAAAACATCCAATAAGTCGTATAATAATTTATCAAATTCGAATCGTAAAAAATTATTTTTCACCTTTTTCCCCGATTTCTTATTTCCTCCGGGCGCGTATGTACGAAAATCTCAAGAGTACATTTTTTATTTGTGATAACAAGTAAAATTTTCGACTTGGCCAAAAATTCGTTACAATTTTTCAAAGGAAACAATCAAGTTAAGAGAAGTTTGACTGTACTTTTTCATTGTGAATACACCCTTATGGATTTTCTTCGTTTCATTTTCTCGTATTATATCGCGTCTCGTCGTCTCGCCACCGGTGGCCAGTGCAACCACTTCGCAAAGCTCGGAGATAAGTGTGCACATTCGTCGCGCTGCTGGTGCAGTTACAATGAGGGAGGAAGAGACGGAGAGAGAGAGAGAGAGAGAGAGAGAGAGAGAGAGAGCGAGAGAAACGAAGAGGGATAAATCCTATCGCGCCACCCGTCTCCTCTGCTGCACCTGCCCGAAACAGCAATATATATACACGCAAGCATACAGGGCAAACATTCTACAGTTTTTTTTTTTTTTTTACTCTTTTCTTATTACGTCTCGTCTCCCGAGACGTAAAATGATAATATTTCGTTGATAAACTCGATTAATCCGATAAAAATAATGATGCTCGTTAATGAAGAAATAAGACCGATAAATTAAAGCAATTTTTAAAAATTCACGAGAAATATTTCGTTTGTGCCATAAAATTTTTTATTGCCATTATTGTGGCTTTATTGTTATTGTAAAAAAAAAAAATATTGATACATATAAATATCCTTGATGTGAGAGTAAAAAGTTTGTGGAAGAATTCATATCCTTCGAAGCAAGGAAAAAGGACGATAATTGCAGCATGCAAAGTTTCTCAGCTTGTGTTGACGGATTCTAATGAAAATTGGGAAGGGTTATAAATTTAAACACCCTAAACGTTATGAAATACATAAAAATTGATACGAAAATAAATGAATGAAAAATTGATTTTTTAAAAAGATTATTAATTTTTTTTTAAAAAAGGAATTATGTTTAAATTCTTGTAAAAACAAAAAAAAAAAAAAGGAGAAGAAGCCGACTAGACTCACTAAATATTATCTCAAATATTGAACGTCGAGCCCGGGCGAGGGCGTTCGTCGCCAGAGAGGTATAAAAGAATAAAAAAAAAGAGAGAAGAATAAGAAGAAAAAAAAGCGCATTTAGCGAATGGAAATCGCAAAGTCGAGTTCTCGTCGTCGGGACGATGCGCGCCTCTGAAAAGACGTCCCGTTTCGAGCCAAGGGCTAAAGAAGAGACGGTGTGCTGGCTGCAAACTCACCGCCTGTTTTTTTTTCCCCTCCGTCTTGCTCTCTTATACACCCGCTGCACTTTATCGTTCTCTCTCTCTCTTTTATTCGTCTTTCTATTTTTTGTATTTTTTTTCCATTTCTCTCTCTCTCTCTCTGTCTCTCTCTCTCAATTCTTTTTTTTTCTCGTTTGCGTCTCGTCGCACCGCGACGCCCGCGAGAGGGGTTTCTGTACGGTCGACGTGTACTCGAAGAGCGTTTAACGAGCGGCCCGATCCGTTGAACCGGCGATGATGAACGTTGATAAGGTTTTATGGCCGTGTCTCATCCTGTGTCCCACCAATCGCGAGATTGCTGTATGCAAGCCAACGTGCATGCATGTCGATGGCTCTTATATTAGGTTGGTGAAAAAAAAGCGTTGCCTCTGGATTTAGTTGCTCCTCGAAAAACTATTTCTTATATTAGGGTGGTGAAAAAAAAGCGTTGCCTCTGGATTTAGTTGCTCCTCGAAAAACTATTTCTTATATTAGGGTGGTGAAAAAAAAGCGTTGCCTCTGGATTTAGTTGCTCCTCGAAAAACTATTTCTTATATTAGGGTGGTGAAAAAAAAGCGTTGCCTCTGGATTTAGTTGCTCCTCGAAAAACTATTTCTTATATTAGGGTGGTGAAAAAAAAGCGTTGCCTCTGGATTTAGTTGCTCCTCGAAAAACTATTTCTTATATTAGGGTGGTGAAAAAAAAGCGTTGCCTCTGGATTTAGTTGCTCCTCGAAAAACTATTTCTTATATTAGGTTGGTGAAAAAAAAGCGTTGCCTCTGGATTTAGTTGCTCCTCGAAAAACTATTTCTTATATTAGGGTGGTGAAAAAAAAGCGTTGCCTCTGGATTTAGTTGCTCCTCGAAAAACTATTTCTTATATTAGGTTGGTGAAAAAAAAGCGTTGCCTCTGGATTTAGTTGCTCCTCGAAAAACTATTTCTTATATTAGGGTGGTGAAAAAAAAGCGTTGCCTCTGGATTTAGTTGCTCCTCGAAAAACTATTTCTTATATTAGGGTGGTGAAAAAAAAGCGTTGCCTCTGGATTTAGTTGCTCCTCGAAAAACTATTTCTTATATTAGGGTGGTGAAAAAAAAGCGTTGCCTCTGGATTTAGTTGCTCCTCGAAAAACTATTTCTTATATTAGGTTGGTGAAAAAAAAGCGTTGCCTCTGGATTTAGTTGCTCCTCGAAAAACTATTTCTTATATTAGGGTGGTGAAAAAAAAGCGTTGCCTCTGGATTTAGTTGCTCCTCGAAAAACTATTTCTTATATTAGGGTGGGGAAAAAAAAGCGTTGCCTCTGGATTTAGTTGCTCCTCGAAAAACTATTTCTTATATTAGGGTGGTGAAAAAAAAGCGTTGCCTCTGGATTTAGTTGCTCCTCGAAAAACTATTTCTTATATTAGGGTGGTGAAAAAAAAGCGTTGCCTCTGGATTTAGTTGCTCCTCGAAAAACTATTTCTTATATTAGGGTGGGGAAAAAAAAGCGTTGCCTCTGGATTTAGTTGCTCCTCGAAAAACTATTTCTTATATTAGGGTGGGGAAAAAAAAGCGTTGCCTCTGGATTTAGTTGCTCCTCGAAAAACTATTTCTTATATTAGGGTGGGGAAAAAAAGCGTCGCCTCTGGATTTAGTTGCTCCTCAAAAACCTATGTATAAATACTTAAAAAAAAAAAAAAAAAATCTCACGCAAGCTCGGATTGATGGTCTGGCCATTTTTACGACCACCGCATCGATAATGAAATTTCGAAAGCCGCCAATATTTAAATATCTAAAAATTCACACTTTGCGAATTCCTTCAATGTGCATATGTTGCACACATGACGAAAGAAAAATTCTTTTTCAAATCCCAAACCTGTGCGATTTTTTTTTTAATACCGAATTCCTAATTTGCAATTCAGCAAATCGAATAAATTTTATTTATGTCGAATAACATTTATTTTCTCTCCAATCGCGCTACACCTTTATCTCTCAAAATTATTCATTCGAACCTCCAATAATTTCTGAATGATCAAAAAATTATTTTACAATAAAACAATCATGCAAACAATTATTTAAAAAAAAAATCACCATTTGTGCCAAATAATAATTAGTAATTTTCAATATATTTATATTTAAAATATTTAATATTTCTCAATTATTTTGTGAGAAAATTATTCACAATTTTTCAGTCGTATATAGCTCGATTAAAAATTTGTGTAAACCTTGAATCGTCTCTGTTGAATTTTCAAATATATACTCGTTGTAAAACATAAATTTTTCATCATAGCACCGCGAAAATATATTGTATTTGATTACATGCTGGATCGACGTGAAACGAACAAACGTCTAATCGTCATTATATCCATTGCACATTTCTTTTCCCCCACTTTTTCCTCCATTGCACACACACACACACACACACACACACACACACACACACACACACACACACACACACACACACACACACACACACACATACATACATATATTTAATTTTTGACGATATTGCAAAATAATTTCTGTAGCATTTCGTTATTCTCTGTTATTGGTGTGTCGACAGTGAGCGTGAGCGGTTACATTGTGTCAGTGGTGCTCGTTCTGTTGGTCGGTGCGCTTGTCGGTGTTCTGGCCACCGTATCGCATCATCTGCATCATCATCGTCGTTCGTTGACCCATTCGGGTGGTGTTGGACCAGCCTCGATATTGCGTGACCATCACAGGCATCACCATCGAAGTCATCATCATCATAATCATCAGCATCATCATAGTGAGGAGACGCCGGCCTCCCTTCAGCGTCGTCTGTTGCTTCAAGATCATCGAGGTCATCCTGCCACGCCGGTGAGTCGAGTTTTTTTTTTTCCTTTTCAATTTTTTTTTTTTTTCTCACCTTTTACGTTCGAGCACTCTGCCAGAGTGCATTCATCATCTTTTCCTCAGGTTATTGAACCTTTACGAGACACTTTTTTTTTTTTGCGACGGAAATAATTCACTAGTTTTCTCAATTACTGGGAAAAATTCCTACATTTTTTTTTTTTTTAAATTCTATTATAGAGTGGAATGAATTTTGATAAATGGCGACTGCCATAAATCGATTTCGTAAAATCGAAACCAATTTTTTGATCGTTATCAATCGATGAAAATTATTTCAATTGAATAAAATTTATTCGGGCAAATCTCAAATTGAACAATTAACTTTTTACCATAAATTTTATTTCATTGAGATGTAATTTTAGTCATTCAAAATATATCATGTTCATTAAAATATATTTCAATGTATTATTTTCTCTTTAGCTCATTCGTAATTAATTATTCGAGTCATTGTGCTTTATTGGGCATTTTCACCTGCGAAAATAATTTTAAAAAAATGTTAATTTTTTTTTTTTTTCCCAAACTTGACAGTGGAATGAGTTGTGTCAAGTGACAAAACTTACAATCAGACAAATAGATTTTTCGGATCGAAATAAAACTTTTATTTTCTAACTGTAAAACAATTATTTTTGATTGATTAAAATTTCTTTGGACAACTTGAATTAGCCAATAAGTTCAGCTCCAATTGAAATACATTTTCGTTAACCCTTTAGTGCCCAAGCCAAGAACACTTGTACGCACTTACAGTCGTCATAATAGATTTGTCGACGAAATAAGGGTCATTTATCAAGTTTTACCAGCATCTCTAGGTCCATCGATAAGCATCAACGAATCTAACTATCTAGTATCTACTAAAAACGTCCCTACTTTTCTGATCCTCCGTTACCTGATGAAGGTCCAAAGTGAATGTTGCCATATGGCAACGAGGGGCACTAAAAAGGGTTGATAACTGTAAAACAATTATTTTTGATTGATTAAAATTTCTTTGGACAACTTGAATTAGCCAATAAATTCAGCTCCAATTGAAATGCATTTTGGACAATTAAAATAAATATTTATCAAACAAATCAAATAAGCATAAATCATTTATTTATATGTGCCTTATGCTGCCAAATAGTCTGAATATTTTCGTAAATTCTCATAAATAAAAAATGATACGATTAGTTGATAAAAAAATTTAAAAAAAGATTGCTAAAGCTTCAAGTTTGGTCTTCCGGTCGACCTTCTCGCGCATTTTAGTTTATATGCTCGTACAGTGAGCCCTCGGGGGTTGTTCGTCGTTTGAAAAAGGGGAATCTCGGTATGAGGATCAACGAGCGAATGTTCGAACGAACAGCGTGTAAGACTATACGGATATATATATGTATATTACTGTACCCTTTATTTACTACACACACACACACACACACATGTATATATATATTTATCCATATGTATGTATATATATACATATACATATATACATACATATATATATACATATATATATATATATACATATATATGAATAAATATTATGTCTAGCTTGATACCGCATTGCCTCCGGTTACGAGGAGCTCCGCTGGTGAGCGATTGTTTCGTCGAGCAATCGTTCGTCACGGGCTCACTAAAAATTCCCGAGTGGTTGTCGAAAAAACATCACGTATATATATATATATATATATGTATATGTACAAACAAGGAAAAGAAATATACGTGTAAATATATATATATATGCAAAATATGTAAGAAAATACAGAAATTTCGTGAGAATTGTCGATTCTAAATTTGGTTCTCTTGTATTCCCTACACAGAGAATGTGCGAGATATTTTTGTTTTGTTTTTTTTTTTTTGTAAAGTAAAAATAATTGTATATAGGGATTTTTGCGTACGATTTTTTACCGCTGAAGCAAAAATGGCTTTTGCGAAAAATGTTGATTCTTTGAACAAATATTTCCCACAAATTTTTATTTCTAGTATGGAACTTTATGGTGATACATTTTTTTTTTTTTTTTAACCAAATGTACACACGCGAGCTGTCTCGACCCTCGTAAATAGTCGGCCGTAAGTGCAGACCGAAGCAATGACCTGATTCAAAATTTATTACCTTTGGATGGCGTCCAAGTGTACGATTCATTGACGCATTTGTCAAATTCATCAGAGAGAGAAAAAAAAAAAAAAAAAAGGTTTTTGCAATGGAGTGAATGGATTGAATGACGTTCTCAATTTTAGAGATATTAAATAATTTTGTCTCGCATAACGATGTACAAAAATAATTAATTTCATTGTGGTCAGATCCAAATAAAAATATTATTAATATATCGCGTGTCGATAACCATAAGAGTGTATATATATATATATATATATATATATATATATTCTTTCAGCTTGCCTCAAAAATTTTGAACATTTACCTTTATATGAAAAAGTCAAAATTGGGAATGTTATTTTTTGAATATCGTTCTCAATTTTAGAGAAATTAAATAATTTTGTCTCGCATAACGATGTACAAAAATAATTAATTTCATTGTGGTCAGATCCAAATGAAAATATTATTAATATATCGCGTGTCGATAACCATAAGGGTGTATATATATATTCTTTCAGCTTGCCTCGAAAATTTTGAACATTTACCTTTATATGAAAAAGTCAAAATTGGGAATGTTATTTTTTGAATATCGTTCTCAATTTTAGAGAAATTAAATAATTTTGTCTCGCATAACGATGTACAAAAATAATTAATTTCATTGTGGTCAGTTTCAAATGAAAATATTATTAATATATCGCGTGTCGATAACCATAAGGGTGTATATATATATATATATTCTTTCAGCTTGCCTCGAAAATTTTGAACCTTTATATGAAAAAGCCAAAATTGGGAATGTTATTTTCTCATAGAGGAGAATTTATGCAATGAACGGATTTTCGATATATATATATATATATATATAGAGGTTAGTCGACGATCCTTCGATCCACAAAGTGAAATTTGTGAAAAAGATTTTGAAATCAATGACCCATTTTTTACATTTATCCCACCGAGGAATAAATATGATTAAAAATGTAATTTTAGCATAAAAACAATAATTAATGGGACCAGAAATAGTGTGTTTGTCAAATTTACACGAAATTCCTGTTTATATACAGGTCGAAGGACGTTGACCCAACGAAATGAGAAATTTTCGGTCCAAACGATATTATTTTGTTGTTTCAAAATTATTTAATTTATGAAAAATAATTCTCAAAATCTAATTTATTAATATTAATTTAAATTTCAACTACTTACGTATAATACGAAAAAAAAAAAAAAAAAGATCCTGCGAGCTGTGCTCAAAAAATGGCTCGGTCAAAGAGTCCTCAATTTGCTCTGTGCTTTGGCAGTGACCATGGATTTTTTTTTTTTTCACCAAGTAAAGAAGAAAAAAGAATGAGAATTTATAAATGAAGAAGAAGAAAGAGTCTCTTTAGCTCTCCCTTGTCCTCTTCATTTTTTTCTACTCACCCCTTTCCCAACGAGAAAGAGATATCTTTTTCTCTCCCTCACTCTCTCTTTCGCGCTTTTTTGGTTGTTCAAAACGTGTGTCGAGTCCGGATGGTAATAAAACCGCGCCCCGGGCCAGCCACGCGCGGCTGAAATTTTACCCTTCGCCCGATTTGACCATGACGATGGCGAAGAAGAGTAGGGCGCAAGAGGGTGAGGGTGAACGAGTTTTTTTCATTTTTTTTTTTTTTTTTTTCATCTCTCTTTGGCTTATGGCCGCCCTTCATCCACTCTACTATTTAATGTATATATATATATATACATACAGAGAGAGGGGTCTGTCTCTATATAGCTCGGTTTTTCGGGGGGGAGGCACGAGGGTGCTGTCTGGGTCGGCCTTAAAGCGGATATCGCACGTGGATATGCCGCGTGCGACCCCAAGAAGGCGGTACCGAGAGTGAGGACACGTACAAAAAGAAGGGAACATTTTGATACATCTTGAATTGTGAGATTTTTTTTTTTTTTTCTTATTAAAACAAATTTTTAGAATTTTTAAATTCCAAAAAATTAAGATTCCATTTTAAATCAATTATAAGAATTTAGTGTATCATTAAATTAATTTTCTATTGGATATCAATTTAATTGAAGTACTAAAAATATTTATAATTTTTACTTTCGATAAATAATTATATTTATCGATCGAAGGAAAAAATTGTAATTGGGCAGAGTAAAAATAAGTAACTTTCTGTTTGATTACTTCACGTCGAAATCCGTGAAATTTTAGGCTGGAGATTTAAATGGACACAGAAATTACAGAAAAATAATTTGATTAAAGTTTTTTTTTTTCTTTGATATTGAAAATCCTAAAAATAAATCAGTTAGAATTTTTTAGCGTTACATTTATTGTGTGTAAAATTGTTCAAAGATTTATTCCAATCATTTTTGCCTTATTATTATAATATTTTTTCTCTGATATTATATGATTTTTCCTTCATCCTTTATCTTTCCTATTTTCTCACTAAAATCTAAAACAAATTTGAAAAATATTCTAACAAATATACATCGCGATTTAAAAAACTGCAAAAAAAATTTAACTTTATCACCGGAGTGAAAACACTCGGTTTTTTTTTTTCGTACTCGGAGTGTCGTGGAGGAATTTCGATTGGCCCCGTTTTGCGTGAACTGTGCGATCGTGTCTTATGTGTGTTCATCAGGAACTCGGCCAGACGGGACGTCCAACTTCCGCCGTCTCGCCTCAAGCGCCAAACATGTTCTCTCTCTCTCTCTCTCTCTCTTTCTCTTATCGATAAGAGTTTCCGATCTAAATAAATTACTCCGTTACCTAAATATTGAAACGAGTATACTTATTGGCCACCCTCAGTGTCTGGGAGTCCTTAAAAATCCATTTTCGGAGAGAAAAGAATGTAGGAATGCTAATTATTATTTATTTTAATCTGCCAGCCTCTCTGTCCAAAATAATGTATCCGGGAAACAAATGAAATATTGATATAAAGTGAGATATAAAATTGGAAAAAAATATTTAAATATTAAAATATATTTTTCGTGTCATATAAAAATATATACGTTTTTATTATTATTATTTCATATATCTGTGGAATATATGATATATTATCCATATATAATTGATATATTTTCACGTTCAAGTTTTATTAATTTCGAACTATATTGTTGTATATATATATTTATTTTTTTCGTGTGGAAAGTGGCCAATCACTGTATGCTTCATGCCATCCGTCCCTCTCACACATTAAATGGTAAAAATTAGAATTCCATTTTAAATCAATTATAAGAGTTTAGTGTATTATTAAATTAATTTTCTATTGGATATCAATTTAATTGAAGTACTAAAAATATTTATAATTTTTACTTTCGATAAATAATTATATTTATCGATCGAAGGGAAATCACTGGAATTGGGCAGAGTAAAAATAAGTAACTTTCTGTTTAGTTACTTCACGTCGAAATCCGTGAAATTTTAAGCTGTAGATTTAAATGGACACAGAAATCAAGTTTTATTAATTTCGAACTATATTGTTGTATATATATATTTATTTTTTTTGTGTGGAAAGTGGCCAATCACTGTATGATTCATGTCATCCGTCCCTCTCACACGTTAAATGGTAAAAATTAAGATTCCATTTTAAATCAATTATAAGAGTTTAGTGTATTATTAAATTAATTTTCTATTGGAAATCAATTTAATTGAAGTACTAAAAATATTTATAATTTTTACTTTCGATAAATAATTATATTTATCGATCGAAGGGAAATCACTATAATTGGGCAGAGTAAAAATAAGTAACTTTCTGTTTAGTTACTTCACGTCGAAATCCGTGAAATTTTAAGCTGTAGATTTAAATGGACACAGAAATCAAGTTTTATAAATTTCGAACTATATCGTTGTATATATATATTTATTTTTTTCGTGTGGAAAGTGGCCAATCACTGTATGATTCATGTCATCCGTCCCTCTCACACGTTAAATGGTAAAAATTAAGATTCCATTTTAAATCAATTATAAGAGTTTAGTGTATTATTAAATTAATTTTCTATTGGAAATCAATTTAATTGAAGTACTATAAATATTTATAATTTTTACTTTCGATAAATAATTATATTTATCGATCGAAGGGAAATCACTGTAATTGGGCAGAGTAAAAATAAGTAACTTTCTGTTTAGTTACTTCACGTCGAAATCCGTGAAATTTTAAGCTGTAGATTTAAATGGACACAGAAATCAAGTTTTATTAATTTCGAACTATATTGTTGTATATATATATTTATTTTTTTCGTGTGGCAAGTGGCCAATCACTGTATGATTCATGCCATCCGTCCCTCTCACATGTACATATATATATATGTATATATAATTTAAAGTACAATTTTTTAAACTCTCGACGCCGAGTATGTTGATAAGTGGATTATATAGAATTAGCTATATGAGCAAAGACGACGAGCCATATATATATAAACAGCATGCAACACTGGGGAAAAATTAAGGAACGACGGAAGAAGTCGCGACGCGAGGCCAGTAGAGAGCCGAGTCATCGCGAGTTATGCGCCTCGCGGCCAGCCTACGAGGACGTTAAAAAAGTAAAAAAAAAAAAAATAAACAAAATAAAAACGATTAAAAAAGTTTTGACTGACCGCGGATAGTTTAAACGGATTCTGCACTCGTCGAGCTAATGACAAATGAAAAAAAAAAAGACCCGTATTATTAATAAAATAATTATTACATCATCGTACGATTGTATATAAAAAAAAAATGTCCTTTTTTTAATTCGCTAATAAACCTGATTGCAATATGGTCGAATCATTAACTAAACACAAAAGGCTGAGAGACTGTGATGACCCTGACACTGACTATACATATATATATATATATATATATATATATATATATATATATATATATATATATAAGTACGTAAATAATTATGTGAGACTTTATGCTCGTATTGGCTTGTTTGCCAAGGACGCCTTCTTGCGCATCGCTCGTAAAAGACACGAGAGAGGGAGAGAGAGAGCGCGAACGAGTTTTTCCTGGTTCAGTATTATCAGACGATGTCTAGACCGCATGTTCTATTTTTCGCATCGATCGCTCGCGAAAGAAATACGATCGTTGATGCGGATTACAGTATACGATAAGCTTAAGGTCGAACTTAAGGCAATTCTCTCTCTCGCTCTCGCATAATTCTCATGGCTCTATCTCTCTTACACTCGAGCGTTCTCCGTCTCGTCTTAAGACGACGACAACGATGATTGTTTCTCGTCGAGGGACACACACACACAAATTATTAAAAATTTATGACAACGAATAGGAAAAGAAAAAAAAATTGTATTGGAATGTTTTTGTTTTTCGCCAAAATTAAACAAATAATTATTTCAATTTAATTTTCTTATGAGATTAATTTTTTAAATAATTGAGAAATAAAAACGACAATAGCAGAATTGCAAAAATAATTTTTTAACTGCTTAAGAGGATTTTGCAAGAGAAATAACGATTCGATTAAACGAGCCGGTAAACGCAGATGACGCGCTCGAGTATAACGCAATAATATAATATCTCTTCCGGGTCATGTATGAAAGCTGCAACAATGCATGCAGATTTTTACTTCCCTTTCCCCTTCCCCCTTTACGCTTGGAGGTCCGTCTCGACGATTCGCAGACTCACTGGCACGTGGATATATAGATATATAGGATATATATTTATATCCATGTTATTGTCTATATATATAAATAAATAATAAGCACAATGCCAAAATACGAGAGAGTCTCGTCGTGATAAACAAGTCTCAGAGCTTGAACAATATTTCAACATTAATTTTATGCAATTTGCAAATTTTAAGTGATGCGCACGCTTAATCCGTGAATTTATTTATTAGTCTTCAAGTAACAAGAAACTTTTTTCTATGATCCATTACCCTCGTAAAATGGTTGCAAAGATTTTATAATTATTTTATTTAAAAAAAGTCACAGTTTTTCACAATTATCGATTTAAAAATATTTTTTTCCAAAATATTTCTATTTTTTTGTATAAAATATATTTTTGATAATTTACCGTTTATATTTTTAGCGTTTTGAGTTTATTAGAATGGCAAAAAAAAATATTTTCCATTAGACAAATACTGTCAATTTGAATGGTGATTTTTTCCCCCAGTAATATAAGTCAGTAAATGGTCAGACAGGGATTACTTTTTCGTCCAATATCAATATACTAAAATTAATATAATCGTTTTTTTTTTTCAATAATTTCAAATATTTTGTGGCATTGCAACAAAAACGGAGCACAAATAGCAAGCAAAAAAAAAAATTCAAGTCAATTCAAGACGGTCATTCGTGATTATAGAAATTTATAAATCTGGAATGCGATGCATTGAAAAAAAAGTATCAGACGCTGGTTCGAGTTGAGACGGAATGCCCAATACATACGATACCTCAGCGAGTATCGGAGAGACAGCACAAACGTCAGAATGGAAAGAAATTATTTTCCATTGGTCAACTACAGCGAATTAAAAAACTGTTTTTTTTTCACAGTGGGTTAAGCTGTGTGTGGTCAGACAAAAATAAATATGTCGCAGCAGTTTCTCTGTTAAATAATGCCGAAATTTTCCCAATAATTATTTCGGGAAAGACGATAGAAATGTTAGAAAAATACAATATAAATCGTGCACTCAAAATTTTGTTACTAAAATTTCTCAGGAATACGAAGAATAAAAAATATAAAAAAAAAAAAGTACACTCTGCTCACTGAGAAGTAGTGAATAAAAAATAATAATAATGGACCAAGAAGAAATATTTGATAATAAGATGCTGGTCAAGTAAAAGTGAAATGTCTCATATGTAGACGAATATCGTGATAAGTATAGAGCGTGGATGATAAGCTCGCAAGGCCTCACCATGTCTCTTGTCAGATGCGCATGTTCGCCCAGACGACCCTCTCGATCTTAGGAAAATTTCCCATTCCCCCCCCCCCCCCCCCCCTCCTGCCTGCCGTAATCAGGCGTGCTACGGGCACGAAGAAAACGAGACAAAGACTAAACAAATGTATATTGAATTATCGAGTCCTTATCGCGGCTCGGAAATGAGGAGAAAAAAAATTAACGTGTCCGAATGATGAATAAATATACATTAATTATTATTTCTATCTCGTTTTTTTTTTTTTACATTTAATTTAATTCTTTTTTTATAAAAGATAAAGAATAATAAACGTAGAATGAATTACGTTTATCACGATTCATTCATCACTCATTTCCTTCACTAATTTTTTCATTGAGCGTTATTCAAATATTACTAAAACTCGAGAGCAAATCATTTTTATCATATGAAAACGAAATTTTCAAAGTAAATGTTACCAAGCAAAAATATCATTTTATTTCTATTGGAAATTTTTCACGCCAAAAATCATCTCAAATATATTTATTTTTACGTATAAAAAAATAAAATTGTTTGACATGTACATGAATGAGAGGTAATTAAAATATAAAAATTTTGCCATTTCTAGTCTTTATATATTTTGCATATAAATTATTTCTATGGGAGAGGGATAGTGGAATAAGGATTTTTTAAAAAGCTTATATCGAGCGAAAGGTCTAAAAAATATCATTTTATTTCTATTGGAAATTTTTCACGCCAAAAATCATCTCAAATATATTTATTTTTACGTATAAAAAATAAAATTGTTTGACATGAACATGAATGAGAGGTAATTAAAATATAAACATTTTGCCATTTCTATTCTTTATTTATTTTGCATATAAATTATTTCTATGGGAGAGGGACAGTGGAATAAGGATTTTCTAAAATCGAGCGAAAGGACTAAAAGTTTTCAAGTCATCACTTTTTACCATATACATAAAATGTTTCGTAAGAATGACGAACTAAAAATTTTTTTTTTTCGTATCCCCATATATGTATATTGGCATGCCTTGTATTGTGCTGCTCTTTTTGCCTTTCTTTCTGTACTATTCAGTCTGTATATACGATATTATGACTGGTCGTCCGAGGGCTTTTATAGACCCGTAGCACCAGCCTAACAGCCTCGACCTAGTCCCGGACGAGGCCGCGACCCGAAACGCCTGACGCGTGATCTGCAACGGGTTTAAGCCTCTGGACGTCCTCATCGCGAATCGTCCTTCATCCTCTCCTCTCTCTCTCTCTCTCTCTCTCTCTCTCTCTCTCTCTCTCTCTCTCTCTCTCTCTCTCTCTCTCTCTCTCTCTTTCTCTCTCTCCATATCACCTCATTGTAGCGTTACTATTTCGACAATGATATTGCACACATTGTGCATTTAATGTTTGTGTGTACCTTCTCAGTACACCCCTTCCCCCTCCTCAAAATCCAGATCCTAATACATGATCTGAATCAAGTTTTCACCCCTCGTTCTTTTTGCACCCTGCTCTTTTATTGCGAACAATAAAATAGCCTAATTTTTTTTTGTTTGCTTTATTTTTATCTCACTCTCTCGCGATGACACACATATCTCAGAATTGTGGCAATTTATTCAAACAAGATTTTTTTTTTCATTCAACAGCTTACAATATATTCAATGACATGAATTAATTTATAATTCAGTATTGCTAGAATGAATATGAAATTAATAATAATATAATTTGATTAATACATTAACTATTTTCATCTTCAAAGCTTCAAAGTTAATCATTTACTAATAATTTTATTCGAAAAATTCTACGAATAAAAATAATTGAAAAATTGGAAAAAAATTCAAACGAAAAATATAGATATTCGTGAGGTAAATAATTTTCTCGTAAGATCGAATATATTGTGACCTGATTTGGGGGTCATTATCATGTATGCAAAAACGATCTATTACGAAAACAAAAAGCTTGACTGCGAAAGGATTTAACAAAGCCGAGACGGGTATGTGATAAGAGTGTGAGAGGTCAAAACGTTACAAATAGAACGTAAACATGTAGGAGAGAGAGAGAGAGCGAGAGAGAGAGAGAGAGATCGAACTGCGGCTTCTATTATATCCCTTGGTAATTTCACCGATATAGCAACATGAGGCAGCCTCATATGCGAGGAATTATTCAGCACTCTCATCCCGCGCTCGAGCGATAGAGCTTCTTAGAGAGAGAGAGAGAGAGAGAGAGAGAGAGAGGGAGAGACCCGATGAGTCAACCTTGGTGCGGCCGCGCGTGATAAGAGCGATAAAGTTGTGTATCGTCTAGTCTAGACGATTACGCAACATTCTCGGTAACTCTCAAGAATCTTGATATTTTTTTTGTTGCCGCGATCACAGAGACTTCCGATGGAATTTTCTGATTCCAGTCATCGTCAGACGATAAGTATAACGATGATAATGATAATATCGATGATTAGGGAGTATACGTGAGAATCGACACGTCGTCAAAGAATTTACATATGTGTATGGGTGGCTAACAAGAGACCCGGAAGCGAGGTAGACCGAGAAAAAAAACACGAAAAAAATATTAAATCCCAGTTCGTTATGCACTCGAGATGATGGAATCGACGATTGAATAATCGAAACGCGGAATTGGTGAAAAAAAAAAGGCCAAAATTCGACCGATATACCCACAGACGTGTATGTGTGATGACTCGCTGGCTACAAATTCATCGTAAATTCTATTTTTTCATTGATTCGACGAGTGGACTTGCAGCTTAAGAGATATCACTTTCAAGATGACAATATTTAACAAAAAAAAGTATATTAGGATTTTTTTTATCATTCTAAAAATCATTTCAACGATCGTGATTTTAATCGCTTTCGATAAAAACGATGTATATATATATAGAGAAATATACAGGAATATTTTATATATATATATATATATATATATATATATATAAAATATTCCTGTTTGTTATGCATTCGAGATGATTGAATCGATGATTAAATCATCGGGATGTATAATGAGTTAAGGAAAAATAAAATAAACAAAGAAAAATCGAACAATATGCCCAGACGTGTCTGGGATAACTTGCGAGCCAAAAATTCATCGTCAAGTCTGTTTCTCGTTAATACGACGAGCGGACTCTTCGTCACAAGTCTCTCTCTCTCTCTCTCTCTCATTTAGCTCTTGGCCCTCTCTCTTTCTCAAGACTTATGCTTCCCTCCTCCCTGTCCGACCGTTAGCCCTCTCTAATGACTCATCCGTTTACCGCAACACTCGTTATAGGTATATATATTTATTTTTAAATACCCATATATATATATATATATATATATATATAAGTGTATTATGCGAGGCTAAACCAGACAGTGGCTAGACGGTAGTTCGATTCATTCCTCTCACAATGTCTGCCTACGTAAGCCGAGTCGTCGGTATCACCCCTACCCCCCTGCCCCCTCCTCCTCCCCCCCGCTCCTTTTTTAACGTTCTCCGACACGCTTCGATATATAGAACATGTCTCGTTCACGGTTCGTCCTCAATCCTCCGGCTCGAGCCATGGCTTTAATTTATATATATATGAGTGTGACCTGCCGTCGAACCGCGAGTATATAATCTCATTTCGTCGTTTCGCACTTTCTTTTCTTACCTCCCACACCTCATCCATTATTCCATTATTCCATTATTCGACAAATATATATATATATATATATATATATATATATATATGTATATATATAGGTATATGGACAAACGAGACGTATTACGAGAGAGATTTACAGACTTTTATAATCAATCGGTAAAAAGTCGAAGCACGTATAGAGCACTGACCTTACTCCTTATAGGCTTGGAGAGAAAGCACGATGCCCAATTTAGTTTTTTTTTTTTTTTTTTTTTTTTTTTTAACGATTTTGTTACAACGAATAGTCGAGACGATCATTGACCCTTTGCCCATATTTGCGGAGGGGCCATCGAGCCACTCTCCATAATGATTGACACGTGAGTATTATCGACGATAAATTCAACGAGAAATTCTCATAATCGTGAATTCAAATGTGTATACGTTTAATAATGAAAAATTTTGTTCTCTGTGGAATTTATTTGCCAATTTCAATGATAAATTTTTTCAAAAATTGTATATCGAGTAAAAAAAAAGAAAAAAAAAACGAGGATTTGAAAACCTCGAATTTTTCGTCGCGTCGATTAAACGGGTTGGGTTAAAAAAAAATAAAGAAAAAAAAAAACATATCTCGCTGTGCTAAATTATGAATTAATAAATTTTGATATATTTTTTTGCTTATACTCCGTATAATTTATTTTTAAATATTCCTAAATATTTGATTGCTTGTAACGTTTTTTTAATCATAATTTTATCCACGAGGAAACTTTCGTAAATTTAATCTTCACCACCCTCCCTCCCCCCTCCCCCACCCCGCCCACCTCCGCCTCATTTGTACCTGGAGAAAAAACCGCGTATATAGCTGATTAATGAATCGCCTCGACTGGGAGTTCAGTAAACCGCATTAGTGAGGTTTAATACGATGCGATATTATACTCCAACCGGATCTTTCTGTGCGCTCATCTTCTCGCTTTCGCGTACAGTCTCTCTTATACACACACACATATATATATATATATATGTATGTATATACCAGAGTACACATACATGCACATGTCATATATACTCTCTTCTCGGGTATATATATCAGAGGAGACGTTGCGGGGCACACGGTGTACGTGCCGAGATGAACCAAAAGAAAGAAAAAGAAAAAGAAAAAGAAAAAGAGAGAGAGAGAGAGAGAGAGTTAGTTGACTCCATGCAGGATGAGACGCTGCATTGGAGTCAGCGCACGAGGTGAATGCATGGCGAGATCACCGCCCAGAGGGTGCAAGTACCCCGGTAACCAAGGCGAGTGCATCGAGCCTTTGCTTCGGTGAATAAAAACTACATATATAGTACGTTACATCTTCTATAGGAGTAACTAGCCGGTCCGGACGTAGCATACGCCGGATATCGAACGATCGTAACTATATTGCGAAAAAAAGCTATAAAACGTCGATACAAATCAATCCTTTTATTGATATATACGTTTCAGACATTTGCTCCAGGAATTATTGTCCCAGACATTCTTGTCACAAAAATGTTTGTCCCAGACATTCTTGTTGCAAAAATGTTTGTCCCAGACATTCTTGTTGCAAAAATGTTTGTCCCAGGCATTCTTGTTACAAAAATGTTTGTCCCAGACATTATTGTTACAAAAATGTTTGTCCCAGACATTCTTGTTGCAAAAATGTTTGTCCCAGACATTCTTATTGCAAAAATGTTTGTCCCAGACATTCTTGTTGCAAAAATGTTTGTCCCAGACATTCTTGTTGGAAAAATGTTTGTCCCAGACATTCTTGTTGGAAAAATGTTTGTCCCAGACATTCTTGTTGGAAAAATGTTTGTCCCAGACATTCTTGTTGGAAAAATGTTTGTCCCAGACATTCTTGTTACAAAAATGTTTGTCCCAGGCATTCTTGTTGCAAAAATCATTGTCCCAGGCATTCTTGTTGCAATAATCATTGTCCCAGGCATTCTTGTTGCAAAAATGTTTGTCCCAGACATTCTTGTTGCAAAAATGTTCGTCCCAGACATTCTTGTTGCAAAAATCATTGTCCCAGGCATTCTTGTTGCAATAATGTTTGTCCCAGGCATTCTTGTTGCAAAAATCATTGTCCCAGGCATTCTTGTTGCAAAAATGTTTGTCCCAGACATTATTGTTACAAAAATGTTTGTCCCAGACATTCTTGTCACAAAAATGTTTGTCCCAGACATTCTTGTCACAAAAATGTTTGTCCCAGACATTCTTGTCACAAAAATGTTTGTCTCAGACATTCTTGTTGCAAAAATGTTTGTCCCAGACATTCTTGTTGCAAAAATGTTTGTCCCAGACATTCTTATTGCAAAAATGTTTGTCCCAGACATTCTTGTTGGAAAAATGTTTGTCCCAGACATTTTTGTTGCAAAAATGTTTGTTTCAGACATTTTTGTTGCAAAAATGTTTGTCCCAGACATTCTTGCCACAAAAATGTTTGTCCCAGACATTCTTGCCACAAAAATGTTTGTCCCAGACATTCTTGTTGCAAAAAATGTTTGTCCCAGACATTCTTGTTGCAAAAATGTTTGTCCCAGACATTCTTGCCACAAAAATGTTTGTCCCAGACATTCTTGTTGCAATAATATTTGTCTCAGACATTCTTGTTGCAATAATGTTTGTCCCAGCCATTCTTGTTGCAATAATGTTTGTCCTAGACATTCTTGTTGCAAAAATGTTTGTCCCAGACATTCTTGTTTTAAAAATGTTTGTCCCAGACATTCTTGGTAGAAAAATGTTTGTTTCTAAACATTATTGTTCCAAATATCCTTGGTTTTGAGATTATTTTTTCAAACATTCTCGTTTCGTAAATTCTTGTTGTAGACATTCTTGTTTCACAAATTCTTGTTTAATAATACAAATACGTATGCAATAATTTTTGTTGCATAAAGGCATTTAAAAAATTTGTTGCATTTTGTTGCATAAAGATATTTTCAAAAGGCTCTCACTCTCACAAAAATAAACTTACCGAGACAAACCAAACGGCATTCCCTAAGTCTAGAGTTGGCATTTTTAAAACCGTCCATATCGGCTTAAATCAGTCAAACAGTAGCAGCGATATGGTTACTTGAAACATTTGCATTTGAATTTTTTGACTTTCAAGGATTTTAAAACCACCATTTTGTTTTGTTTCATTTTCAATCTCTCTGATTGTAAATACACAAGTATAGAGTACAGAATACTTGCATATATAGAGTGCGTTGAACGTGGCGAGTGCAAGACTCGCGAATCGCGGTCCGGTTCTCGGATAACACCGGAGAAAAAGAGAAGCTCGACAAGCGAAGCCGATGCCGCTCGCGAGCGTGAGGTCGGTCACCCTGAAGAGAGCAAAAGAGATCGACCGCGAGAGCAGAGAAGCTGAGAGGGCAAAACGTCTTTTTGTATATAAATATATATATATATATGTATATATATATATATATATATATATATATATATACATATATATACATATATATATACACATATATATATACATATATATATACATATATATATATATATATACATATATACGAGAGAGTGAGGAAAAAGAAGGATGGAAAAGACGAAAAAGATGCCAAGAGTGGATGATCGAATGGAAAAGAAAGAGAGGACGAGAGAAAAGATTGTGGCAAAAGGAGAAAGGAGAGCAAAGAGCTCGCGCGGTCGGTGGCCAGTGCAGCAGCAACAACCCTGCGTCTGCACTCTCTCCGTACCACACACTCGCGTGCACCCGTGGAATCTCTATATATCTTTCCGTCCACTCTTCCATTTCTTCGTTCAACCCCCCACTCTGGCTCTCCCCCACCTCCTTTTTATTTCCTCATAGAAAATAAAGTTTTTCGTTTTTGTGACAAGAAAAAAAAATGTCGAGCATTTAATGCCAGCAGCATCTTTAAAATATCAATAAACGTCGAATAAATGCATTTAGAAAAAATGGCAGTGTGTGTGTGTGATGTGCTTGAAAAATTCAAATGGCTGTATCTCGAGAACGGCTCGACTGATCTTGTCGAAACTTTGCACAAAACTGGAGCCACAAACCTCTTTTCTTTGCTGCATTTTTTAACCTGATCGCTAACGAGCATCTTTATTTGGAGGATTTTTAATTTTTCAAAAAAAAGAACATGATCGCTTCGAGTTTCGTAAATTTTTCAGGTTCAGGTAAAACTGCCTAGACAAGTAAACCAGGAAACAAGCTTTTCTTTGGCATTGAATTTGGGGATAAACGATCGTTTTGGATTTCATAAAAAAAACTTTGAATTTTATGAAATTTTCAAACTTTTCAGAGAAATTGCATTTTTGCTCAAACTGTTCCATTTAAATTAAAGAAAATCTCAAACTGTCTATAATAGTTGAATAAAGAGGAACGTAAATTTAAATTGAACACTCAATTCAATTTATAATTATATTTATTGTAATTTTTAATACACATTAAAAAAAAAATTGAAAAAATATTTTTTTTCGAGTAATTAAGAAAGATTGAGTATAATTACACTTTATTGTTTGTAATAAAATTAATATTTTTTCGTCATTTTTAAATAATACTCCGTTCTAAATAATATTATAGTTATCGGTAGGATTGGTAATTATTTTTATAATGGAGTTTACGATGGACATTATTTAACGATATATAAATTATACAGAACTTATAGGTATATAAATCGCATTGAATATTTATGAAAATTTATGAAAGAATATTTATGAAAAGTGAAATTTATTTTTCTGACGTGTGGATTATCTTTGAATATTTTTAACAATGTAAAATTTAAAAATACTTGTCAAACGTATAAATATACATATTTGTCAAGAGTCGTACGACACTCGACTGATAGTCGGCACCCTTATCACGTATTACGTAATGCGAGAGGTCGTCTAGTACACACACAGACATTTGTACATTAATATGGGACATTTCAGGCTAGATGGACAGGACCTTTTTGTTTTTCGTTTTCGTAGCTTTGAGGACAATACAAAAAAGTTTCCACACCGATTTTCAAATGAAAAAATTAAATATTGTCATCATCAATTAAATTTGTTAATTTACCCTTAGCCCTTACCGATTTTTTCAAATACTCACATTAAATTATTTATCGAAGAATAATATTTCTGAGACGCTTTGGAATTTCAACACACTTCTAATATTGATAATTGCTAGAAAATACAGTAAAAATCAATGAGAATTTTTTTCAAAAAACTTTTCTCATGATTTTCTTTATTTTGTATCGAAGAAATAATTTTCATTCCCAACGAGCAATGCGAATCTGAATAATGAACTATTCAATCAACGAAAAAAACCGTTTGGTATAATTCATCATAGGTTTTTTTTAATTGCAACATTAACCATTGATTGAGTGCCCATTAAAAGTGTTCATTTTGAACTTTGGTCATAACGAGGTCACTGATTATTTATTTTACTTTACTTTATTATTTATTTTGCAAAATGGCGTATGGCAATTTTTTTTGTTTGGTTCTTCATCATAATAAAAATAATATAAAAAAAACCTCCTGAGGTTGATGACACTGTCAATTTTGCTAGGAATGCCCTGTATGTATAGGTAAAAATCTTCTTCGTAGCAGAGTAAGCTCTTCCTTCGTCATCAACCTCGTTTCTCTTATCTTCTCCCGGATACGCATTCTCATGGGGTATGCCCGTATACGATAATATATATATATATATATATAGTATATACTCCAAGTCTTTCCCACAGGAGTCCACGGAAATCCTGATGATAGAGGCTCGTGATACGATATGCTCAACATGAACACGTTTGCCTGTCGCGTGCAATTGTTTATATATATATATACATGTCGGGCATTGCACGCCAAATCGATGAGTTCGTGACCCTCTGGCATTTGTTCTCAAATTTTTTTATACGACTGTTACAACCCTAAAAATTATGGATTTTTTTTGTACAATTTTTTTTTTGGCCAGCCGCTATTTAATGATTTTTTGTTTTTTTTTTTTTATACGAAACAAAAGATTGGACGGAATTTAAAAATCTGAAAAAAAATCCGAAAAATCGTGTATTAGATGTCTAAATTTTTTTGCCATATGCCAGAGTGGACTGGCGTACGCTAGTATTTTATTTTATTTTTTAATTTTGAAACCTCAGAGTTGAATAACGTTTATCGGAAATAAATCGATGAATCCGGAGTAGCACGAATTTCAATTATATTTTTTGTCGATCACTCGTGTTAAAAAACGTGTGAAAAAAAAAAGGGAGAAAAAATAGAAATCGAATACCAGCCCAGCCCGTAATTTGGCTTAACAATGTTGATATCTGATAAAGAAATTTCGTGAATTTTTTCAAATTTTAAAATCGTTTCTAATCTTTTGGTCCTCCGTATAATTTATTTTTTTATTCTTTTTCAAAAAAGATTAGAAAAAAGTGTGTGACTTTTAGGTTTGTAAGAAGCATATAAAAAAATTCGAGACCAAATCCCAGAGGATGTAAATTACGGACCTGTCTATTTGGCACGGAATTCCCCATGTATATAGCGTGCACGTACGCAAATAGTTATATAGCGATGAGACATCATGGAGAGATCGTCGTAATGTTACGACACGCACGTCGTGAAAAAAAAAAAAATATCAAAACAAGCGAAGAAGGAAATCAAAGAGTTTCTCACTACGTCGTATTAAATGCCATGAAAAAAAAAATCAAAAATAATAAAACTTTAACATTTAAAAAACATTAAATTTTTTCTCCAAAATCAACTTAAAGATGAACTCAATTATAAAATAAATAAATATTAATCATACCAAGAAAAACAGCCGCATGAACAATATTTTCATAATTTTCTTTAACTCTAACTGTTGTCTGAAAGTTATAATTTTTTTTTTTCATTCAATTATCAATTTAAAGGAATATCGTTAAATATGAGCCTGACGAAAATATTATAAAAAGTGTTACGCAAGGGTAGAGGAAAGATTCGATTATAAGTCAATTATAATATGTAACACCGGAAGCATTTTATTACGTCCTTTGTGTATTATTTATTACATGTCTAATCTATACATACATATATATATATATTTATGAAACGGGAGGTTCATCGAGCTTACAAAACGGGGCCAGGTGCTGCAAGACATAAGTAACACCGAGAAAGCGTCAGTAGTAACAGCCACAACAGTAGCAGACAGTGCCCGTGTACACACGAGCCACTCTGGCAAATGGCTCGTAAAAGTCTTTCTCACTACGTCGTATTAAATGCCATAAAAAAAAAAAAATCAAAAATAATAAAACTTTAACATTTAAAAAACATTAAATTTTTTCTCCAAAATCGACTTAAAGATGAACTCAATTATAAAATAAATAAATATTAATTATACCAAGAAACACAACCGCATGAACAATATTTTCATAATTTTCTTTAACTCTAACTGTTGTCTGAAAGTTATAAATTTTTTTTTTCATTCAATTATTAATTTAAAGGAATATCGTTAAATATGAGCCTGACGAAAATATTATAAAAAGTGTTACGCAAGGGTAGAGGAAAGATTCGATTATAAGTCAATTATAATATGTAACACCGGAAGCATTTTATTACGTCCTTTGTGTATTATTTATTACATGTCTAATCTATACATATATATATATATATTTATGAAACGGGAGGTTCATCGAGCTTACAAAACGGGGCCAGGTGCTGCAAGACATAAGTAACACCGAGAAAGCGTCAGTAGTAACAGCCACAACAGTAGCAGACAGTGCCCGTGTACACACGAGCCACTCTGGCAAATGGCGCGTAAAAGTCTTGGAATAAATTACGCGCCTCCGCAATTGATAGTACGTATCACATAGCCCGTTGATATTTACTCATACTTATATAAATAGAATTCCTTATCGTTCGATCGAGCATCAACAACTCACTGCGATAAACCATCTATTTTTATTTTTTATTTTTTTTATGTAAAATTTAAAATGGAAAAAATTAAAAATATTCGTAATATTTTTTTTTCACGACTTAGCTAGCTTATGTGTATTTTAATAAAAATGCTATTTCTTAGTAATACCATCGAGTTTTAATGTGGAAAATAATAATTCAAATGCGGGGAAGAATAAAAAAAATATATTCCCTTCGAAATGCTCATCATAATACTATATATATATATATATATATATGTGCCATATCAGACAGGCTGCTAGAATCGACGAAAAGGTGTGTCGTCACGAGACACAGAGGTGAAGAGGGCAGATAAGCTATGGAATGAGAGACTCATCTAAACGGCCATTGATTCTCGTATGAGAGAGACCCAAGAAGAAAATTGGGTCATGTCAGGTCGCAGATCAATTAATTAATACGATCGACCGGTAAATGAAAACGTCTAGGGAGTAATAGAGACGCGGACGACGCGAGACGAGAATTCCGAGTCATTTAGCGTGGGTGTTAAGAGGTCAGAAAGACAGAGGGTGAGAGATAGAGTAATTATATGAATATATATATATATACTTGCAATATATATATATATACTTACAATATACATGCTTGCGATATATATATAGGACATAATTATGAAAATAGAAAAGGCTTCCTATTTGAGAGGATTGAAAGGTCAAATGACAAACCAAAAAATAAATTTAAACCTTATCGTTCAATTATCGAAGTATCGTAATAAATTATTCCAGGCAAATTTACACCCTTGCTTTTGGACCAAGTAATTTTTTTTGTTTGATAGGCTCGTGCATGCGTGAATGTGTCGTTTATAGTGCAGATCTTTCACTTTGTTATTACGCTGCCATTGATGGCTGAATAATTAAATCTAGCACAGTTGTACCGATACATACATATATATGCATATATATATTACATATATATACTATATGCAAAAAATTAATAAATATTTCGAAATATAGGCATATGCGATGTGTATCTGAAGACATCCAGACATCTCTCTCTCTCTCTCTTTCTCTCTCTCTCTCTCTTCCCCCCCCCCCCCTCTGTCTTTCTCTATCTCTCTCCCCCTCCCTCCCCAGATCGTATAACAAATCGGTCTCGTGGGTGTCGTGAAGCTCGTTGTTGTCGTTCGGGCACGCAAACGTACGAGTGAAAAAAAAAAAAAAAGGCCGTGGGTGTCTGAAACAAAATCGTCGGGTCGCATTCTCTCCCTCCACATCAACGTAAACCAAACCGTGTCGTGGGGTTGAGGGTCAGTCTCGCGATCGTTGCTGGTCAGTTTGAATGTTGTCGCGGCGCAGCAAGGGAGAACGAGGGGGTTGTCCAGTACTAGATATATATATATATATATATATATATATATATATACATACATATATATATATATATATATATATATATATATATATATATATATATATATATGTAGATATATATGTATGTATGTATGTATATATATATATATATATATATATATATATATACATATCTGTCGCTACAGAGTCTTTATATATGGATATATAACTACCCGAGAGTGGAGAATGGACGATGGGATTCGAGCTGGCTGGTTGGCTGCAGATCGTTGGCTGTAAACCGAACCCAGACATACCCGAGGCGATTCTCTCGCATTTTCTCACTCTCCCCACCCGCAGTCCCTCTCTCTCTCTCTCTCTCTCGCCCTTCCTCGTTGTGCATAAACTCCATTTCCGCGTGCTCTTTCTCATCCCTTCCATATATCGTCCGTCTGTTCCGCGATCTCTCAGTTTTACAAAAGGACAAGAGAGGGGCCAACGTCTGGCCCTTTCCTTCTCTCCTTTTCTCTCTCGCTCTCTCCCTCTCGCTTTTATCGCGATGGAAAATATAGCCAGTCAACGAAATTCATAAAGCAGGATTTAATTTTAAACGCATTATTAAAAAAAAGTTACGATAATTTAGGTATTTTTTTTTTTTGTCCATCAAAATATTTCGTACGTTGAATCAATGTAAAAAAAATTATTGACCATCGCATTAAATTATATTAAAGATTAATGGAATTTTGTGTGTTTACGAAATTTATATGCAATGTATTTGTATATTTTATAGATGGCAAATTATGAAATAATTTTTTTGTTGTGAAATAACTTTTATGCTGTGAGTATTCAGGATTCTGTTTATTATTAATTATTATAATTATAATTATGTTTATTATAATTAATCACTATCATACTATTTTTTTATAAATTAATTAAAGAAAAAATATTATATTCCTTTTGCTCGGAGATATTTGTTAGTTGGGCTCTTTTGCTATGTAATTTCTAAATTTTTAGGGGACTTAAATTATTGAAAGTTTGAACGTATTAAAAAAAAAAAAAAAAAAAAAAAAAAAAACGTGCTTATCGCACGATGTCTCAATCGACAATGACAACTATACTATGAGACATTCATGGTCAGTATCAAATGTAGACGGTTTTATCAATTTTCACCGATGGTGTTTGAGTACACGCACGTGCCCAGACATAAAAATGCAATAACGATACGAGAAACCAGATATATGATAACAGACCGAGACAGGCAATATATCTCTCTATATCTAGTAGTCGAGGTATGCTTGCCTCGTATTGCAATACGAGAATAAAAATTAGTCATCGGTAAAAATTAAAATCCACTTAAATCCGGTTTATTTTAACGGGATAGAATGGGGTGCGTTTATCGAGAAAGAACGGTACAATGCTTGTACTAAAACCTTTCCATTTGTTTAACTGCAATTTATATTTTCTAAACCACCAAAAATTGCCATTCGCGGATCTACATTAATTTTCATTCAATCAAAAGAAATATCAACCGAATCAAATCAAATTTCATTAATCAAATAAATGTTGTGTATTTTAAATAGGATTTAATTGAACGATTAAGTGTATTTCGATAAATACAGATGAGCTAAAAATGGTAAATTTATTCCTGTCCTCCATATGGGGAAAAATTTATTTTTGTACGAATCTCTGAATCATTTTCAACTTATGGAAAAGACACAGAATAAAATGTTCTGTTTAAATTGCCATTAATGGATTTACATTAATTTTCATTCAATCAAAAGAAATATCAACCTAATGAAATCAAATTTCATTAATCAAATAAATTTTGTGTATTTTAAATAGGATTTAATTGAACGATTAAGTGTATTTCGATAAATATAGATGAGCTAAAAATGGTAAATTTATTCCTGTCCTCCATACAGGGAAAAATTTATTTTTGTACGAATCTCTGAATAATTTTCATCTTATGGAAAAGACACAGAATAAAATGTTCTGTTTAAATTGCCATTAATGGATTTACATTAATTTTCATTCAATCAAAATAAATATCAACCGAATCAAATCAAATTTCATTAATCAAATAAATTTTGTGTATTTTAAATAGGATTTAATTGAACGATTAAGTGTATTTCGATAAATATAGATGAGCTAAAAATGGTAAATTTATTCCTATCCTCCATATAGGGAAAAATTTATTTTTGTACGAATCTCTGAATCATTTTCAACTTATGGAAAAGACACAGAATAAAATGTTCTGTTTAAATTGCCATTAATGGATTTACATTAATTTTCATTCAATCAAAATAAATATCAACCGAATCAAATCAAATTTCATTAATCAAATAAATTTTGTGTATTTTAAATAGGATTTAATTGAACGATTAAGTGTATTTCGATAAATATAGATGAGCTAAAAATGGTAAATTTATTCCTATCCTCCATATAGGGAAAAATTTATTTTTGTACGAATCTCTGAATAATTTTCAACTTATGGAAAAGACATAGAATAAAATGTTCTGTTAAATTGCCATTAATGGATTTACATTAATTTTCATTCAATCAAAAGAAATATCAACCGAATCAAACAAATTTTGTGTATTTTAAATAGGATTTAATTGAACGATTAAGTGTATTTCGATAAATATAGATGGGCTAAAAATGGTAAATTTATTCCTGTCCTCCATATGGGGAAAAAATTATTTTTGTACGAATCTCTGAATAATTTTCAACTCATGGAAAAGACGTAGAATAAAATGTTCTTTTTGAATAATTGCATCTTTGGGGTTTGAGTAACCCAGACAAGATTTCCCCTCAAGGAGGTCTGGGTTTCGAGTCGATATCCACAGCTACATCGCGATTCTCCAACGGAAAGGTTAAAAGAGGGAGAAAGCGAGCGGAAAAGACGAAGCACGAGAAACAAGAAAGAATGAGAGAAGTGGAAGAAAGGGAAGGGAGGGCGAAGAAAATAAAGCAGAATTGTAGCATTTGTATGGGACATTCCGAGTCAAATTCACAGAACTGTTACATTGTTATTAATTCTCTGTATTTTGTACGACAACACAGTTAAAAAAAAACTCTATGCTTCCTTTGATAAAAAATTATTACAAAGTTATAAAATATCGAAAACTTCCGAAAACATCGATAGCTTGATTGCCATAGAGACGAACAAGCTGGCCCCTGCCGTAACTCTCTCTCTCTTTCTCTTTTACACTCAAACCATCGATATTCAAAAATTCAGTGAAAAGTGTTAAACATTTTTTTTTACCCTTAAAATTGTGTGGATCATTTTTTTTTTTTTGCTGCCTCACAAAATCGTAACATGAAAAATAAAAGAAGAAAATATTGACTGTCATTTAATCGGCAATGTCCCGTATATAGTATCGAATGGAAGGAAAGAATTGTTCAGGCTTCGTCGAAGTCTGCTGTGAAATGTCCTGGCGCATTTATGGTGCAGCGCAAAGGGCATCGCAGCGTCTACGGAGAAGAAGAAGAAGAGGAAGAGGGCGAGAGAGGGGCTGAAAGTCGACATGGAGAGGTGAAATAACCGGGAGAGACACGCGAAATCGACTCGTTGGCGAGGATGCAAGGTGGCGTTCTTGGCGGGGGCGTCGCGAACTCACAACGAGAAAGGGAGGAAGGACGATGAGGAGGCGAATGAAAAAGAGAGAAAACAGAATACGCTACTGCATTACAGTTATTGCAACAGTCGATTTTCCCACAAATATTCGATCTAGAATCGACGCTTTTACTCGTATGAATTAATTTACTCGCATGAATTAGCGTGTAGGATATCATATCTTCCACCCCTATCCAAAAATTCATCCCCCTTGCTCTTCATCTTTCGACCATATACAGTATCCACTAATATCTCGAACCTCTAGCATGTGCTATCTCTCACCTTCTCTCTCTCTCTCTCTTTGCGTCTTTTTTCTCCATTCATTCCATCGCTCTTAGCCCATTCGTGACCCTTTGGTTTATCTGCATCTCTATATACATATATATATATATTATATACCAACGATCCTCAGCCTATCCTCTTGCTCTCGCTTCCTCCTCTTTCTCTTTCCGTCCTTTCTCCTGTTTCACTCTGTCTCTTCTCTCCCTTCCTCTTTCTCTCTCTCTCTCTCTCTCTCTCCCTCTCTCTCTCGCCCTCCCATTCTCTCTCTCTCTCTTTCTCTGTCTTTCACCCTATCTCTTCTCGTCCTTTCTCTCTATCTCTCTGTCCCTCGTTTCTCCTTGGTCTCCACCATCTCTGTTTCTTTCGCACTTTCGCGCTCTCGACTCCTCTGATCGTCTCCCTTTTGCACTGGCATGGGTTTAACGTATATTCACAGGGTCGCTCGATCGCCACTTCCAAACCCTCCCCACCTCCCCCTCCCCCCTCTTTTCGCCATCACCCTCACGGTCTACGTCTCGTCGTCCTCCTCCACCCCATCCCCGTTCTTTCGCGTATTCTCCTCATCCACCCAAACTCTCTTTCTCTCTCTCTCTCGCCCCCTCTCGCCCCCTCTCTCTCTCTCTCTCTCTCTCTCTCTCTCTCTCTCTCTCTCTCTCTCTCTCTCTCTCTCTCTCTCTCTCTCTCTCTCTCTCTCTCTCTCTCTCTCTCTCTCTCTCTCTCTCTCGCTCTCTCGCTCGCTCGGGCCCCAACAACCTCCCGTCTAGACGGCGCGCACACAAACACGTTTCCGACGCTTCCCAACGTTGACGACGACAACGGAGACGATGACGACGAGACCTTTCCGTGTGCGCGCCCGCACAAGGGAGAGAGAGAGAGAGAGAGAGAGAGAGAGAGAGAGAGAGAGAGTAAACCCGTCGCATCCTTCCTCGTTGACGCTCATTCTCTATCTTTCTCTCTGTCACGTTCGTCCGACCCAGACGACGAACTTGCCTCGTATATAGTCTCGAGATCGTTCTATGATAAAGATCGCTCGACATTCTGTATATCTTCTTTTCTCTAATTTTTGTTTTATTTTATATTTATTTTGACAAATTATTATTCCGTGACCTGTTGCATTTATTTTTCAATATCACAGACGGATATATAAAGATTTTTTTAATTCACATTTCACATTGCAATTAAAATTTAGCATTATAATTAGCGTTTACCTTTTAGACCCTTTGTAAAGGGTTAAAGGGCAAATATATTTCCAATCATTTTGATTGACGAGCTGAGCTCATTGCTTAATTTTAATTCTATAATTTATTTAAGAAAAAAAAAAACAAAAAAAACACCAAATATTCACGCCATATATATATATATGGACATGTAGGATTAAATATGAGATTATATATATATATATATATATAGCAAAAATATTGTCCTCCGTGAGATTTTCCGGCAAGTAGATATGTTAGGTGGTCGACATGGTTGTCGAGTTTCGAGCCTCGTCATCAAAACAGTCTCTGCTGGCGTTGAAACGATCGCACGGCCGTTCGACGAGGGACGACCTTGGCCGAGGGAAGGTCAACCGTCGTGTGTGCATGGAGGCTGCTCGCGTGCAGCAAGAGACCGCGCTCTTCTCACAGTGGCGACGAGCCTCGCACTTTTCGGACCCACCGAATAGAAACAACGTCGACGTCATACGACGTCGACCACGTTCAACGCGAGTGGAGGAGAGCATCTCTGCGAGATTGCCATCCGCCTCCACCTCTTACTCATAGTTATCCCGCGTCGTTTCGACAACGTGATTTTACACACGCGCTCGCGTTCCTTCACGCATACGTCGCGTGCACGTAACGAGACTTGCCTCGGCGTCAGATAATTAAAAAAATATATATGTATATATATACACACACACATATATATGTATGTATTGTGGAATATTAAATGTGGAAAAAATCAAATTCAATATAATTGAACTGGTTGAATATATTTATTTAAATTGGATTTATAATTGTTTAAGAGCGCAAATAAATTAAAGGTGATTCGACAAGGATGTAACAACTTTGAGAAAAATTTAAATTATACAATATGAATTAATTAATCAATCATTTATTTCAGGTCACATTTTATTCTAATTAGTATAAATGAATAATAACTGAGAATCTCCAGCACATTTGGCACATAGATCAATTGCACGTAACGAGACTTGCCTCGGCGTCAGATAATTAAAAAAATATATATATATACACACACACACACATATATATGTATGTATTGTGGAATATTAAATGTGGAAAAAATCAAATTCAATATAATTGAACTGGTTGAATATATTTATTTAAATTGGATTTATAATTGTTTAAGAGCGCAAATAAATTAAAGGTGATTCGACAAGGATGTAACAACTTTGAGAAAAATTTAAATTATACAATATGAATTAATTAATCAATCATTTATTTCAGGTCACATTTTATTCTAATTAGTATAAATGAATAATAACTGAGAATCTCCAGCACATTTGGCACATAGATCAATTGCACGTAACGAGACTTGCCTCGGCGTCAGATAATTAAAAAAAAATATATATATACACACACACACACATATATATGTATGTATTGTGGAATATTAAATGTGGAAAAAATCAAATTCAATATAATTGAACTGGTTGAATATATTTATTTAAATTGGATTTATAATTGTTTAAGAGCGCAAATAAATTAAAGGTGATTCGACAAGGATGTAACAACTTTGAGAAAAATTTAAATTATACAATATGAATTAATTAATCAATCATTTATTTCAGGTCACATTTTATTCTAATTAGTATAAATGAATAATAACTGAGAATCTCCAGCACATTTGGCACATAGATCAATTGCACGTAACGAGACTTGCCTCGGCGTCAGATAATTAAAAAAAATATATATATATACACACACATATATATGTATGTATTGTGGAATATTAAATGTGGAGAAAATCAAATTCAATATAATTGAACTGGTTGAATATATTTATTTAAATTGAATTTATAATTGTTTAAGAGCGCAAATAAATTAAAGGTGATTCGACAAGGATGTAACAACTTTGAGAAAAATTTAAATTATACAATATGAATTAATTAATCAATCATTTATTTCAGGTCACATTTTATTCTATTTAGTATAAATGAATAATAACTGAGAATCTCCAGCACATTTGGCACATAGATCAATTGCACGTAACGAGACTTGCCTCGGCGTCAGATAATTAAAAAAAAATATATATATACACACACACACACATATATATGTATGTATTGTGGAATATTAAATGTGGAAAAAATCAAATTCAATATAATTGAACTGGTTGAATATATTTATTTAAATTGGATTTATAATTGTTTAAGAGCGCAAATAAATTAAAGGTGATTCGACAAGGATGTAACAACTTTGAGAAAAATTTAAATTATACAATATGAATTAATTAATCAATCATTTATTTCAGGTCACATTTTATTCTAATTAGTATAAATGAATAATAACTGAGAATCCCCAGCACATTTGGCACATAGATCAATTGCATCGTAACGAGACGTGAATAAAAAAAAAAACATCGAGACAATCTCGTTGTAACTCCTGGCACGAGAGATTGTTTCCAAGAAATAGCGAAAAGCACACGTGTTCTTATCTCCACCCTTGCAAAAAAGTCAGCGATAGCGATATCGACGGGGATAAAAATAAAATAAACTTATTTTTCCGGTTTGTTGTTCAATTTTTTAATTTCAAGTCCCCAAGTGGGATGTTTTTACAGTAAACGAGGGTTAAACTAGCGGCGAATGCGAGCCTGAGACGTGAAAAAAAAAGGAAGATTTGTATACATATAAAAATTTCAATTCCTTCCTCAAAATTCGATGCATTTTGTCGAAAATACTAAAAGATTTATTTTTTAAAAACTCGAGCTTAAAACCTTAAATATGTTTTTTTTTTCAAAGTTCAGAAAGCAAAAATTTAGATCGAAATCGTAAAATGAACCGTTAAGAATTAATAAAGTACTTCAAATTACTTCGTAATGAATAAATGGCCGATTTTTATAAACTATATATATATATATATATGTGCTATTATATAGTTTATAGTATTATATATATATATATATATATATATATATATATATGTGCACATGAGAAATTATATACATAAAAAAATATAATTATTATATAAAAAAAAAATCTAAAGCATGATAATAATATCATTTTTTTCCCGTCAATCACTTCTCCTCCGTATTAATCCCGCTCTGATTATTTTTATTGCCGCATTGCTGCACTTTTCGCTCGCTTGGGCGAGCCACTGCTCTCTCTCTCTCTCTCTCCCTCGCTCTCTATACATTATTTTTCTGCATGCTTCAACCTCCCACCCTCCCTTGAATTTATGCCAACCACGGTCTCTCGCCTTTCACCGCGCACACTCGATATATTATACGAGGAGAATTTCGCATGCGAGAGTTCATCATCACCGCAGCACTCTCGTACTATGGTGGAGAATTTTTGTTTCTCGCGCGTGCACGCATTTGCAACAGTGTTCAAGGCTATCGTGGCTATCGTGGCTATCGTGGCGATCGTGGCGATCGTGGCGATCGTGGCGATCATGGCGATCATGGCTCACCGACCGGGCTCAAGAGAATCTCGTTGCAAAATCACCATACGCACCTTCGATCTTAATGCTTTTTAGTTTCATAGATTTTGAGAAAATATAGCGACGTCGTTATTGATCGAGCTAAAATTCTACAATCAAAGTGAATACACTCATTGAGGCAACTTTTTATAATTAATTCGTGTGGTAATTGCTAATTGTGTATTGCGGACTCTATTAAGTTCCGCCATTTTGAATTTCGAAATGAGAAACAAACTTTGAAATAATTTTCACTAAAATCGAATCATTTTTTTATGACACTTGAGTTGCATAAAAGTATGATCGTAGTTGGACGACAAACGGAACCGAAATGCCTCGAATTATTAGAGACTTCATTTTGTTACGTCAATAATTTTCGTAACTTCGATAATTCCGAATAAACTTTTTTCTCGCAATCGTGTTGTCGCAAAACGTCGAAAGATTGTTTAAAAAAATAACGATCTCACGTTAAACATATACGAAGGCAATTTTTCATGTCCAAATTTGCACTTGCGCGCGTCAATGCTATTTCTTATGACCATAGGAGGCAACAGCTGTTTTTTAGGTTATACCTATACTCTTTGTACATTTATCACCGAACGACTCTATAAAACATGAGAAGCTCGAGTATGTAGACATCATAGCGAGTTAAACAAAAAATATTCACCAATCGCAATATAATCCCAAAAATCATATTTGAAAGATCGTTCTAATCGTTATTTATCCGTTCAAATTTTACACGGTCAATAATCGATACCGTTGAATGTCGAATATATACGCAAACAAGTCGACGGGTCCATCCTTTTTTTCCCTCTGTACGAACATTTCCGTGCTGGTGGACTCGATCACGGAGATCTGCGAGATCGAGGGATCCATACAAATATCGCCGGCAAGCCGGGAGAAACACTCGAGTGCTCTTTCTCTGTATATATCGTTATCTCGTTTCACCCAGCGTGAAAGCAGCGCATACACTGCCGGCAGATACTATTATATATTACACATAGCACACAATACTATACTATACCATAGTTTCTATAGTATAGTTATACAAAGCGAGGTTAAACGCATGTGTGCACGCGCCTCTCTGCCCCTCCGCAATCGGCCTGTCTGGCTGCGTACGTTGTGTGTCGCGGGGCGCAGAGGGGCAGCACTGTCGTTAGTTGTGTTCAAATATGAGACACACGCATACACGCACGGTCGATCGTACTGCGCGATATAGTATAGCTTCGTAATCGCCACGCGTCGCTGGGGCGTCCTCCGAGCTTGCACAGTCGGACACGAGAGGCGCTGCGTCGACCGTGGGCGGTGGGGGACGTTCGCGAGAGTATTTGACGGCGGGCAGTGATGCGAGCGCAGCCGCGGGGCGAGAGAGGAACGCATTCAGTCGGCTTGCCGGCTGAGAACGACGACGAGGTGGGGGAGTCGAGACAGACACAGCGAGAGACGGAGGGAGGGATGCATAGATCAACTCTATACATCGCGGCGGCGCACAAGTACACGAGCTTCAACGGGAGGGGGCACCACAGCGAGTACGCGAACGTTGCGCCGGTTTCGCAGCCACCGTCCACCGAGTACGAGTACGAGTTCAGTCTGCCGCTGGACTTGACGCGTGAACGACGATAAGTGATCGCATCGTCCAGTTCCGAATTTTTCTCCCGTCCCTTCCACCACATCTTCCCTTCATTTTTTACTTTCTTTCCTCACCACACGACAGATTTGTACGTCAATGGACGCGTCACGCTTCTCAATATGTTTGGAGTATTGTTGTTATCGTCATTATACTAAATATTTTCATCGATATTTATCCGTGTAATTTTTTGCAATCAGCGTAATTACGTAATAAAAGGACGAGCCTGATAATGATAATTACAATAATAATAAGGAATAAATAAAAAGTATGAATCGAGAGACAAGTATCGGTGGGTCGTCGTGATAATGGCGTGAACACGGGGGGAGCAGACGTCAGGCATAAACGACGAGGCCACACGATTACGCGAGCGACAAAGTTGCTGCAACGCAGCTCGACACAAACGAGAGATAGAGATAGGGAGAAAGAGAGAGCGAGACTGACGGCGAGGACTGAAAACGAGGTTGACGAGACTCGAGACGGGAGTGTCGCTCGAGACTTCGTACAGTCGAGACCTGTACGTCAACGACGAGCATGCAACTTTTACATTCGAGAGATCGTAGACTGTTTTACACGAAATGAGCGTTGAATAAATAGACAAATTAACCGTAACGACCTACTCGATGCATCATGACGCGTCAGTGAAACGAGAAACGAGGGAAAAACGTTAAAAAAAACCACAAAAATTCCCATAAACTTAACATTTTTAACGAGACGGGAATATAATTCGTCGTTGGATTGCAGTGAATTGGAGTTTTGTAAGGGTGCAACTATCACGATAAACATAATAAGATTTAACCTGTAAAAAAGGAGGGTGGATATTTATCTATATATATATATACATATAAATCTATAGGATATGTAGATATATATATATATATATATACAAATATAAACGTAAAGACGAGATCACAATAATGAGTGCCAGTGTCAGATCTTGAAGCAGGACTTCGGACGGTCTTCGAAACACTCAACGACACAACAACGACGAAAGGAGCCTGCCTGTCTGTGACTGACGACTGACTCGATAGAACATGGAGAGAGCGCTGCTGCTCCTGCTTTAGCGAACGCATACGCAGCGCGCCCTCGTAAACCAACGCGAACGGTGGAGCGAGAGAGATCGAGAGAAAGGGGGACAAAGCGCTCGAGTGAGAGGGAGCGAGAACGACAGCAACGAGCGAGGGGAAATATTATACCGCGGGGACGGGCAAACGTGGAGTCGAAGCGTCGAGAGACGCGCCGAGCGTTTTCAGTCAAGTGAAACCTGTGCAACGCTGCGGAAGGTCCGTAGTTCGTACCAATAAAAATATAAAAAAACCGTAAGAACCCTGTCGTGATTTGTCAGATGTTTTCCCAGTGACGAAATCCAACAATAAATCCAAACTTGCGCGTTAACATTTTTTTTTTCTCGCGAATTAATCCAGTGAAGTGAAGTGCGCCATTTTCATTTTTGTAAAAAAAAAATAAATGAAAAGAAAATCGATTATCGAACGAGTTTGAATTTTCGAGTGGCGTGAAGAGCGAAGTTGAGAGAAAATTTATTTAAAAAAAAAATCGTGAGTGTCGAGTGATTGATTGAGAAACAAAAGAAGATCGAGGGAATATAAGAAAAAAAATTGCTAAAAGGAATTTATAAACAGTGGAAAGAGTACCTGAAAAAAAATAAAATAAAACGAAGGAAAGAAGGAAAAAAAACAGAGATAGAGGGAGAGATAGAGAGTAGAAGAAAGAGGCACAGAGTGCGTTATGCCAGCTTGACAGCTGACGGTCGGTGGTTTTCCAAGTTCGTCGGCAATCTGGCGTCGTCGTCGTTCAAATGAAGCTGCGGCGTCGCTGCATGCAGACGCTCGGCGTCTCCGTGAAACAGTTGAGAAGGAAGCTTCTCGAGTTGGGAGCCCGTATACTTCACGTTCAGGCATCTAAGCCCCACGACATGGCCCTGGTGGTAGGTTTTCGTGCCTATTATGTATATATATATATATATATATATATGAATGTGCATATATTTATATCCATACAAAAAAAGCACCTGTTTTGATTCAAAATAGTTTCTCCACACCGCTGGTGTGCAATTTTTGAACCTCTTCGCTCCCGCCGGAAGTTACGCGATACAAAAACAATTGTCAAATTTGAGGAGAAATTTCGATCTTTTTTTTTTTTTTTAATTATTATCGAGCTCGTTAATTCGATAATTTAATGTTGATGAATTAATGACTGAATTTGAAATTGAGCTTCTCGTTCTGTTAATTGACGTACTCGTTGATACAAAAATTAAATATATAATGTGAAATTAAAAAATAATTATTGACAATTATTTTACGTTTGGTTATAGCAATAAGGGTGCAATTTTTGAAAATGTAGTTACGAAATATTTGTTTGAAATTGGACCGACGATGAAATGAATATTGAGCGAAGGGGTTGAAAAACATCGCAATATTCCGGGGGGGGGGGGGGGGGGGTGTAAATTTTATATTTTTGATAGAAATATTTAAAAATTTGATATTTATAATTGAAAATATTAAAATTCGATATTTTATATTTGTCATCGAAATATATGAAAATTTATTATTTTTTATACAATCATCTCGCAATTTGATATTTTTCATTATAAAATTTCGAAATTTTATTTTTAAGATAAAAACATTTGAAAAATTCATTTATGATAGATAAAAACGTGTCGCAACTTTATTTCTTTTCTCATTGAAAATAAAAACAATTCCCTTGACAAGATACTATACACCTGCAGTCCAAAAGGTCATGCAAAACGTATTTCTTCAGCAACTCTGCTTCGTGCACACACGCACACACACACACACACACCCCTACACCTACATACGTAAACATATCAAACAGAGTCATATATAATGCCAAAGGTCGTCTCTTATCCCGCTGATTTATCGACAGCAATTAAAAGATACAATATATATATAGAAATAAGACAACAAAAATGAACTTAGAAGGGGCTGGTGTTGGTTTTTTTTTCTTTTTTTTACTCTCTTTTAATTCTTTCCGTCTGTCGAGACGAGAGGCACCTGTGCCCAGTCCGGTTGTTTGAAAATATTTGTTTGTGTATAAACCAGTTCGTATATCGCTCGCATACAACGTACATCGCTCGCACACACATGCACACACCGGGAGAGACGCTCGCGTTCTTTCTATTTCTCTCACTCACTTTCTCAATTCTTCGTAGTACACATAGTAAAGAGCTCGCGAGCTCTTCTCACTGTGAGCTCTCTCGGCTTTTACTCACCCTTTTGATCGTGCTGGGCGCGAGAGCCATTTACATATGTGTGCGTTTTTACCGGGCTCTGAATTTCTATTCTTCGAGAGAAGATTTTTACACGGGCTTTTGTCGTTGGCTGTACCCGGCCAGACTTGCTGCTTTGGTGCTGGTCGACCGGGGCGAGGGTGAGCTCTATCAGCCTCGCAACGACGTGTGCATATATATATATGTATATATATATATATATATATATATATATACACACTACTATCCACTATAAAATACATACACGTTATAAGCCTACACACACACGTATATATATATATATATATATATATATATATATATATATATATATATATATATACACACTACGAGGGGGGGCTATGCCCTCAGTGCGCTAAGCGCACCAGCCCCCCGGATATATTATAGTTTATCATACAGCTACGCACCAGCTATAACTGTGTGAGTCTCCATGAGTATCTGTGTGACTCATCTCAACCCTTTTCCCTCCGTTACTCACGTGAAAAAATAATCAGTGAACCCTCACGTGGGATGTACCAAACACCCCAACTTCATTTATATATTTTTCAATAACAAATTCAACTTTTCCAACAAATATGATTTGTTATTAATCTTAAGGCTCTCATAAGCACGATTCATTTGTATTTGACCCGAAAATCAATATTTTTTAAGGAGATTATTGAAAATGAAGTTCTTGAGAAAAAAAAAAATTCTATGCGTAGTGCCAAAAATAAGAACGCTGGCGTGTGCCTTACACCCCACGTGACTAACGGAGGGTTATGCAGGACGACGGCGGTCGCGGCGAAATATTTTTATTATATATAAAGATATATAAAAATAAAATAAAATTACTTCATTTTCTATGCACTACGAATTGTACAGTCGTGCAGTAAATGCCAAGAACGAGAGATTCGTCAGCTGTCACTGCTATGCCCTGTAAAAGTGCCAATCTTGCCGGGAAAAAAAATAACGTCAACATAACCTCAAAAAATTTCTAACACATTTATCTCGAGAAAGACTTCATAATGGAATCAAAAACGAATATTGGGCGTGTTTGTTTGTTAGACGGAGACATCCTGACTATTAATTTTTTATTCCATCGAGTAGTTTTCGAGTTAAATGTGTTAACTGTTTCTCCTTCGTCTCTCTCACACTCGTTGATGTGGAAAGGCAAGGGGAGGGCGGGCTTTTAGTGACGGAGGGTTATACAGGACAGCGGCGGTCGCGGCGAAATATTTTTATTATATATAGAAAGATATATAAAAATAAAATAAAATTACTTCATTTTCTATGCACTACGAATTGTACAGTCGTGCAGTAAATGTCAAAAACGAGAGATTCGTCAGCTGTTACTGCTATGCCCTGTAAAAGTGCCAATCTTGCCGGAAAAAAAAAATAACCCCAACATAACCTCAAAAAATTTCTAACACATTTATCTCGAGAAAGACTTCATAATGGAATCAAAAACGAATATTGGGCGTGTTTGTTTGTTAGACGAAGACATCCTGACTATTAATTTTTTATTCCATCGAGTAGTTTTCGAGTTAAATTTGTTAACTGTTTCTCCTTCGTCTCTCTCACACTCGTTGATGCGGAAAGGCAAGTGGAGGGCGGGCTTTTAGTGACGGAGGGTTATACAGGACAGCGGCGGTCGCGGCGAAATATTTTTATTATATATAGAAAGATATATAAAAATAAAATAAAATTACTTCATTTTCTATGCACTACGAATTGTACAGTCGTGCAGTAAATGTCAAAAACGAGAGATTCGTCAGCTGTTACTGCTATGCCCTGTAAAAGTGCCAATCTTGCCGGAAAAAAAAAATAACCCCAACATAACCTCAAAAAATTTCTAACACATTTATCTCGAGAAAGACTTCATAATGGAATCAAAAACGAATATTGGGCGTGTTTGTTTGTTAGACGAAGACATCCTGACTATTAATTTTTTATTCCATCGAGTAGTTTTCGAGTTAAATTTGTTAACTGTTTCTCCTTCGTCTCTCTCACACTCGTTGATGCGGAAAGGCAAGTGGAGGGCGGGCTTTTAGTGACGGAGGGTTATACAGGACAGCGGCGGTCGCGGCGAAATATTTTTATTATATATAGAAAGATATATAAAAATAAAATAAAATTACTTCATTTTCTATGCACTACGAATTGTACAGTCGTGCAGTAAATGTCAAAAACGAGAGATTCGTCAGCTGTTACTGCTATGCCCTGTAAAAGTGCCAATCTTGCCGGAAAAAAAAAATAACCCCAACATAACCTCAAAAAATTTCTAACACATTTATCTCGAGAAAGACTTCATAATGGAATCAAAAACGAATATTGGGCGTGTTTGTTTGTTAGACGAAGACATCCTGACTATTAATTTTTTATTCCATCGAGTAGTTTTCGAGTTAAATTTGTTAACTGTTTCTCCTTCGTCTCTCTCACACTCGTTGATGCGGAAAGGCAAGGAGTGGGGGGGCTTTTAGCCTCCTCTCAAGGATATATGTCGGCTACTGTTTGACTCGTTACACAATTGAACCTGTTATTTTTGAAAATTTTATTTAATGGCTAACTATTTATTTTATTATTATTATTATTATTATTATTATTATTGTGTTCCAACATATATCTTTGCGGATTTTTTTCGTGCGACCCTTCCCATGACCCTCGTCAAAGTTCCCATATGCACTTTGCTAAGCTGACCTAACTTTCGGTGCATCCGAAGCCGATTTATTGTTAGCCAAACTGTAATTATTTATTTATTTATGAATTTTATTTTTTTTATTTATATTTTAGAACAAATATTTTATGGAAATAATGTATTTTGCCTAAACCTGAGAATAATTACTGGGGTCAATTAATTTTTTGTACGACCTTCCTTGATGAAAATTATAAAAATAATCAAAAATTTTTTACATCATAAAAATTATATTCTAAAATATTCCATTTAAATCGACATTCACCATCTTCCTATTATTAACATTTTTTAACCTTTTTTTTCTTTTATTAAAAAAAAAAAAAAAAAAAAGATCGTTTTAAATCGACAAAAGCCCTTAAAACTTTCATGTGTCGAAACGAAAATTCCACAAACGGAATAACGAGGCTCTTAATCTCCCAGCTTAGGATCGTCACACTAAACTCAATTAATATCCATTGGAAAATGTCGTTGTCCAGCATTGAAATGGGAAAAAAAAGCTCGAAAGAGCCGACTGCTGTAACGGTACAGGTTTTTTTCGCAGTTTCCCTGCGCCATTGTGCAAATTCGCGCTAAGCCGAATACAGTAATGAGTCACAAGTCGGCTGTGGCCATAGTCCCTCGGGAGTTGGGGGGGGGATTGCAGGAAATCGTAAATAATTAAATAAGGAAAGTGAATTGAGGAAAAAGGAAAAGATCATAAAAACTAACACGTTGTAATAACCCAAATCAAATATAAATAACTAATCCCACATCAGATTCAAATAACGATTCTATAACATCGTCGATGTATATATATAATAATAATAATAATAATAATATAAAATATAAAATATATGTATATAAATTAAGGATTTTATCATAATTAAAATAGTCGTGCGCACGTCATCCGGATGGCGATTAATCGCTGTCTCGCGAGTTTGTACGAAGGGGGGGAAGATGGCGGGTAGAAAAAAAAACCGTCAATTTGATAAAGAGAGCCACATATCTACCGCATATATTGCTGCATAAAGCGTAAAAATTGCGGGAGAACGAAAGTCTCGGGGCATAGCGAAGTAAAGAAAAAAAAAAAAAAGAAAAGAAAGAAGAAGAAAAAAGGGTGAGGGAGAGTGAGAAACGAGGGAAAAAGAAGCAGGGAACGAGCGAGGCCGTTTTATCCACTGTAACAGTCCCGATATATATATATATATATATATATATATATATATATATATATATATATATATATATGTATATATGTATATATATGTGTATGTATACACACATGCGACATGCAACTATATAAAGTTATGTAGGCTCGTACTGTGGCGCGCGCGCGCGCGCGTTTCTTCCGTCTGGCCCAGAATGCCGGCGATCCCCTCGAGCTTTCACTGCAGTTTTCTCGTCTGGTGCGGCCTCAGAGACTCAGCCACGACGACGCCGCAACCGCAGCCGCCGCCGCTCGGTCGATATATGCCCTTTTTTTTCTCTCCTCTCCAACGTCGGACTTTTAAATGTCAGGTCGTCGACGATGCCAGCACAGCGACTACCCCGGGCTGCTGTTACTGCTGTGGGTTAGACTAGAGAGTGAGGTGGATTAAAAAAAAAAACAAAAAAAAAAAAAAACAAACTAAAGAAATGAATTGAGAGCACGCCCGGTGGAGGTTACATGCAGCCTCTCCTCGTCATCTGGGAGCTCGTAAAATAAAAAGAACGTCGATGTTTTTGCATGTTAAAAATTGCAATTATACAATTACTTGAGCAGTTATCGAGTTACAGACTCGATAATTGCCAGCAGTGTTAATGTTAAAATTTTGTTAATGGCGACTGCCTTAATTTTGCTTTAATATAAAAATTGTTATTCATTCTTTCTTTTTATAGCCTCAAAACATCCAACGGTGAAAAAAAAATTGAAACCCCGCCAATTTGGCTTGGAATGCCCATATATTTGTGACAAAATCGATCGAGGAATTTCTTGCTTTCATTGTTGAGCACATACATGTGTATATATATATATATATATATAGTTTATGTGTTTTATGTGCTAGCAGTGTTAATGCAAAATTTCGTTAATGACGACTACCTTAATTTTGCTTCAATATAAAAATTGTTATTCATTCTTTCTTTTTATAGCCTCAAAACATCCTATGGTGAATAAAAAATTGTAAGCCCCGCCAAATTGGCTTGGAATGCCCATATATTTGTGACAAAATCGATCGAGGAATTTCTTGTTTTCATTGTGAGCACATACATGTGTTATATATATATATAGTTTATGTGTTTTATGTGCTAGCAGTGTTAATGCAAAATTTCGTTAATGACGACTACCTTAATTTTGCTTCAATATAAAAATTGTTATTCATTCTTTCTTTTTATAGCCTTAAAACATCCTATGGTGAATAAAAAATTGTAAGCCCCGCCAAATTGGCTTGGAATGCCCATATATTTGTGACAAAATCGATCGAGGAATTTCTTGCTTTCATTGTTGAGCACATACATGTGTTATATATATATATAGTTTATGTGTTTTATGTGCTAGCAGTGTTAATGCAAAATTTCGTTAATGACGACTGCCTTAATTTTGCTTCAATATAAAAATTGTTATTCATTCTTTCTTTTTATAGCCTTAAAACATCCTACGGTGAAACAAAAATTGAAAGCCCCGCCAATTTGGCTTGGAATGCCCATATATTGGTGACAAAATCGATCGAGGAATTTCTTGTTTTCATTGTGAGCACATATATGTGTATATATATATATAGTTTATGTGTTTTATGTGCTAGCAGTGTTAATGCAAAATTTCGTTAATGACGACTGCCTTAATTTTGCTTCAATATAAAAATTGTTATTCATTCTTTCTTTTTATAGCCTTAAAACATCCTACGGTGAAACAAAAATTGAAAGCCCCGCCAATTTGGCTTGGAATGCCCATATATTGGTGACAAAATCGATCGAGGAATTTCTTGTTTTCATTGTGAGCACATATATGTGTATATATATAGTCTATGTGTTTTCGGTATTATTCAGCATCTTCGCCGGGGAACGTTATCAGTGATAAGCGAGTTACTATACATAACACATACAATATATATATATATATATATACATATATGTACATGTCTAGTGTTGTTTAATGTATTACTTAGACACAACATGTATGGGATGATGTATCGTTGACCACACTCGTAAAAGAACCCAAACGAGCGTTATCGTCCTCACTTATTTACACAAACGTTATAGGTCACAAGCGCGAGGAACGTGCGAGTTTTAAATCGGCGCGGTCTTTTGACACGCGAGGAGAGTTTAAAAGAATGGTGCGGGGCGGCGGAGGGGGGGGGGGGGGGGGTCTGGCTGGAGGTGGGGAAATGTCGGCGTTAGCGACTCATAGCCCCGGTAATCGCAGAGAGTGCGTCAGAGACGAAATTGTCCGCGACAAGACTTCACTGAGATATCTGCATGCGTATTATTATTATTATTATTATTATTATTATTATTATTTTAATCGTATTTTATTATTCGTGAAAAAAATTTAATTGGATTGACTATATTGAAATGAATAATAATTAATGAAAATGAAGAATTCCTATGAGAAATTATTTTTTTAATTTATGTATTCGATAAATTTAATTAGTGGTTATATCGAGAAAATAAATAAACTATTAAATTGCGTATGCATGGATTATCTGTGTGTATATATATATATATATATATATACTAGGGATGCCTGGCCCCCTGCGAGCTTGGCGCGGCAACCCCCTGCCTACACCCTTCAGACTTAACTTATACGGGGTTCAACCTTTATGGGAACCAGAGGCTCTGGACTTAACTTATGAGGGGTCGCTCGATTCTCATACACGGCGGCGGCACCGGCGATATATTTATATAATATATAATATATAATATATAATATATAATATATAATATATAATATATAATATATAATATATAATATATAATATATAATATATAACATATAATATATAATATATAATATATAATATATAATATATAATATATAATATATAATATATAATATATAATATATAATAGAAAGAGACACGAGCATGCCAACAATTGTGTTTTTGACGTCTGTTTAGAGATTTAACCCGCTATCGCTTACCCTAATTAATATATTGTGGGTTAAAAGAGAAGCCGCGCGCGCTCTTCGGTTTAAAGTTCACGCTGTTCGGGGCCAATTTCTCGGAAGAGTCGCGAAATCTTATCGTCTTCGTTCGTATTATTCATATAGATGAGAATTACGAAGAGAATCAAAGAGAGAAAGAGTGTAAGAGAGAGAGGGATTTTATTTATCTTACAGCCCAATTCAAAATAAATAATTAAAAAAATCGTCAGATAAGAATTTGATAATTTTTCACGAAAAATTTAATGATCTTATCGAAAAAGCTCGTTAATTTTAACAATTCTTTCAAAATAATTTTCATTAGTATCCTTTCGGTCGTTCAGATTAAAATCTTTTTTTCTTCTATTTATATAAGATAAAAATACTTTTTCAATGACATGAGAATAGATTTCATCATTTCAAATTATTTTTCTTATCGTGAATAACTTACAACTTTTTTTTTTTTTTTTTATGTATAATTATTAACAATTTTCTCATCAGTGTCCATAATTTTTAACATTTTGTTTTTTCATCAATTATGTTGAAATTTGTTTTTTTTTTTAACTCTTCGAAACTCTCCCCTACCATTTTGATCATGTTTCTCCATCATTACGCTGCCCCCCCCCCCCCCCCCCCCCCACGTCGCTTATTCATGTTACATACAACCCCGCGTCCAATCGCTCTCAACGTATATACTTGCGAGAGCCCCGAGCTCGCACAAACGCGGAGAGAGAGAGAGAGAGAGAGAGAGAGAGAGAGAGAGAGAGAGAGAGAGAGAGAGAGAGAGAGAGAGAGCGAGAGAGAGAGAGAGAGAGAGAGCGTTTTAAAGGACGTCTCTCGTTCCGTAATTAACTGTCTAGACTACCGACGCTATTATCTGGGTCTCGTTAGCCTTATCTCCGGCAAACGGGAAGCTCTCTCGTCTCTCTTGCGCTGGAAGTTACGCAAGTGCGCGTCAACGACGTCGGCGTCGTCGTCGTGACTTGTAAACTCAATGTATGCTCGCACTTGGACTATATATGCACACGTGTTATTTATTTATAATCTTGCAAAGTGCAATTGAAAAAAAAAAAAAATCATTTAACTGATAAGAGGTTTTTTTTTTTTTTAACAATTACTGGCTAAAAAATTAATATGAAAATTAATCATTAATTGTCAGCACAATTTGTCTTTACGTTAAAAAAATTAATTGTCAAGATTGTCAAAAGATCGTGATCAAAATAAGTATGTAAATTACTTTGAAAAATCTCAACAATGTTCAACTTCATTAATAAAAATAACCAAAAATGATATTTCATTCAACTCTCAAATTTCACAATTTTTCGAGAAGCGTTTCTAATTATTCATAAGATTGTTGATTAAAAATCATAAAACTTTTTTTTTTTCGTATTTGATTCATATTTTTTTAATTTGCTTCAATAATATTTTTTGGTTATTATTTAGATTTAATTTTTGTCATATGTTTGATGTAGTCGATTTATCTCACATTTTTATCTCATCGCGATGTACCGAAATTCTCAGCGAATTAATTAATTTTGGGTGTTCTGACTGTGCAGAAAAAAACTTCCTTAAAATTAATGATAAAAAATAACTGGGCAGAGAGTTTATGGTCTCAATATGAACAGAGTAACGAAATTATTCAATCAAATTATGCAACACTTGCATATATATATATATATATATATATATATATATATATATATATATATATATATATATATATATATACACATATATATGTGTGTGTATATAGTGTACTATAAAAAATACTATACGTATGTATATGATTGGAAATCAATTGACGGATTTCTCGTTGATGACGTACGTGTGTCATCCTCTGTCGTGTAAATTTAGAATTGCTAAAAAGGAGATAAGACATTGAATGTAATTAATCATTTAAAGCCCACTGGGAATAACACTTTATTTTCATTGCTCTTCCATTTGGTCAAATGCTTTTGAATATTGGAGAAAATAATAATAATACGTGTAATTTTTATGAATTATTTCATAAAATCATTGAGATTTAAATATTATAAAATCAAAATACTATTAAATAATACTTTTGTCACATGAATTATCCCAATTATCATGTTATGTCAATTTGTGCATTAATCGCAAGAGTTCGTTAATTAAACTCAATCATGTCTCACGAAAATCGTTGTATAAATATTTTTTTCTTATCACACGTTTTTTTTTCTCCATTGATATCAATTTTTTTTTAGACACAAATTTTACAAAGTCAAAATATTTACCATTGAGCAAAATTCTACAAAACGTTACGAAGAAGTTTCTCAAAAAAAAAAATGAAAAAAAAAAATTCTTTGATTTTTTGATGAATTTATTGCGAACACATGCGGGCCTTTTTGCGTTTCTTTGCATCCTTGAGTACGAAATCCGGTGCGAAATCCGAACTTATATATACATTGAATCGCCCCTGAATTTTTTATTATTTTTTTTTTCACGCTCACGGAGGTCGAAATGTCAATCGAAAATTATTAACGCATGATATAAAACATATAACACGAGACATTCATCGTTAAATTCTCGAGAGTGAGCCTAATAATTTTTTATTATTTGTTTCATTTTAAATTGTTATACATGAAAACAAAAAAAAAAGACTATATAAGAATTTCCAAATTAATAAAAAATCGGTATGATGGCCTATTTTTTTTTTTTTGTTAATTTTTTTTATTTATGAAGGTGTGAAAAAAATAAAAACTGACAGGGTCATGGACCTGTCGATTTGACCGGGAATGCCCCATATGCAAACATAATATAATGTAACTTGTTGTCGCAGCAGTTCACTCGAGTCCGTGGCCCCTTTAGTATATTCCAACGTTTTATAAAAGCGACACTCTTGGCGGTGCAGCCGCACCGATAAGCCGCTCGCGCTCTCGCCAGTAGCGAAACAATCTGCCTTGCTTATCTCTGCATGGCCAGCGAACGTTTGCGCTTTATGTTGACGATTTTTTTTTTTTTTTTTTTTTTTTTTTTTTGCACATCAGTCGCAACAAGAGACCGTGGTCAATCGACTTTTGCATCGCGCATATATATATATATATATCTAAAAATCACGCGTTATATATACGTCGTAATTACCATTAAATTATTTTTCATTTCTCCTTCATAATTTACCAGCTCTCAATTATTTCTCGAATATTGCCAGTTTAACCAACGTGCATGTACAAAAATTATGCAGCTATAATGCATGAACTAATTAAGACGACGTGAGAGGCAAAATATTACCATACAATTATAATCTTTATTAATTATAAGCAAAAAAAAATAATTAAAATTATTTTTTTAATTCATCGATGTGATTTATTAGTGTGGCAATTATTATTATTATTATTATTGTACCGTATTCAAAATTCAGTGGGTTCAATTTAAATTTAGAATTTGCTAATAATTCATGAATTTATTGTAGTTTAAGAGCAATTATCAATTTGTTTTTTTTTTATTTAACAAATTTGATGAAAAAAAAGGAAAAAAGAAAATGTCCGAGACTCGTTTGACATGAAGGTATGCATTTATGGGCCATCTTGCGTAACGTAAAATTGCACAAGGTGCACTTAAATTCCTCTCTCGTTGAGTGTTCGTCAATCTTCAACCGGAAATCGTATAACCCGAACGACACGTTTCTTCACCTACTTCCATGTATTTTTATGGTATATACACATGAAGTATTTGCTACATATATATATGTGCATGCATAGAAGATATATATACAAGGTTTATGTACACGGTACATAAATAGTACATCATTCACCCTGCCACACGTATATATATATATATATATGGGCACGACGTGTTCTCACGATAAAGAAAAAAAGCTACTGGCGCGCCTTTTGCCATTTCCGCGACACACCAGACTTCCGGGTTTACGTACCTGCTCTACGCCTAGAAAAATTCACATTAACGAGGTTAATTCGCGTTTAAAATAAATAAAATTCAATTGTATGGAAATTAAAGAAAAAAAACATGAAACATAATATTTTCACAATTCAAAAAATCATCCGAATAACATTATGTCTAATTATTTATTATTATTATTATTGAAATAAAGTTTATTCAATTTGATTACATTCAAATTTTATGTTATCGATCCACCTCATCTATTTGGTGTACTGTATAAATGTTACGCTCTCGTACATTATTATTATTATTATTATTATTATTATTATATATTTTGATAGAGCGTTAGGTACATTCCGATGGGCATACCTCATGAGTGTCTATTCAATAGTGAATAGATCGGAGACGAAGAAGGAGGGAGAGAGAGAGAGAGAGAGGGAAAATTCAAAAATTCAATTACATGAAAATTAAAGAAAAAAACATGAAACATAATATTTTCACAATTCAAAAAATCATCCGAATAACATTATGTCTAATTATTTATTATTATTATTATTGAAATAAAGTTTATTCAATTTGATTACGAATTTGATTAAATTCAAATTTTATTTTATCGATCCACCTCATCTATTTGGTGTACTTTATAAATGTTACGCTCTCGTACATTATTATTATTATTATTATTATTGTTATTATTATTATTATTATTATATATTTTGATAGAGCGTTAGGTACATTCCGATGGGCATTCCTCATGAGTATCTATACAATAGTGAATAGATCGGAGACGAAGAAGGAGGGAGGGACAGAGAGAGAGGGGGGGGCGGGGTGGAAGGGGTGAACAAAACTGTATAACGCAGCACCTGCTGACGTTTCGAGCGTACCAGACACATCTTGACTCGGGTTCGCCAGTACAACGAAGAGGCGAGAGCGCAGCTCGGTCGATTCCCGAAGGTCGCGTATTCCCCTCCCTCCAAACCGCGATGGGGAATTTCGGGTCAGATAAGAGGAATGGTCAGCCGCGAATCGTCTGGCCACGCCTACGCCGGATTAGAGATGCAGTCTCTCTCTGTCTCTCTCGTTCCGTCTCGTCTCGTCTCGTCTCGATAATATATCAAGCTCGTGGAGTTTATACTGGGACAAATATCCACCTATACACTCCTATAGTCTCGATCTGTTCATTCCATGACACGGATCATGCGACGATTATTAAACTCATTTATAGAACGAATAAAATCGCCTATTTTCTGCTAATTTGATATCCATTTCAAATCTCACTGCTCGATTAAAATCAATGCTTGATCTAATTATGCAACGATAAAAACATCATTTCAGTAGGGACAAGTAAACAAAAAAAAAAAAAATTATTCAATTCTCGTATCGCGTACTGTGCAAAAATATTGCATTTTTATTGATCGAAATATTAAATTAGAATAAAAGGATCTTTGTTCTAAGTACAATTTTTATTCGTCAATTCTGTCTCGGGTAGGCATACAAAACAAGAACGCAAAATATTATATATATATATATATGAGTGCGTGTAGTACATACAGGGCTATTATGACCAGGGTACAAGGAAAGAATCCGGTCTACTGTAACACGAGAACTGACTCGGTGCTTCCGTAATTGATACGTCGACAGGACGCGATCGACTTAGAATCTACGACGACGAAGAGACATGTACGAGGATAACGAGAACCAAACATGCCTCGAAAGATGCAGGTTTTCCCTATGCTCTATTGCCCACCACCAGATGTATGAAAACAAAAAAAAATATATATATAATATAAAAGGATATAATATACAACTAATATAAAAAAATATATTATATATATATATACATATATATATCGTCGCAGGGAGCCACGCTCGTATATTTATATATAGCAGCTAATACAAGTAGTAGTGACGGTATTTTTGTGCCGCCAACCGTCTGGCTTACCCTTGGAGATTAAATTTTGTTTACGTTTAAACACGATCCTGGAAGAAAAAAAAAAAAAATAACAACGCACGATATAGATTGGCCAACGGTATTTAGTCTCCAGCTCTGTCTCTAGGTATAACATTCTATTCCCATAAGAGCCTCCACGTTCCCAGGGATCTCTGTGATGTAATAACGGTCAGTTCCGAGTAGTCGCGGTCGTTTTTGAACGGCCTCATAAATGGGTCACTGCACGCGCAGTGGTTACGGATTCAACCGATCAGACACTCGATTTCTCTACTATTATTCTCACGATTAATCTCCCTTTTACTGGCTTATTTTTTTTCTTTTTTTTTTTAAATTCAAATTATTAAAGATATTGTTATGAAAATAATTGCTCACATTCTCAAAGTAAACTCACGAAAATACGATAAAAGTTCAATTTTCGGGATTAAATTTTTTTTAAATCAAATTTTTTTTTTTCATATTAATTTATTTACTTGTGCTATTTTTAACTTAAATTTCCGTGATTAAGTCTGGCTTTAGGGTGTCATTAAAACTAACGATACACATTGTTCATCTCAATTAAATTTGTCCAAAATTACATCATTACTGATCGTTCATTCATAAAACGATTTTATTAAATGATTATTATTATTTTTACAATTAAAAATAATTTATATTATTTTTGTATGGCCAAGTTTTATTCCAATTTATCTTTTTTCTCTATTATATCGTTGCCCAGAATTTTCTGATCAGATAAACCAAGCCAGGAACTGATAATGTAAGGCTCTCATCGATTCTCTCGTCTCCAGGAGACAGAGAAATGGGATACAAGCAATTTTCTCGGGTTCTTGTATATTTAATGACAATAGTTAATCAACTTGCTAGCAGAATTCATTGAATAGTTCAAAAGCCAGCGAAGAACGAGAACCTAATAATATCAGCTGTAGTATTGCATATATATATATATATATATATATATATATATATATATATATATATATATATGTATATATATATGTAGTATTAGTGCGAGATTCGTGAAGATTTAGCAAGCATCTTGAACCAGGTGCACCGACCTCACTACGAGGTTTCCTCCTTCGAGCTCGCTCGTTCTCTATCTCTCCCCCCCCCCCCCCCCCTCCAATTCTCTCTAGTACACACAGAAAATCAATTATCCGCCTGCCGGAGTACACTCGAACACAGAGCTTTAGCCCTACGAACTTCGTATTGCATTGTCGTCGGCGTCGTCGTCGTCGTCGTCGGCGTCGTCGTCGTCGACATCGACATCGACATCGTTCCTTCTTGGTTTCTCATATACATGCACAAAACTGTATCGTTCGATCGATAGGGTTTTGTAGTACGAGTAATGACAATGCATCGAGATTATATACGCAGACGCAAACTCTATCCATAAGTATTCGAGGGATGGGGGCAATGATAGTCATCTAAGAAAAAAATTCATAAAACTTTGTTGAAAATAATTTCATAGTTTTACATTTGTTTTGTTTTTTTTTTTTACGAGAGGTGATTCGGGCATTAATAAAGTCTATTTGAAAAAAAATAGCGAATCAAAAACGTTCTATTTAAATAAAATTTGACAAATTTTCAAGTTGCTCAATGAAATAATAATTAAATAAATATGATTTGATTTAATCAAATAAAACGTTTTATTCGAATAAAACTTATTGATTACTTGATCGATAAATTTACATTATCTTAATTTCTGTGATGCAAAAAGCTACATTATGTAAAAATTGCTCCAAGTGATAAATATAAATCGCTGCGATTGCGGAACGCGGCAGTAAACAAAATATATATATATAATTTTCATTATTATAATTATAATTTGACAAATATATCTTGCAGATAATTGAGCCAATCGTTATTGCATCATAACCACGAATTCTTATTTCATCAATCTAAAAATATATATGTTTGAATCTGTAAATAATTTTATATTTACAATTATTAATTGATATTTTTACAAGTAAAAATCAATACGATAATTTTATCCATTAATCAACTCTCAATTTTCGATTCAATCAACATGTCATGGTATTAATTAATTTCCTATCCATTAAATTTACCAATTACTGTCATAAACACAGTTGACCCGAATTACCCCAAATATCGTACAACCCCATTTAATCGACCACAAATACACTGTTGGATTTTTTTTTCTTCTTTGGCTATAAAACGTGACGGACGAGCAGCGACCACGAGGTTTATATACTGACAAAAATTGCGTACAGTCGTATTATATATATATATATATATACGTGCTAAAACACGAGGGGTCTGCTTTGTATCCTGTTTTCGGGGGTGTCCGCTCACAACCCCTATTCAACCCTCCTTTTGAACGTTGCAGGTACATCGTACACGGAAATCCCTTTAAAGTTTCAAACCGAAGAGCCACACACTCTCCCTTGTTTCTCATACTCTCAATATGTGCACTTTTTTTTTGTTTGTTTTTTTTCTTCTATTACAAGACAGTAATAGAACAGAATTTTCCATAAAAGAGAATGAAATTTCATTATCGTTACTCAAATTATTATTTTTTTTTGTGTTATTCCAACTTATGGGCTTTTCGCCTTTTTTTTTTACCCTTTTCCCCCTAATTTACAGTCCTGCACTAGTCCCTAGTAAACATAATAATAATAATAATAATTCCCAAATATTCACTGGACAAATTGGCATAATTTTAAATCGATCATCGTAACTCAATAATTATCTCACAATCGATAAGAATTAACAAAAAGTTATTTTCACCCAAAGACCATTAGACAAATGAACCTAAAAAATTCAATCCTCGAAGAAGGAAAAAAAAAACAACTAAAAATAAAAAATAACATTGACGCAGCATTGACAGAATGATCGATAAGTCAGCTTAAATGGGATCAAACGGAGAGTCGTAAACCGTCTTGAGAAACAGCAAGCTCTTATGCGCCAATAAAATGCATTTAAAATCTTCATGACCTTAATCACCCACCACCACCTCCTCCCCCACCCCCGTTAATGTCGTAAATCGTTAAAGTCGAACGTCATAATACGTCGCATGACGACCTTCACCGATGGATCAACGTGATAAACAATGTGTTATGTTTGTGACAATTTTTTTTCTTTCCTTTTCGAAAAATCATCTATTTTTAATTTTTTAATTGTCCTTGTCCTGCTAAAACGACTGTTGAATTTTTCCATAAAACAAAAAAAAAATGTATTCTTTATTTCATTAATTTATGACGTCTTTGAGCGAGACCATTGATAAATGGCGATGATTAATATTTTGTATTTTGTGTTGGAAAAAAAAAAAAAAACAGATGCTGTCGGTGAGCGCAGGGATGGAAGTTGGCAGTGGAGGTCACGGAGGTCTTGGCGGTGGATTGGTCGAGACTGGGCCAAACGGCGGTGGTGGCGGTGGCGGTGGAGTTGGGGGCGTTGGTGGAGTTGGCGGTAGCGACGGAATGCAAGAGGCGATGGTCGCAGCGGCGAGAGATCGAGCCATAAGAGCTGGTAGCGTGAGACAAGATCTTGCCCTCGATCTTCCACCTCGGCTTCAACTTCCGGATGGCGAGGAGAGACCCTACGGGGCTCACACGACCCTCCATCTTCGCGATCCCGAACAGGTATGGTCGTTTTTTTATTTTATTTTATTTATTTACCATTTGGAAAGAGGCAAAATATTTTTGGGGGCAAAAGGATTTATTTATTTTTTTTCAACGGAAAATTTGGCATTTAGTAAAATTATCATTTGGAAATTGAGGGGCAGCAAAGGAGTTGGTATGATTTTTTTGTACGAGAATCTTTGCTTGAAATTAATATTTTCTCGGTGGGGACGAAATTAGCATTTTTTTATTTTTCGAGAATAATCCAGCATATATATGAGCCCTGGAAAATTATTATAGGGGTTTTCAATATCCCATGGAATAATTATGTAGATTTTTTATAAATAAGGGTATTATTTTCACTATAATATATTATAATAGCCTCTTAACGTACTCAATTGCACTATACATATAGTCATTTAATTCACGAGATTACCCTTTTTTAACCAACTAGAATACATTATATTGTCCACTAATTTCGTTAAAATCCATTTTTTTTTCAGTTTTAATCAACTAGAGTGTAATTAGACAGTTTTGTAAGGCACTTGAGTACACTTTAATAGTGTATTTTCTCGCCAATTTTTGTTTTTCTCTCTCGAGATTGCCCTATAGATTTTATTAACCAACTAGAATACATTATATTGTCCACTAATTTCGTTAGAATCCATTTTTTTTCTGTTTTAATTAACTAGAGTGTAATTAGACAGTTTTGTAAGGCACTTGAGTACACTTTAATAGTGTATTTTCTCGCCAATTTTTGTTTTTCTCTCGAGATTGCCCTATAGACTTTTTTAACCAACTAGAATACATTATATTGTCCACTAATTTCGTTGGGATCCATTTTTTTTTTGTTTTAATTAACTAGAGTGTAATTAGACAGTTTTGTAAGGCACTTGAGTACACTTTAACAGTGTATTTTCTCGCAAATTTTTGTTTTTCTCTCGAGATTGCCCTATAGACTTTTTTAACCAACTAGAATACATTATATTGTCCACTAATTTCGTTGGGATCCATTTTTTTTTGTTTTAATTAACTAGAGTGTAATTAGACAGTTTTGTAAGGCACTTGAGTACACTTGAACAGTGTATTTTCTCGCAAATTTTTGTTTTTCTCTCGAGATTGCCCTATAGACTTTTTTAACCAACTAGAATACATTATATTGTCCACTAATTTCGTTGGTATCCATTTTTTTTGTTTTAATTAACTAGAGTGTAATTAGACAGTTTTGTAAGGCACTTGAGTACACTTTAATAGTGTATTTTCTCGCAACATTTTTTTTTCCTCGTTATTCGAAGCCGATCATAACATCCCCCAAAAAATTCTCCCCATGTCCTTCGCTCGCTTCTCAAATAACTCTTCTACTCTACTTGTCTCTCCCCCCTCCCTCGTTCAATAACCACCGAAAAATTCTCGCCTGCATTGAAGAAGGATTTAAAAAAATGAAGAGAGAAGAAATTTTGAAAAAAAAAATTATCCCTCACGTTTTTCTCCAGAGTAATAACGAGAGGTCGGAATTTATATTCACTAGCGCCACAGAGAGACACGTACACGTTACACGTGTCCCTCTCACTCCGTCTCTCATGTGGCTGCGTTGTTCTCGTCGTGCGTGTTTGCGACAATCTAGAATTTCAGTAATCCAACGCTCGTTCGGCAGCTGCGACGTCTCTCCTTTGCCCGTATCGCTCATTTCCGAAACGTCATCTGCGTTCCACGAAAAAATTCTCACCATATATATATCGAGAAACAACGTGCTCGACCTCGTACACTCGATGTAACAAGATAATTTGACGAGGAGGAAAATTTTCTCGAAAAAGGAGAAGAAAAAAAATTATTTATCACGAAAAAAATGATATTGAAAATTCACTAAACTGCTAATTTTGTTTCAACCGTATGTTTTTTTTTTAATGCATTTTTTTAAATTTTACTACTGACCATATAAAGAGAATACAAAGCAGCACAAGCAGCAATCCCTCGAGTGTACGAGATAATTTTATAAAATCATTTGAAAATGTATCAGCTCAGTTTAATTATAGAAAATAATATCTCACACAAATTTTTCAGCCTTTGAAAGAGTACAAAAATGCTTGAAAGTGTCATTTCAAAATATTCTCCCAAATGGATTCATTGTCGAAAAAATAGTTTTTTTTTTCATGCATTATTTTCCGGTTTAAAAAAAATAATGGCTGGAAAATCGATTTTTACTGAATTAACGATTTTAAAATGAAAAGAAAAACATTTTTTTTAGTCAATTTACTCGAAAGTACACTTAAATATTACCATTACCTAATTTTAATGCTCCGCGTAGACCAAAAAAAAACCAAAAATTTCAAATCATTAAATGTATTTTTATGTTCTGTTTTTTTTTTTGTTTCTCTTTAGGAGAGCGAGATATACCAAAAGTGCGTCAGACCACCACCAAACAGAACGGTATTTGACAGTGAGAGTCCGCCACCGTACAGAAGTCATTCGGCCCTATTGGATCAGCCCGATCGTATAGTGAGGTGCCACAGTGCTGGTAGCTCGTTATTGAGGGTTTTTCGTAAATTTCCAAGTTCCGGTGGTTCCACACCGGCTGTAGTTGTTCCACCATCGAGGAGGCCAACATTATCGAGTTATTCCGAGTCAAGTGGGAATTTGAGCAATCTTTCGAGTCTCACAGTTGTCCCGTGCGAGGCCGACGAGACAAATCATCACGGGCAGCATGTTTGATCCAACAAAATGGCCGTTGAGCCCGAAAAAAATTCACGAAGGAAGAAAAAGGATAAAAACGAAAACGTGACTGTACGTTTTTTATATTTAAAAAAAAGAACGAAAGAAAGAAAGAAAACAAACGACGCAACAACAACTACAACAACAACAACAGCAACAACAACAACAGCAAAAATGGCAATCGTCAAAATTCACAATGTCTCGTTGTGAATCGTTGCACTTTTGCCATTTACGTACAGATGTCGCCACCGTCGCACGAAGAGGCTGCCGCCCCGAGATTCGTATCATGAGGGGCCGGGAGGGAGGGGAGGCAAAAAATAGCGTAAAAAATAAAAGAAAAATTTAAGAACGAGCTCGGGGGTGCTTGAAGTCCTCCTGCTGAGAGGCCACGGGACGGAAAAAGGAGATCCTCAAGACTGACTCGCGGGACATAAAAACTTCACAATACTATATATATATATATATATATGTGTGTATATATGTATATATATATATATATATATATATATATATTATATTCAACGAGAAAGAAATGAAAAAACAAAATAAACAAAAAATGTGTGTGTGTGTGTATATATATATGTATATACAGATAATATATAATTAGGAAATGAGGAGAGAGTCGTCAGACTCCAGTAGAATTCGCCGTTCACGAGGAAAATCACAAAATTCTCGTCCACAGAGAGCCAGGAGTAAACAAGAGAGACAGAGAAATAGTGTGGGACGCTGAGGGGGAGAAGAAAAATTCACGGATAACTGACCGTCCGAAGGATTTTTTGCCGATAAACTAAATGAGGCCAAGAAAATAAAAAAAAACAAAAACGAAAGTAACAAGATCGCTCGATAAGTGTAGATTACCTCGGAAGGACGAAAGGGCGAAGGGAAAGATTGTTTTTTTTTCTTTTGTAAAAATATATATAACGCCATTTTGCAATGAAAATGCAATTCTTCGCCTCGTGAAATTGTTTCCTCTTCCTCTCGGATTTACTGGAGACGCCAACGAGATCGACTCACCCGCCAACGGAGTCACAACGGAGTGTGTGTGTGTGTGTAAATGTGTGTGTGTGTGTCACGGAGTTTGTTCATTGCGAAAAAGACTTAGCAAATTATTTATTGGCAATATTGCGACTCACGCATGTTTCTAAGAATTTATTATAAAAAATAATAATAATAATGATTGAAAAAAAAAAAGATTGAGAAGAAGAATGTAAAAAAAAAATGGCAAAGATGATTTGTGTACAGGATTGAAATTAGGGAGATATTTAATGCCGCGATTGGAGAGAAAAAAAAAAAAAAAGAAGATTTTTATGTTTTTTTTTCTTTTTGCAACGGCGTGAATCGCTTTGTGGATTTTTTTTTGCCTAAACGCGAGTGTGAATGTTTACGGGGAAAATGTCTCGCAGTGCGTGTGAGTGTGTAAAATTTGGACGAATGTAGGCAATCCGAGGGAGAAGTGCGTGAGAGCATTAAAAAAAAAAAAAGAAAAAAAAAAAAGTAGTGCCAAGGCGAACGAGAAAAGTGAAGAATGGAAAGGGATGGAGAGGAAGAGTTGATGGAGAAATCTGTAAATATTAGGCTAGGTAGAACAATATCGATATTAACGATAATGGCTTAAAAAAAAAATTATGATGATGATCATGCTACGTAACGATTATGAGAGAAAGATAAAACACACATTGATGAAAACAAAACAAAAAAAAACATTGAAGGAAAAACGATGCGAGAGAGAGAGAAAGAGAGAAAATTTGAGCGAATGATAAACGACGTTGATGAAAAATCGGCGTTTTTATAAGAGAAAAATAAAAGATTTTATAAGCGATTTAAAAAAATGATGTTGAAAAAAGGCTTTTTTTTTTTTGTTTGTTTTCGAGCATCGTTCGAGAATTGATCTTCGTCGTCACGTTTTAGTGATTTGCATTGCAAGTCTCTTGAACGGGCTCGTTTTTGGCAAAGCGATAATTTTTTTTGCGATCAATTTAATCACTTTTTGTTTTTCTTGAAAAAATCTCATTCTCTCTCTCTCTCTCGGGCGTCAGTAAACGTCATGGAGTTTTCCTGTCTCTTGAACGTCCTTCACTAATGTCCGATATAAACGCTACTTTTATTATCATACAGATAGATAAGGCCTCAGTCTATTTTTATTTTTTTCTCTTTCTTTTCGACAAAACAAGACGAGATCTGCCCCTCCGTGAACGGTTTAGTGTGCCGAATTTAAAGTTTTGATGATCGAACGAGTTTTCATCCTGTGAAAATTATCGTGAAATTTGAGAGGCACAAAATCATAATTGCCATTTGTCGATTACGAGGGTCGGGGCAGAGCAAACATTAAAATTGTATATATATATATATACACGAGAAGTCACCAATTATCGTTGATAATCTTTCACGAATGTTTTTAATGGTTGAAAAGGGGCAGGAGGGAAGGAGAAAAATTAATTTGCGATTGTAGAAAACGTCGAGTCTCGAGGATCCTGTTATTTTTTTTTCTATATACATATATATATATATATTTTAATTATGGATGTGCAATTTTCATTGGATTCAAGTGGTAATTGGAAAAGAAAAAAATATATAATGCAATTGGGCACATTGGTGAAATTATTACAAAAAATTTTAGCAAAAAATGTAAAAATTAGAGAAAATTTTAGGAAAAATTTTGTAAATTGTCACTTTGAATGATTTTGATGTAATTTCCACGTGAATTCAATTGTAAAACTCAAATGCCAGTAATTCCAAGTTGAAAATATATTATTAAAATTAAGTAATTCGAGTTCTTAATGAAAAATTCACATATAAATTTTCGGTATAAATCATTGAAATAAAAATTATTTATCCAATTACAATCGTCTCTCGAGACTCGACGAAACTTTGACCGAGAAACAAAACAAAGGAATAAAATTAAAATAAATCATTCTCAAGTACAGCCAGTTCTACACAATCAGGACAATTTCGACCAGTTACATTTTAGTTACATCGACTCGCTACATTTATTTCAAATTTTGTTTTAATTTTATTTTTTAACTCACCAATGGCGCGCTCCATTCAGACAATCCGAACGATTAAATTTATCAATGTTTTATTTTCGTTTCTCTCCATCTTGGCAAAAAAAAAAAAAAAAAAAAAAAAAACAAAACAAACAAAAAAATGTGTTCACACGCATGCAATATTAGACGACGAAGTTTAATCGAAACTAAGAAAGAAGAAAATGTTGAATTTTGAGAGGGCGGAAGGTGTGATCTTACGAATACGAGCTGGGGCAAAAGGAGGGTGGGGGATTTATTAACGAGGAAATTAAGATGATGAAGAAAAAAAATGAGTCGTTTAATCCAATGGGTCCTGTGCAAGCCTCGGTTAAATTTGAATGTTATTAGATTTAGTATCGAATTTAAATAAATTTAAAAAAACTCAGCATATATATATATATATATATATATATATATATATGCAAGTTTCACGTAGGCAAGATTGATATTGGACCTTTATTATGATTACGATTATAGCGTTTAGTCTCGCGATCGTTGAATCAAAACTTTCTTTTTCATCGAGGAAAGTCTTTCAATTGTTGGTCCTCGATGAGATAACACAATCGTAGCAGCGCGCATGCGCCATCGATCCTAGCGCCAAAAAATTTATTTATCCTTAAATCCTTTGCGAATCAAAAAATGTTGGCAAATTAGTGAAATCGATTAGCAAAAAGAAAAAAAAAATGTTTTTCATTAATATAGATAGTTTTTAAAATTTTATTCATCGTGTTTTGTTCGTGGCATTTTTTTTTTTGTTTGTTTTTACCACGTTTGAAAAGGATCGATCTCGCTCATTGGCCGAGCTCACGATTATAATTTTAATTATACTGTTAAGGAAGAAAAATCGGTGTGTCTAGTCTCTCACGGAAGAGGGTCGGGATTGTGAAAGGAAAAAGGAAGAAAAAAAAGCGTCCAAAAATGTACGTTTTTTTTTTTTATATTGTCAAACGATAAATAGGACGAGTCGACAATACGATTGAGTTCCGGCGACTCCTTCGATCCTTTTGCCGTAAAGCGTGCATTTTTTTTTTCAATTCTTCGAGTCTATTTTCTCCCCACCCCCCCCCCCCCCCCTTCTTTTTTTGTTTGTTAATTTGTTACTATCAGCGACCAAAAAGTACGAATCAATGCACAGATGACCCACAGACTGATGGATATATAATTGTGAATTATGTGAATCAAAAAAGAATGAAGATTTTTTTTTTTTTTTTTTTCAATTTATTTCAATATTTTTCCTCGAATTGGCATTGGCTTGTTATGAAATTTTATTGACAAAGGAATTCATTATGTACGAGAGAGGGTTGATTTTTTCTTTTTTTTTTCTCTGTTTCTTTTTTATTCGGCAATTGGGGAAACGAAAAAGATAAACTGTTGCTGCGCCAGCAATCTTTTTTATTTTATTTTTCTTAAAAATATATTTGCGCCCGATAAATCTTCATCGTCGTTAATGTCTACGAGCTAGTTAAATAAAACTGACGAAACAACATAATGAAACAAAAAAAAGTAATGGAATAAAATAAATGAAAAAAAAAAAAAAAAAAACAAACAAAAAAAAATATATATAGAATGAAATTCTTTAAGTAATCGATTGATGTGTAGAAGCAGTGTTGTCGTTTATCTAGGTCGCTTCAACTATTCGCGTCTCCCAACCGAATGAAAAATTTATAAACGTGAAAAATGGAAAAAATTTTAATGCCCGTGTGTATGAGTGTGGCACTTGACGTGAACCAGGAAAATGTTCGCATCGAGGTCACGATATTATTATTATTATTATTATTATTATTATTATTATTATTGCATAAGGGCGAATAAAATGGGGCCCTTGGGTTGAAAATTTCGAGCTCATGTTTTTTTTTTTCTTTTTTTTTCAATTTGAGGGCCCCTTCACTCAGACGTACCTCTCGAAAAACAAGACACTTCGGGAGAATGTTACATGGACATATATATATATATATATATGTACATATACATATATATATATATAACATATATATATATATGTATAATAAATATGTATATTGAAAGAGGAATAAATCGAATAACAGGATTTATCAAGCCGTTCAAACGCAGCTCTCGGTCGAATTGTAAACCAATTTAAATCGAAAATGAAGAGAACAAAAAACAACCATTTTTTACACCGTAGAATTGTACCATTACTCCATAGAGAGAAAAAGAGATAAAGGGAGAGAGGGAAGAAAAAAAAAAAAAAACGTTCGTTGTTGACTGCTCTGGCTTGCTAGGTAGAATAAAAATTCGGGCCTTCCGGGGATTCGTCGATTGCGTCCAAGGGAGTCGTGTTCATCACCCTTAAGCGTACAAGATCCTCCATCCCTCCCCCCAAACTCGTGCCCCGTTTAATCGGCAAAGAATTCGATATTGCAAGATTATTGGTGTACTTATCACGCAGTTTTCTACAAAATAAAGAAAACGATATTTAAAAAACAAAAAAAAAACAACAAACTCGCGTTTAAATGACGTAAGATGAGAACCTTGACCCGCGCACACTTCTCGCACCAGCAACACAAGACATCCCACTTCCTGTTCCCAAAAATTCGTGAAATTGTTCATTATTAGTAATCGTAGTAATGAAGATTCCATTTGATTGACCTTCGATTCAAAATTGAACGAATTTCCCGCCATCTGCGCATGAGCCAAAATGGCGACCACGCTGACGTTTTGTGTTTTATCGCACGATGATAAAGTAGTTACGACATGGCAATACATCGTTTTTTTTGTCTTTTTTATTATACATTTTTCGCTCATATCATACCACGGTCGTAAAACTGTGTAACGCACACCGGAAAACGCGATTTTTGGATTTTGTCGGACAAGATGACGTCTTTGCTGTTATATCCGCTCGTTTCGCCAGCAGTGTGGCAAAATAAAAGCTCTGGCGCAAGCGCAAGCGAGATCGCGCGCTGTTACTTCCGGTTTAGCGTTGGACGCGCTCCGTCCGACGAAAGTCATAACTTCGCATCAGTCGACTAATCGCTTATGGGGCAAGTCACTGGTGTTACGGTAATGTGATACTCCTGTGTTGGTAAAACAGTTTCTGCGTAAGCCATCGCGCGTGCGAGAGAGAAAGCTGCTTTTACTCTGGTACCAAAATTCTTCCAAACGGTTGATCGGGTACGTTACAGTTAATTTATCAGCAAAACTATATACCACCAAATTAGTTAATTAGTATATTCCTGACCACCAAAAAATTACGCATCGTTTAAGTACTTTTAGAAGATTTATAGTCATAGATGAAAATTTGTGCGGCCAAATTCACATGAATAATTATTTTTGATTTTGTAAAAAAACGGTTGTTCGCCAAATTATTTAATTAGGCCACCAATTAACACCAAATTAGTTAATAAATCAAAAGTTGTAAAAGTCAAAGTCGTTTAGCCAACTTAACACCGGTAGGCAAGTCTCGTAAAATCTTGGCATGTCGAGTTAGGGAGAAAACCAGAGAGGCAGTGTAGTACAGTAACCGTACACCGAGCAAAAGCATCCACGCGCGCTAGTGTACAATATATATATATATATATCCATGTATACCCTAACCACGGTCTTCACTAAACACGACAAGGCTGCGTAGTCCTCGGTCTGTGCTCGCATTATTTTTTAAACTTTTATCTCCTTTTTTTAGAATTATTCTTAAAACTCGCGTGGTGTCGGCGAATTGGCATGAAAAACCTTGAAAGATTAATCAGCACGATGTTCGTATGTAGAAAAAACTATTTAATCGCAATTCGGCGATTGTGTAAATAGTCCGTGAGGTGGTCACGAAGTGACGAGTTGATCCGCGTGTGTCGTCGGCATACGTTCGTCCGTGTAGTTCGCGGGGCAGGCGGGAGGAGGCGGTAAACAGATGAAAGTAGATTCTTGATGCCCAGAGAGTTTGATCATCCTAACCAAAAGACTGAAGACTTTTTTCAAACTCTGTGAACGGTCGTGCAAATTTTTTGTACTTCTCGCCGTGCGTACGCATGAAAAAGTTGGTGAGGTAAATGTCGTCAGTTTGTTCCGGAAATATCTACAGATATAGACATATATATATATATATGTATGATAGTGATTGGGAGGACGCTAAAGAATTTTAGTCAGCGACGTTGTGTGAAACGTCGCGTTTGCAAGTGCGTGTATCGTAAAAAAGTGAAAATTCATCGTGAAAAAGAGAGAGAGAGAGAACGAGAAAGAGACAGAGAGGAAAAAAAATTAACCACCATGGAGTCGACGACGGTCGACGTTAATGGCGGGAACGCGGAGGTTGCGCGCGACGAACATAACCTCAAAAGTGAAGAAACGCCGACGACCGTGTCCCAAGACGAAATTTCCGATAACAAGACAATTATTAAGATGGACGAACAAAACGATGTTAATGGAGGGGTTAAGATAATAACAAAGAAAAAAGGTACTCCGGTGTTTATAAAAAAGTTGCGCAAATTCAAGGTAAATTCTGGTAGTAACGTTGAGATTGACGCTAAACCCCATACGAGGGGACAGAAGCGCAAACTATCGGAGCCCGAACTCACTTCTGATGAATCCGACGAATTTGCTGGGTTTGAGCCACAAAATGACCTCAATGAGTCGGGTTCATTGCTTCTTCATAAACTCATTGGTAAGTCAAGAAATATGCACTTTTTTATATCTGCAATATTTACTCATGTATATGGGTGTGTATATATATATATATATACACACGATATAAATGTTCGTTTTTAGGTTATGATCGTTGCATTGTTTTAAATTTGTTTTCGTGAATGTTCAAATGTCTGCGTGAACCTGTCGATGTACACAATAAACAATAGTTTAAAAAATTCAAATTTATAAATTAAGAATTAAATTAACTATAAAACTAAAATTATGTTATTCTTTGTTGACTATAATTTTTGTTGAGATTCATTGATTCTCTGCCCAATACAAACTTGGACCAAGAAGGACTTAGAATTGAATTTTCTCAGAAACAACAGAGCTGATTGAATTGCGTAGAGTTTGAATTCAAGAAAAAATGAGTTTGAAATTTTATTGTTCAAAAATACTTACAATGAACTGTAATTTACAAATACAATTCTTTGAAAAATTGCAAAATCAATGACCACGTGAAAGATAAATTACCCAAAAGCAACATTTTTACTTTATCTGTGCATGTACAATTTGAGGTTTCAGCAAGGTTCAATGATATCAATTTTTTTCCAAAATCGATATATTCGTTTGAAATTAATGGAATTTAGAATTTAAAACAATCACGATAAATTCTTTGACTCCTGTCCATATCTGATGATTAAAAAAATCCTGCAAATTAGAAATCTGCACAATGCTGACTTGTTATTTTTCCACCTGTACAAATCCTCTATGAGAAAGCCAAGGAATTGAAAAATCCCTTTTCTTACAGAAAAAGCTTTGCAAAGTTTGAAAAATGACTACGAAGCATTTTGACAATTGACGATTGGCAAGATTTTTTTATTTTTTCTTTTCGTTAAATTATGTTTATTTGATCAGCCGAAGCAGAATTGGAGGAAACGCCACAGACAAAAAAACGCAGACGCACAACATCAAAGGATTTGAAAAATTTCGATGACAAGGATGACGATATGATTGTCGATGAGTCGAAAGACGATGAGTCTGAATTGCCATCGCCACACACAGCCAAGGCAGAAAAAGAATCAGATACGGATTCGATAGGAGTACCCATGAGTTTTGAGGGTGATAATGATTTTTTGAAAAATGACGATTCGTCGGTACAGTCGTTGAATTCATCGGCAAATAGCAGCCCATCGTCAGCTGGGCCAAAATTAAAAGTAGGAAAAATCGTACGTGGTGTAAGTCCACGAAGCGCCTCTAAACAAAAAATTACCGTCGACCTGAGCAATCCACTGTTTAGAGAACCCTTCAAGTATGGTTGGAAGAGAGAATTGGTGTTCAGAGCAGGATCGGAGCCTTCAAGCACCAAGAGATTCGGCGATATTTATTATTACACACCAAAGGGCAAAAAAGTCAGGAGTTTCAGGGAGGTTGCACAATTCCGTGAGTATTCCAGCAATTTTACATGAATAAGTTTTTTTTTTTTCCTGTAAACACAAAAATAGTTATATTATTATTCTTGTAATTAAAAAAAAAAGTCAACAAATGTCTAATATTAATTTTAGAGGAATATTATTCATTATTAATATTTAGGAGAATAATTATTGCTAATGAATGAATCTTTCCAAATTTTAGTCCAATTTTTTTTCTATTCAGACTTAATTCATAAGTGAATAAATGGAAAAAATTTCAATCAATGAATGTCTTTTTCTTTTTTTTTTTTGCAGTAAAAACGAAAGAGCTGACCATAGACAACTTTACATTCTTCAAAGAGCCATTGGGAGTCGATAACCCGGATCACGAAGTAATCAGAGATGCGAAACTTCGTAATTCAGTTGGAGCTGTACCGGTTACACCGACATCACCGAAAAAACCAATCCCACCGAAAAAAACACCAGCAAAGAAAATTGTTGAGAAACCACCGATCAAAGTTGTTCCCAAATCGCCGAAAGTCGCGCCAGCTGGTTTCAAAATTAAACTTCCCGCCAAGAAAACGCCCTTAAAAAGTATGTAAACGTTTATTTAATTATTTTTCTTCTTTTTATGCGATAGAATGGATTGTAACAAAAAAAAGTCAACGTTTTTTTTTCCTTAAAAAAGATGCAAAATCGCCAACGAAAGAGCCAGAAATGCTTCCACCAAAATGGAGTTCACCAGCGAGCACAAGGAGGAATCAGCCTGTTGTTGAAAAATCACCACCTGTAAAGTCCAAACGTGTACTAAAGTGAGTACTAAAATTATCCCCACTTTTATTCTTGATTGCATTTTTTTTTTTATCGCAATGACATTCAGGTTGTCGTTATCGTAAAATCATTTTTTTTTCATACATTGTGCGAACACCATGTGATTTTCAACGAATTTATAGCATCCAATTGTCGTGAGCGATATTATTTTTTTTTCTTTTCGTTTTCGTTTCGTCCCAACGTATTCCTGTTATCCATGAAATCTATGAAAGAAACGATAGAAAAAAAAAAAAGAACTCTGAGATCGTGAAATTTTTGTCATCCTCGTGTTCCTCTCTCCCCTACCTTGACGCACATCTTACAGGGGAAAACTTCAGGAACCATGCAGCATAAGGTGCTTGTTGAGCATGGGACTGATACCGAGCTTACAGTGTTCGCTCTGCTTGTGCTTGTATCATCCCGAGTGCGTTGGCAAACCGGACGTTTCGGCCACTGACGATTACGTCTGCAAGGTAATTTAATAATATGAAAAAATAAAAACATTAAAAAGTCCTCGTGAAATTCAAATAATTGAGATGAACCGATAAATGAGAGTTTTTGAAAATATTCATTTATATCCTGAATATATAATGTATATCGCGAATATATTTATTACTAGCAATAAAACAAGTACAGTTTACAAGTAATAAAAAAAAAAAAATTATATTCCCCATGCCCAATTTGATATTTGTCATGTATTTTCGGAATAGTGCTAGAATAAGAAAAAAAAATCTCAGCTAAATAATCTTATTCGTCAATTACGAGAATCTCTTAAAAAAATTAAAAAAAAACGTACGAAAAATCTTCGCATCGATGTAAGCGAGATGGAATTTTTTTTTCTTCTAGAATTGCCACGCGGATTCTGACGAATCTCCACAATCTGGGGCTGCACCACCTCCACCCCCGTTAATACCGATAAGCATGCTAAGTGGACAAACCGGAAAAACATTAAAAACGAGGGTCGTTACCCCACCGAAGCTCCGAAAAATCACAAGGACCGAAAGTATGGACGAAAAACAATCACATTTAGTCGCAAATAAGGCAAAAATCTCAAGATCGTCAAGCTCATCGCCCAGCAATGAGAGAAACGACGCCGCTTGGCTTCAAGCTGGAAATGAATTTCTTCGTGGACATGACGGAACGATGCCAAAACCGGCCCAAAATATCGCTCTCATGGCCGGTAAACGTTACATCGTCGTACCGAAAAATAACGCGATGGCGGTTCAACCAGCGATAACCGTGAGATCTGATAAGATCGGTGAAAAAGCACCAACGATTACGGAAACGTTGCCCTATGAAATTTCAGCGGAAAATTCAAATTCTCGAGTATCACCAAAAGTGCCAAATGATTGGACAAAATCGAGCGACAATCAATCAATTCGGGACATTGAAGAGACAATGAAATTAACGGAAATTATTGGGACAAACGAGGAACAAAAACTTCCGCTTAAAATTCATGAATCAAACGAAACAATTGGGAATTCCATCGATTTGCCGGAAATTGGAAAAATTAATCCAAGCGCTGAAAAAAATTTGAAAGAAGAGTCAGAAAAGGAAGAAGATGTCGCGAAATTAGTCAATGATTTGACCGACGAGTCAACAATGTCTGACGATCACATGACGATTAACACGGAAATGGCGGAAATTCCCATTGAAAAACCGGAAATCACGACAAACTCGGACAATTTACAATCGGAAAATTCAAAGACAAATTCTGGTAGCGTAGAAACGAAGAATTCACCGAGAAACTCTCTTAATTTAGGACCAGACGACAAGTAAGTTTAGATAATTTCTTTCGCATTGACTATTTCTTGGATGCTTTCCCTCTTTCTCTTTCTCTCTTTTTTTTTTCTTGTTTTTTCCGTCCTAGTTTATTCATACATTTTACGAGACGACTTTCCTGAGGTTTTGGCAGTGGCTTTGTACATATTGTATTTACAAGATTTTTCTAATCGAGGGCATAAAACGAATTTTTCAATAATTCGGGAGCAACGGCATTTTAGTTACGTTATTTTTTTATTATTATTTTTTTTTTCAATCAATTTGTACTAAATAGACAGTCAAGAAAATTCCATTCGATATCATTAAAATTTTAATTGTAAATGCAATATATACCAAAATGTTTATTATATTTGGAAATATAAAAGCTCGAAGAAGGTATGGAAGCAAATAAAAAATGAATTTGATTTTTTACTTATGATCGGAGCACACTGCCTCAGCTTCGTAATGGGGTGATTTTTTTTTTGTTTTTTTTTTTCCAAGAACCGAAAATTGAGAAAAAGAAGAAGAAAAAAAATGAAAACATTGACAAAAATTTACAACTAATAAAATGTGTCGAGCTGTTTCGATATTTTTTCTCCCTGATTGTAGTATCAAAGTATCGGTTGAGTCCTTAAACAATGGATAGTTTTTTTTTTTTTTTTTCGATATTGAATTTTTTGTTTTTTTTTTTTTACGAATCAAATTTTCACTGACAAAATTTTCCAAACCTTTACATTAATGCTACAATTACGGAGTTCGATTATTGTTAAGTGCTTCGGTGCGAGAACGAAAAATCTAATTCATTTTTACTTTTTTATATTTACAGATATAAACTCATGTGCGAGCCAGAACACAAAAAAAGATACTAATTTAGTGCGTTTTCCTTGAAAAAAAAATCCTTCCCTCGTCCCAAATGTCTCGAGTTACATATATATATATATATTTATTTTTTTATTAAATTAATTCTCTTGCTGTTGGATGAAATTCACAAAACGCTTCGGAAAAACATTACATAATAAAAAATAATAAAAAATTGCAGCTCGAATATTGGTCGATTAAAGTTTTCCTTCTTCTTTCTTAAATTTTCAGAAAAAAGCTCGTTCCGTTGGAAACAGACTCAAGGCACTTCATGGTCTCCGTTTGCGCGGGCTATAACGCACTTTCGAAAATCTTTCAATACCTCAAAGTTCAAGAATTGTTACGCGCTGCTAGAGTTTGTAAAATGTGGCGTGATTTGGCGGCACATCCGAATCTTTGGAAAACTGTGAGAATGAAAAACAGCCAAGTTACAGACTGGGATGGTTTTGCCGATTCGCTCAAAAGACACGGAACGCAACATTTGGATTTACGAAAAATGCTCGTGGCCGGTGAATCTGATGGTACATGGAAAAAATTTGACGCTGTTGTCCCGAGAATCACGAGCCTTGTTAAACTCGAACTTTGCCGTTGTCCCGTTATGGTCGTCGAGGAGGTCATGAAGAGTTGTCCGCAATTAGAAGTTTTGAGCGCAATGTCGATCAAGTGCGACTCTTTGAATCTTGAGTCAGCCGCTAATTTGAAATCTTGTCAGGAACTCAGGCTCAAGGCAATCAGCGGAATGTCTTTGCAGGGAGATCTGACGCCTCTTCAAGAATTAACACAACTAACGCAATTGGTGAGCAGAATTATTCAATTTCGCGATTTGTTTTTTCCACTCCAAATTGAACTGATCCAGCCTGGATCATTTGAATTAGCGAGTGAACCCTAATGTGATGATAGAGATGCCAGTTTTTCAAACTAAATGCTATCGTGAGTAATTAGAAAAAAAAAACTGGGTATCGATTTTCTTTCGGTAATTGAGACGAATCTACGATAAAAAATTATAATTTTTATTCAAAATGAAGATTCGTGACTGAGGAAAAAATAATTTTTTACTTTTTCAAACTTCGACTTTCGTGAATCAGCAATGACGAATTAATGAAAAATACTTAATATTTCATTGCAGAGTTTAACGTCGGTAAAAGAGCTTGGAAAGAAGAACATTGACGTACTCGCCTCATTAATAAATCTCGAGACTCTCGAACTCGGCGAGTGCTCTGATTTTCCTGACAAATTTGGCACCTCGGTGATAATGAAACTCGTAAAATTGGAACGTTTGAGGCTCGAGAAGGGACAAGGCACGTGCTGTACATTCGACATACTCGAGGGCGTCTCAAAACTCGAGTCTCTCAGTCAATTGGAATTGGTGAATTTTGATGTTAAAAATGGCTTCGACAAGTGTCTGGCAAATTGCAAAAATATCAAAAGGCTTCTCATAATACCGACTTACATATCACAATCTGCAACCTCGAACAACATGGTACTTGGCGGTGTTACCGAACTCTCCGATAATTTGACGCATTTCGTTTGGGGCGTCACACTCGAGTTACTCAGAGTCACTGAATTGTTCGTTGATCAATGCAATCAAATGAACAAACCTGTCACTGGTGACTCTATACCGGTTCTCAAACCGGTGCCGTGCTTAAAACTCATCAAGGACATCGAGGATGATGGTGACACGCCTAAAGGTAAAAAAAAAAAAATCTCTCAAGAAATTACAAATTTTTTAATTTACTAATTTATATTTTTTTTGTGTGTTATGCTGGCTATTTCTTACTAAATCATACATCAAACACATTCCAATCTTACTCTCGTTGTATAGAAAATTTCATTTTCCTACCAGATAAAAGTGGGAGGTTTTACGAAAAATTAAAATTTTCAAAATTTTTTTCAATATGAATTCACTTATTCTCGAGAAATTCGATACCAATAGTTGTAGATTATTAGCTTTTTTTTACGTCCCGACTTACTCGCAGGACAAAAATATGGGATTTATGGGTTTTCGTGTAGAAAATGTTGCCCCATAAATTTATAAAAATTCGAAATATCATAAGAGTAGAAAAAAAAAAGTCCTCCAGGTGCTGGAATTTCTATGAATTATCGAACAAATTAATAATCTAAAGATTTCTTTTGTGATTTTTCAAGTGATTTTCCAAAAATTCCCATGGCTTCGAATTTTCATTGCAAACTTCTTACCAAACAAAATTTTACATTTTATTATCAGTTTCAAATTTATTGAATTCTTTGATCTTCGCTTATTGCAAGTTCCAATTATCGCCATAAAAATCTTCATTGTCTGATTGTTTTTTTTTTCGCACTGCATTTCCATTCATCACTCTAGATAAATATCAAGCGAGTATCATTTAAAAAATTTAGCTGACAAAAAAATATGTTCACTCGTCGATTACAGCGGACGAAAAGCCACAGGCAAACCTGACGAATCCTCAGGTCGATATTCTCCCATTGCCGCAATTGCAGAAACTTCTTCTAACCGCATTGCCAAAGACGCGCGTCAAGATTCTCAAGATACCATTTCACGCTACATGGCGCCAGAGTATTTCCGACACTACGACGCAATAAACAAGAAACTACAAAAACAAGGAATGAAAAAGAAAATGAAACACAAACAAGACAAGCAAATGAGGTACGATCTTGAAAATAAAAAAGAAAGAAAGAGAAAAGATGCAGGAGAAAAAAAAGAATGCGACTCGTCGTTGCCACTCGCATAATTTACTCGCTAAAAGTCTTTCATGAACAGCTGAAAATAATAATAATAATAATCGAACGATCCGTAAAATCGCCACCACCGTAAAACACTTACAGGCCATTGAGTGTCGTCGAGATATCCCATACAACGCTCACGCATACTCGATTCTTTGATCCATTTGCGAGAAAAAAAAAATCGTTTACGAAAAACTTGTTACAGTTTTTTCAATTTTTTTTTTTTTTTTTGTTCCTCCTAATTTCTATTTTTTAAACCTCTCGAATTAGATCGCACATGAGTCTCGTCAGAGTCCCGAGGGAGTGCAAGAGTGAAAAATCCACCATTATATAAAGACTAATTATGATTTGCATACATGATGGAGACGAGTGTCTGATACACGACCAATTTGATATTGAACATGTAACGGATACGGACAATAACAACTTAAATCATGTGGAGTTTATCAAAATAAGTCTATCTAGAACTTAGGCTGTATAAAAAAAGAATAATGATATCTTATCATTATTATTATTATTATTATTATTATTATTATTATTATTATTATTATTATACTGTAAGTGTATCCGTATCTCTAGGTTCTTAAGATAATCGAGTTTTTACGCTGCAAAGAAACCGACAATGTGAAACAAAATGAGAGAAAAAAAAACACATTTGTCGTCATAATTCTTACGATGTACAATGTACATAATTATTATACGTGTGTAGCATAAACATTTGATTTATTTTGTTGCTTCTCAATCGAGCGTAATTTCTGGAGACTTTTTAAAAAAAAAAAAAGAACAAAAAACTTTTTGTCGAGTTTACGCGAACTTCGGCGATCATACTTAAATTTAATTTCGATGCATAAATATGAGGAAACCTGGGTTTTTTTGTTTTTTTTTTTTTGTTTGCGATGAGAAGAACCCGCTCTCCTTCCCAACCACGAATCAATCGCTTTATTCCTACGGGAAAAAAAACCAAAAGAAAAAAAAATATATATTTTATATAAACGAGAGAGAACAATGCGATTTGTACAGCGAGAGAACGAGCGGGTGAGATAAACTAAGTATGGTTCAGTTGTCGAAATTTATTGCTCGATATTTACTTATAGGAAAAAAATAGTTTCTTTTTTTTTTTTTTTAGTTAACGCGATATTTCGTTCCCGGAAAACGGGCTTAAACCGCATAAAACGTATATTAGTGTAGAGAATAAGATTATCGAACGAACACTGGTTGTAATTTCGTTCTTTCGGTAAAAAAAAAAAAAAAAAAAAAAAAGGATTTTTTCTCTTACGCGGGTGAAGTAAATTTTATAAAAGGTAAAAAAATGAGAATTGAATAAAATTTGAAATTTTTGGAATATATGGAAGAGGTGAATCAAAATTCTTCATTGTGATTGATTTTGACTTTGCAAAATTTCAGATTCACAATTTATTTTACTGTTTTGTTGAGATAATCGGTTGAGAATTGAGAGTTTTATCGAGCATGTACGAGTCTGCGATCTCACCACTGCAGTGATGAGAAAAAATAAACAAATATCACGGACATGTATGCACATAACCTTATATGTGTAAAAAAAAAAAACAATAAAGATTTTTTTTATTAAATGTAAAAATGGCAAAAACGCCACACAAAGGATGTAAAAATTTTCAATTCAGTTAAGACGAATAAAAATATATACTTGTATATATACATTAAGATTATTGCGATGCAGAGAACTAAAGATAATATAGTTAACGATTCAAATTTTAAGGGTCCATGAAGAACATCGAAATTTTCAAAATGACTCTATATGCGTTGTATGGCGGAAAATCGTATTGAAAGCAAGAAAATATTTCCGATATCAATTTTAAGACTTAATTCGCACTCATCCGCCTATCAAACTTCATAGTCCAATTATTGGATTCGGTACTTAAGGGGAATGTACGGTGCACTTTGCACCTATGGGAAGTAATGATTCTGGAGGGTTCATCATTTTTTTTTTTGGGCTTCATTTGGCATTGTGAAAGATCCGAAATTCGATCTTCCGAGCAAATGAAGATTAAATCAAATCCATGTGTAATTTCTTAGATAATGCCTTTTTATGTATGTAAAAAAATGGCGAGCCTCGGTAAGCGATTACCGACCACTGCGATTTACTTTTTTTCGCTAAAAAATATCGTTTTTTTGATCTCAGCTATATATACTTTTTTTTTATACATGATTTTGCTTCAGAAACAGCACCGCACAATGAAGAAAAAATAATAATGTATTAATGGATTTTTGATTTTTTTTTTTTTTTTTTCATTTTTCTTCAGAAGTATTCAATTGGTAGTTTCTTATTAGTAGAAATTAAACTAGTTGCAGCTATTAAATTCAAAAGTTCAAAAGAATTCAAAAGTTCAACTATTAAATGATTTAAAAAAAACTTTGATTATTGAATTCGATCCTTTATCGATTAAAAAATACTCGAATAATTCAACTGAATAATTCCAATTGTCGATTAACAAATACTCCAACAATTCATCTGGATCATTCCATGTATCGAAACGAAATATTATGTCAGTCCTCTCCTATAAATTTTTCTCAGCTGAACGAAGATACGAAAAATTAATCTATAGCAACTCGACACACATCTGTTTAATTTTTCAAATATACATCTTGGACGAAAGTAGGTTCTTTAGTTCGGTGGGTATCGAAAATCAATAAAGCGCAACGCGTTGAACTCGCGAGATCAAAGCGAAGCTGCAGTCCCCGGATGCTGCGGCTATGAGAGATCTATGCTCTCTCTCTCTCTCTCTCGCTCTTCTCTCGGAATGCCCGAGAGAGGTTATGTTACTCGAATTCCGTTATCGCGCGCGCTGTTCGCAGTTACAAGCAAAGAGAGAGACAAGTTTCCGGTCTATTTTTAGTTTTAAAGGAAGAATCGAGAAGAATTTTCCCTGAGTTAAAATCTCTCGGCCTCGTTGTAGTTGGGCGTTTTGTGTGAATGAAATGAAGAATTCGAATTTTGTGGAAAAGATCGCGAGATTTCGAGGGTGTTGAGAAAAAAACGGGCGAGAAATCGTGCGAGGGAAAGGAAAAAAGAAAATGGGTAGAAAGAAACCTCATCCCTCGTCAAAAGGTAAACATCACAATCACCAGTCGCAGCAAAAAAAAGTTTCAATCCCAAAGAAGAATGAGACGAATATACTTTGCGAAAAGCTCTTTCGACGTGAGTAAAATTTTCATAGTTTTTTTTTTTTTTTTCCTCATAATTTTTTGATGATTAATTGTGATGAAAATTAGTATGCAGCGATCCGGTTGACGTAACTCGTCTATGGGAAAATTATCTCGAATTGACCCAAGTCCTCGAGGAGATAAATCGTCTCGGTGAGATGAAGACTCGCGAGACAAAAAGATCACAAGCCATTGAATGTTTCGTCAAATGGCTGAGAGAAAATGATGCAAACATCGATGGCGCAAGTATCGCCGAGTTTTCGGGCTACGAAATGGGACTCAAAGCTGATAAAGATTTTACAGCTGGTCAAGTTGCTCTTGAAATTCCTGGTAAAATAATTCTGAGCACGGAAACTGCGGCACCTGAGCTTGCTGCGCTTCAAAATGATCCGCTCATACAGCACATGCCTCAGGTTGCCCTTGCTATTGCTCTGTTGATCGAGAGGCACAAGGATAACTCAAAATGGAAGCCTTATTTGGATGTTTTGCCTACCAATTATTGCACGGTACTTTATATGACTGCTCTCGAGCTGGTGGAGTTAAAAGGCAGCCCTACACTCGGTAATTATATATTTACGTATCGAATATCGATTTTTCGAGACTTGCGATATTACAATTTTGTTTGGTTTTTTTTTATTTATTTGAAATTCTATTGATCTCAATATCAAATGGAATGAATTCACAAATTTCATCAATTGATTGACTTATCAAGGTTTTAAATTATATTGAAATTATTTGGTAATTTTTTTTGTTTAACGATAAAACTAAATGAATAAATATTGAAATTTTAATTTGTGAAATAGCCCAGGAAAGTTTTATTATATAAAATATTCAAAGTTTGTGATTGAATTTGAGGCATTGAGCAGAGACCGAAAGTTTTTTGTGCTGCTTTTCATCAGAATTTTTTCATATTTATGATATTGGGATTTTTTCATGCATACACCCAAGAGTATAACGAATTCAGTGCACACCTAATCAGGTGTACATTGAATTGAAAAATAATTATAAAGGAATGGAAATAGATTGAAAATTTTTGATAAAAAATTACCCAGTTTGAATTTTTAAAAAAATCCACACTTGATGTCGTAATTGAGTGCATGAATTAAATTTTTTTTTTCCTTCATTCATTTTTGTGCAGAACCAGCGATGAAGCAGAGTCGAAATATCGTTAGACAGTTTGCCTATTTTTCCGAAATGTTTCACAACACTCGCAATGCTGTAGCCGATTTATTGAGGCCCTACTTCAATTGGGAAGAATATCGGTAAGTACCGAAAGACTCATTGCACAGTTTTCTAATCTCTAATCGGGTAATTTTACAGTCTAATCAATAAATAACAAAATAATGTAGTATAAAACAATCATATATTTTTTTTTAACATAAAGATTCATCATACACAGAGTACAAATAAATATATGGTGTCCATTGTACATTATGCACAATAATACAGCGAGTACACATTTACGATGAACTATAATTTAACAATCTTTCGAAATATTCACTAATATTGCACAAACATTTGTCACTTTTTTTTTTTTTGTCAGTGCGTTTGAAAAAAGTGGAATAATACTAATTCAAATATTCGAATTTATATTTACCTCAAACCACCAATTCAATATTTTAAATATTGAATTTTAAAACTTCAACTACAAAATTCAATATTTCAACTATCAAATTGGATACCTCAATTATTCGAATCATACTTTAATTATTGTACTCAATACTTTGAGTATTAAATTCAATACTTTAATATCGAATCGAATAATTCAATGCTTCAACCATCGAAGTTAGTACTCCAACTATTGTATTGAATACTTCAATTCTTGAATTCCCTCAATATTCTTTTTTTTTTCTTTTGGTCAGTGCCACGTTCGAAAAAAAAATAATAATAAATATAATAATTGCCTCTACTCGGAATAACTCGTAAGAAAATCAGCCTTTCAGTCAAAATTTTATCTCCCACAAAAAAAACCAATAATTAATACTATAAATCTCGTGCATTGGTCCGATCTTTGAAAGAAAAACAAACAAAAATTGTTCATTTCATAAAATCCGGTATCGTGTCCCAACTGTCGTTCGCATCTAGCGAGTCATTCTCAATGTCGCTTTTGCACTCGAAATTATCGTCAATTTCATGATTTTCTCGTCTTTCAGGTCTGTTGGTGGTCGAACTTGCCACAACGTTGACCATTATCGTGTTGAGACTGCTGGAATTTGACAATTTTCTCGCAGTCATGACCGGAGCCTGAAATACAGCTCGTGAAAAAGTATTTCTGTATGTGTATTTTTGCTTCTGTCGTATCCGGCAAACGACAAAAATAGCAAAAAAAACGACAATCGTAACACCGAGTATGGCGCCACTCGCTATAATACTGGGACGAACTTTTGAAAGACTTTTTCTCTCCTTCTCGTTTTTACTCGTCGCTGTCGAATAATTATTTCCAAAATTTCTTTCAATTGTTTTATTATCGAGAGGAATGGAATCTTTCTCGATTATTTCCTCCACCAAACCAACTTCAATGAGACTCGTTGGAATTACCGAAAGATTTTCTTCTTCAACGATATTTTCACTCTCGTACGTTGATATTTTTGTTTTCAAGCCATTCGACGATTTTTCCGAGTCTGGCAATTCAGGACGAATGGAAAATGGCAAAGAATCAAAAGTTTTCAGTAAATCCAACAATTGCCGATTATTATCACGATTTATCGCTGTCGTTGAATCTATTCTCGTTCGTTGAGTACCAATCGACGAAATATTCGTCTCGTTCTCCGTGATTTCTTCACGTTCAGTCATCTCGACCGAGGTCGATTCTATCTCGATGTTTGACAGATCGTCAGTTGTTGTTTTTGCTAAATTCATCTCGGTTGTCTCGTCTTTTGAGGAATTTACGACAAATTCAGGCTGAGAATTGAATTTTCTCGATCGCAAATTTTCTCTCGTTCTCGAAACTTCGGCAAGATGAACTTTGCTCGATCCTCTTTGTCTCAAATCGATCAACTCGTCTATGCTCATATTTCTTGATTTTAATAAACGTTCCAGACGTTTTGCGCTCGATCCTGAGCTAAATAACTCAAAAATCTCAGCTCGTGCGTCTGGTTCCATTTCCGATATAACAACTTCGTAGGGTTTGCTACGCGTTTGATGATTTTTTAGCAAAGAATCTCTCGAGTCTACGGAAATTTCTTCGATATTTATCGTCGTTTTTTCATAAGGCTCATCGCTCATTGTCGATTCTTCATCATTCTCATCAACAATATCACGTGGCTCATCGCTCTGATATTCAGAATCGAGAATACTAAAAATATCGCTATAGTTTGAATTATTTTCATCCAACCCGACGCTATTCACTTTTTTATGAAAACTCTTTTGTTCGTCGTTTGGCAAAATCGTCGCTGTTTGTTCGGTCGGGCTCAGAATGTGCTCTATGCTCAAAGTCGATCCAGAATCATCAAAATTCATTTCCCATCTATTCGTCGTCGTTTCTTCTGGTAAAATGGTCGTGGAATTATTTTTTTTCATCGTAAAATCAGAAAATTCCATTATCTCATCCTCGTCGAGACTAAAAGATGATTTTTTATCTCCTCTCGACGAATTATCATCATTCTGATAAATCTCGAGAGAATCTTTCGCGACTGGATCGTTCGTTGATGGTTTTTCATTCAAAGAATTCAAATGTGGTAAAATTATAGGTTTTGTGAGTCGGACGATTGCTGAAAGTTTTTCATTGTCGTTCGATCCCATCTCAATATTCTCAGTTTCTGCAGAATTGAGTTTTTCCACCGAATCCTCAAAATCTCCGTTTCTTTTGCTACTTTCCGTTCCCACGTAATTTTCCCTTCCCGAAACCGTTGAAATTTCATTTCTCGTTGAATTTGTTATTTTTTCTTTTATAACTTGGCTCGGTCGCCATTTAATGTGTTCGGTCGTTACTTCTAATTTTTTTGGCTCGAAAATTTTTCTCTTCACGCCTATTATCTCAGCGTTATCCTCGTCGCTGCTCAATTTCAGTACATTCAAAACTTCCGGTTTTCCCTTGAGAAGATCGTCGAGGGTCAAATTACGACGCTGAAGAAGCTCCGAGAGACTCAGACCCTCGATCTGTTGCATCTTCAGGAGTGTTTTTAATTCTGCATTTTCCGATACTCTTCGTGAATCCAAACTTGCTCTTGCTCGATTTGTCGAGTTTCGTTTTACCTCCATTCTTCTTCTTGTCGTAATTTCCGGTTTTCTCGTAGATTTTGACATTATTTTGTCCATATTTCTCGTACTCTCGGTGTATTTTTCCGTGCTCCAAGTTATCGAGTACGTTGGAGCTCGAGTTTCTAAAAATTCGTAATGTTGGGGCGGTCGACGTTTTCTCGGTCTTGGCTTTTGATACTCATCATCGTTTAGCTCGTACTCGTTTGGATGTGACTGAAAAGTATCGCGATAACGAGATCTCGATGATGATAATTTATCATCTTCAATATTGTGAGTTAACGGTTCGTTTGTTTCAGTTGTTTCAGTTTGAATGTTCAAATCTGTTGAAATTTCGATCATCGACGAAGTTTTCGTTTTTTCACGACGTTGAAATGTATTTTCTTCGGTCGACGAGTCGTCGTATGGATCGTAACGACTCTCCTTATTTTCCTCGAGAGAATAACGATAATTTTTATGGCTCGACAAAGATGGATGATAATCGAGTGAGACAGGAATTTTTTCGATTGTGTCTTCATCCGTAACGCTCGAGGATTGTTCCTCACGATTTTTCAATCTCGTGGGAACGTTTAAGATGCTCAACGTTGAGGAATCTCTAGAGATTTCAGGACGGGGAAATTTTTTATTCTGTTTTGCCGCGTCAAATGGTACGAGTGGCAACGAATCGCCATCTCGCCATTTTGGTTCCAATGCTGCGCCGCTCGTGCGCCATTTCCCTATGAGCTTTTCACCCTCGAACTTGTCCGAATCGCCTCGTGTGTTTTCCTCGTCGTATGGACGATTCTCGTACTCGACGCTCTTTGCGTCTGAGCGACGTCTCTATAAATGAAAAAATAAATCAAACAATTTTTTAACGATTTTACTAGTAAATTTTGTTCTCTAATTTTTTTCATCCAAATTTGTGAAAATATTAATTTTTAACTGTTCGTATCTCGCTAAAATCTAGTTCTAAAACCGTCCACATGATGCGAAAGAAAAACACTAAATTAATTATGTAATAAGTAAATGGGACAATTTTTAAATATTTTTCATGAACAAGAAAAGGATTTTAAAAAATTATGGAAGATTTTGATAAATTATTCACGTACATTTATGATTATTGAACGAATGAAAGTAAGAAATTTGGTTTAATTTCAGGCGACGGAATTTCATTTTTCTTTTTTTCGTCAACAACTTCTCGTAGAACTTTTTAGGCTTTTTACTTAATACTCAAGTTATACACAAACTAAATTCAATTAGATGATATTTAAAAATAGCAGATTTAATATGGCCGATCGAGAGACGAAAAATCAAATAAATTAATTTGAATTTAATGAATTTCAGTGCCTGGGAATTTTTTCGCTCGCTTTTGTTTTGGATTTCGTATCTTAATTTGAATGAAAAAAAATGGCGGGTTCAATATGGCCGTTCAAAAAGTAAAGTATGAGTCAATTTTAATAAAAATTAGTGTCCAGAAGTTTTCCAAGTTGCTGATTTAAAATTCATTATAAAAATGTTGAAATAAAAATTGCCAATAAAAATTATTCAATCCAATGAAATGAAAAAAATGTTATCAATGAATCTTCAATCCATCATTCGTCGAGTTACAAAACTTTCCCTTGTACGAATTTGTCATTCAAAAATTGTGGACAGAAATTGTGGAAAAATGTATCATCTTGAAATATTTAAAATAATTTATCCGACTCGTTAATTGTTGGAATTGAATGAAAAAATATTGCGATAGAGACAAAGAGCAGAGACGCGATGGAGAGGATTCATGCATGCGGTTTCACCCGTCGTGCTTGGCGGAAAAGTGCGCGATTGTGACGCGAAGGAACGACAAAGGTCGTGAGAACGAAACTCCAATTATAATTCTGTTCGAGGGAGTCGAAAGTTGGTGCATGCGAAAGTCGACACAAGAATCTCTCATGAGCTCCGTTAGCGATGCAGCTTAGAATTTCACCCGCAATACTTAAAAAAAAAAAACAAAAACAAAACAAAACAAAACGAAGAAAAATTATTATGATTTGTTGCACGGTCCAGCAATCGTGTCGATTTCACTGTTGGATCGATCCGCTCGAAATTTCTATCGGTCGATCGCAAATTTCATATCGAGAGGGAACGTGAAGAGATGAAATGAAAATGATGATAGAATTTTTCAAACTGCACGAATTCGCGTATCGTCTCGAGTCATAGCTTTTTGGTCGTTAAACGAGCCGTGACAAGGTAAATAATGGCCAAAGTTCAACGACCATTGAATGAAAAAAGAAAGTTTCACGCTAATTATAGTTCACACTTGCGCAATTTCATGAAAGTATAATTTATGCCAATGTAAAATTTTATACTTAACAAAAAAATGTATTTCTTCCGAATTTCTGATTGCATCAAATATTATTTATTTCCGTCTTAATAACGCATTGATTTTTTTTTTGTCATCAATTATTTTTAAAAAGTTTTAAAATATGTCCATTGATAATTAATTCAATATTTATATTATTGCACGAGAGATCCAAATTTAATTGATGACAAATTTAACGAAGTCTACGAAATTTTAATAAATTTCAATTCATTTTCTTCACCGTTGAAATAACGCGAATTATAAAATAGACATTAACCATTAACGCAATAACTACTTATCGTTAATGAGAAATTTGAAAAATTCTTTTTATGCACTCTTAGAAAAAATAGACGAGAAATACAAATTTAGCCGATGATAAATTTCTCATTTTATAATCGAAAAAATGATTTTTATTTTATTTTTTATAAATTTATTTATTTATCAAATTTTATTCGATTCGAATTAATTTTTATCGATACGAAATACATAAAATTTGTTTAAACAGAATACAAATATTTTTCTCACGCTCGCCTACAATCTATGGGAATGAGAGGAAAAAAAAATCCCATTTAATCTGTAGAGCTTAGATGATAATTAAAATAATTGCCCTCAACCCAAACACCCTCAGACCGTCACAACTGTCGATTCAATTTCAGGCTCACCTCATTCTCATAATTTCGAAAATTTCTTGAAATTTCCGTCGTCCCAACGTGCTCGTGTTTCGAGCAATTGCCGATCGTTATAAAAAAAAAAACTAGACACGACAATTTCCACATTGCGCATCGACCCTTTTTTCCCTATCAGAGCTTCATTACTCCAAAATGAAAATTCGTAACGTCCCGATAAACTCCTCAGTGACGTTTTAAAAATCCAATTATCGGCGACATCGTTTAGTTTACTTATTTATTTATTTATTTTTTAATCTTCAAGCGTTGAATTAAAAATGCAGTCTCTTGTTTATTACGGCTCTTGGTAATTTGTTCAAAAACACATGCACATACAGCACCGCGAAGCACAATATTAGAAATATAATATTTTTTCGATTGCACAAACTCCAAAGTTCCTCAAGATTCATGCAGTATTATTAAAAGAAAAAAATAAAGATTTATAATATAATTTTTTTAAAGTTTTAATAATAATAATTATTATTATTATTATTTTTTTCAAGTTTTAGTAATAATAATAATTCCTATTATTATTTTTTTTCAAGTTTTAATAATAATAATAATACTTATTATTATTTTTTAAATATAGTTCATCGAATCACGTTTTATTTTTTAGACACTTTTATCCTCATTTAAATTAAAATTAAAATTTGTAAAAAATTGTTCACTTTGCCTCGTTGCTTGTGATATTATTTAATTGCATTAAAAATTTAATAATATAATAAAACGTATAAAAAAAAAAAAATCGAATGTCACGTTGCTCGTATCTGACGAAGTTCCCGCGTGGGACACGTTCGGTCCGCTTTGAGTAAGTTATTCTCGCAAACTGATGAGCGTTTTCTCTCGCCGACGTGGTAAGTAAGCCGGTGAAACTTGAGGAGACTTCTAGAGGCTCATAGATCGTTCCTCTCTCTCTCTCTCTCTCTCTCTCTCTCTTTCTTTCTTCCTCTTTTAATTCTCTCTCGCACACACACACCACTTTGCTCTGGTGCCTATAAAGATGAATTTCATCTCGATAGCGAGAACGTGCACTTCTCAAACCCATCCAACGATGGGTGAACGTCTTGACCAACACATTCTAATTCTAATATTTCCAGTTGCGTTTATTTACGCCGATCTCTATCTACGTGGCAGCGTGAGGACTCTCAATAGATTCAAATTATCCCAATTTTATGAATTTCAATTCTCCAGAAACATTCAATTTTCATATTGAATATTATTTATTATTTTTTTTAGTTAAAAATTAATAAATTTATAATATAATGAATCATTATTATTTTTTTTTTCAATTTTCGTCAAACATTCTTTTAAAGTAAAATTTCAACTTTGAAGAATTTTTAACCAAGATCCAGATCGATGAATTCATTAATTTTTTAAATATTTACGAATAAAGGATATTTTTTCCAAATATTAAAAGAAATCACGTGATGAGAGAAATCAATTGAACTCGAAAAAAAAAATATTTTAAATAAAATATTTTCTATCTAAGTAGTTTTTAATAAATAAATTTAAGCATTCACGTTAATTGATAAAAGTTTCAAACTCGAATATTAAGTAAACGTAGGGCTCCCAAATTCCCATTAATTGGAAACTCAGTAGTCCCAAAAACCTAAATTCTACTGATCCTCTGACCCCAAGATTCATCATCACCTAATCATGACAGAATTAATCATTTTTTAACTTGAACGAGTTTTGTTATGTTTTTTTTTTTATTGCAAAATGTAAGGGCATCGAGTTTGGTACAAATATATTATCGAGCAAACAGGCTTTTGCCTCTTTGAGACTCTCGAGATTGTGATCTATCGAAGTCCACAGTAATGGAGAAAGTATGGCGAAGATCTCACGATCTTTAATTCTTTGCACGACCTTCCCACATGCACTCGACTGTATATCCCTTCCCCTCCCTTCATAACAGCAATAATAATGCCTTTTTTATCACACTTTCCTCTTTTAAATCTTTTCTATCTTTCGACTGATTGTGAAAGCAACAAAAAATAAACGCCCATACGTTTAAAGCATTTTTACTCTCTCAGTTAATAAAATGATTTTACACGTAAATTGCACACGATACGCGCTCGTTTTATAAAAATTTCAAGACGCATTTATATAAACGAAGTGATTTGTTTTTTTTTTTGGTTCTTTTTTCTCATTAAACCAGCCGAAATAACGACGCTTAATTATAATACCCAGCTCGTTTGGTATACACAAAAGTCCAGTCATATTTATTTCCCCTTTTTTATAATGAGAATCTCTCTAATTCAACTAGCTGACTCGACAGGGTCTAATTTAATTTTACGCGTTTCCATTTCATTGAAATGCTTCCTTGAAATAAAATTATTCGCTAAATTAATACAAATTTTCGTATTTATCTCGAGCTAGGAAAAAAAAAGAAAAAATTTTGTAAATAAAATTAGTATACGAAAATATTTATGAATTTCATACGAATTAATTAGTAAATAATATTTATGATGAGTAATTTTATTGATCTCTCTAATTCAACTAGCTGACTCGACAGGGTCTAATTTAATTTTACGTATTTCCATTTCATTGAAATGCTTCCTTGAAATAAAATTATTCGTTAAATTAATACAAATTTTCGTATTTATCTCGAGCTAGGAAAAAAAAAGAAAAAATTTTGTAAATAAAATTAGTATACGAAAATATTTATGAATTTCATACGAATTAATTAGTAAATAATATTTATGATGAGTAATTTTATTGATAAAATTTCAAAAGAAAATTTTCATATTTTCTTGGAAATTCTATTGGCAAAATATGCATACGAAATATTACACATTGCGATCTGCATGAAAGTTACATGGATTCGCATAACGACGAGTGCACTTTCACACGTTTGTACTTTCTTGCTCTCCCTGCCATGATAATAGCCAACCGAATATTCCTCTCTGGCTGATATTATACGAGAGGGCAACTCGGCAAAATTTCTCTGCTCAGCGACCATCGAGATCCAACGTCGAATTATTTCGTGCCAGCGCAAACGTTTGTCAATTATATCATTAATTTGCATAAACGAAAGTTCGATAATTGATTTTTTTTGATATTATGACATCGTTTGTTCCTCAACGTTTAATTAACGCTGAATTATTGAGCTCCCTAGCTAAAACGTCAATTATAAAAATCCATATAATTCTCGTGAAAAAATATTTTATCGATCTCGGATCGAATAACAATTTTTAAAAATCCCCCGTTAATTTTTATAACAATTTTGCTCATTAAATTCGAAATTTATTAATAAGTATATTAATTAATTCGATCTACTCTACAAATAATTATTAGCTTGACCTTTTGATTATAAAAAAAAAACTGTCCATCAAAAAACATGATTGGAAAATTTTGTGCAGACAAAAAAATAATGATAGTCACGTTTCTCTACTACTTTCGATTTTTCGCATTTTCTTTGAAGGCATTTTTTTTTAAACTAAATTTCATTCCATAATTATAGGTAGAATTGGTCAGCTTGTTAAATTATTGTTAATCAAAAAATTATGGGATAAAATGAAACAATGATCGTGAATCGTGAGTTTGCTCATTTTCATTGAAAATTGCTCAACATTTTTTCCACAAAACTTTTCGTGCTCAAAAGGCATATCGGATGCGACCGTGAATGTACAGAGAGTGCGGTGACGAGTTAACACTTTTCAAGCGTCTCCTTCCCACTTCTCGACCTCTTCACGAGAGAGAAAGTCCTCTTAAGACAATAATAATATAATCCTTTTTATTTACATTTCCGGCTTTCTAGGTCAATTTCGACCAAAAATGAAAAGTCAACAACTGTGCACGTATATACATATATATATGGTTAAAAAAAGATCGTTTTCTCGTCTCTGACCGATTTTTTTTTTAATACATCTTTTTTTATTATTCCATCATTTATGCGCACGTGCTCATTGCGCCTTTATCGCCCCATTAGAGAAACCGATAGAAAGTCACGCGAGCAATTTGTAGACGTTCCTCTCGTCTACCCTGGTTTACAAATTGTACTTCCGGCTCGTAACGTCCTAGCTCACTCTCCGATTCTTATTAATAATATTAAATATTCATGGTAAATAATAAAAATTTTGCCAACACAATTTTCTTCTTTTCCACAATTAATTCTCTTGACATTTACATTTTTTTCTAATTTTATTTCTGTATCATTAATTCATTTATTATTAGTTAGTATTTTTATTCAATGTATAATTGATGAGCTGAGGAAAAAAAAAATCGCTATTTGGAAATAAAATTTTGACCATGCAAAGAAATCGCGTTATTTCCCCAATGTCTTAATAGAATTTTTTTTTTCTTATGAATGTGAAAAAAAGTTGAGTTTGTTGTAAAATAATTCAATTAAAGAAAAAAAATGCTATTGGCAATAACAATTACATACATTGACGAGATAATTTTTGAGTAAACTGTCACAAAAGTGAAAATCATGAATCTCGTACGGAGAAAACGCCTCTCTGGCCTGACGACCTCATTTCCTGTTCACCTGTTTGATAATCTCCGGTGAATGAGAAAAAGGCCGATAAGAATTAAAAAAAAAAAAAAAATCTCTTTCAGTTGGGCCGTCTCGACAGTAATGACGAGACAAAATCTTATACCCAGCAAAAACGGAACGCAAATGATTCACGCATTGATTCCAATGTGGGACATGTGCAATCACGAAGAGGGCGAAGTGAGTATTATGAGTGAATAACAAGACGAGCCACGTTTAAAAATTGTCTACTTGAATAATTTTTATTTTAATAAGATAAAATTCATCCAATGATTTTTTTCCAACTCAAACCAAATTCGTTTGAATCAACTATAAAATTTATCTCGAATGAATTTTCTTTACTTGTTTAATTTCAATTTTTTTTTTCTTGTATTTTTCACAATTTTCCGTAATATTTGATCGTAAGGAATGTTGGATCAGACATTTTGTAAATTTGAAATCCATAATTTTGAGCTTGGATTTACATTCATCCTAACAGAAAGACAAGTATGGCGCAGCAATTCTGCCCATGATTTTTTCTATTTCCATCCGCCATGTTTAATTTTCAAAGTTTGACCTTAAATATGAAATGGGCGATATAAAAAAATCCGAGTTCCTATGCACATCAAAAGTTTTTTTTGTGCATTTCGATTCGAGCATATTGGATCTGCCATGTTGAGTTTTGAAATTTTCATCTGAATGTTTTAGTTCTGATGTAATTTTTTTGTTCCACGCGATTTTTAAGACCGTGAAAAATTAAAAAAACTAAGTATTGATTCAAAGCATTAATTTCAAGTTTTTCTTCTCTCATTTCAGATCACAACAGATTTTAATCTGACATCTGACACGTGTGTGTGTTATGCCAAGCGATCGTTCAACCAGGGTGAACAAATTTTCATAAATTACGGACCTCGAACAAATTCCGATTTTTTCGTACACTCTGGTTTTGTCTATCCCGAAAACAAGAATGACGGTTTCAAGCTACGTCTTGGCATAAGCAAAGCTGACAATCTCTACAAGGATCGTATTAGTTTACTTGAAAAATTGGGTTTTGCCTCGCACACCGTGACATTTCTTCTAATGTCCGGGACAGAGCCAATAACGGAAGAGATCCTCGCATTTTTGCGTGTATTCAGTATGAGAAAAGGCGAACTCGAGCATTGGCTCGAGTCCGATAAAGTTTTTGATCTCAAGCATCGCGACTGTGCACTCGACACGGTCGTCGAGGAAAATGTGAGAAAATTTTTGCTAACGAGATTGAAGCTTCTCATAGCGAATTATCCGACTAATCTTGAGGTAATGAAAACTCGTTATCGGTGTGACAAAATTTTATTAGCCAAACATGACATGTTTTTTTCAATTATTTCTCGTGTTTTTCAGGAGGATCTCGTGCTGGTTACGACGCCAATGCATCGTGAAAAATTAATGCCAATACAATTGAGAATTTTGGAAAAAAGAATACTTCTCGGCGCTCTTGATTACGTCGAGCAGTGGATGAAAGCTTGAAATTTACGAAAGACTGCGTAGCAAAATCGTATTGGTCAAAGTTCGTAGCCCGCTATTTTTGATATCCTTAATTGTCATTGATTTTTACAGAATATAACTATGATATACATTTGAAAATGTACAGTTACGATTCTAGTGGAAAAAAAAATTGCCTGCAACCGATCTTACAAGTTTGTATAATTGTTTATTATATTTTTATTGAAATTCAAAACAAAATTTTAACTCTTTTTTTTTTCTCAATTATCATGTTTCAAGTTTAGCCAGGAATTGAGTTCCTTCATTCACTGAATAAATCGAAGCTTATTCACGTATAAGCTTCAAACTTTTTCAACGGCTTCGAACTTTTGTTATTACGGCTGTTACGCACTTTATACATATATAAATAGATTAAGAGGGTGTGCCAATTCTCTTTGCCTTGCTAAAAATTAATTTTCGATACAAATTTTTCGAGCGCAATGGATTATAGTATATTTTTGTTGTAAGATATAATAATGCGTGTCGCGTTCGTCAGGGCCACCCTGTAACGTTATTACATATATATTTAGCTGTCCTATAATGCAATCCCTCTCTCGTGTCTCGTTAACTATCATATATTTATGCGAATTTTATGTACTTAAAAAGATTAACATAAAAAAAACGAAACAAATTCAGTCATAATGAAATTGTGTCGTCAAAAAATTTAAATAAGCAATATAGCAAGAATATTTATGTACCCTTGGTGTATGCAGTTTAATTACACATGTTTCGATGAATGTTTCATCGATAATGATCGCATTAATCAGAGATTCTAAAGAAAAAAAAATCATGTTCAAAAGTTGAATTTTCAAATAGATTATACGGAAAATTTCTTTACCAGCATCGCAGCCTGAAATTGTACCACTTACTCCATCTAGGTATTTTAGTATATATTACAATTCAATTACAAGTTACTCTGCGAGTTTTGACCTATGTTAAGTTAACCAACTAACTTTAACTTTTCACATATATAAAGTTCACAGGCCGCTTTAACTATTCAACTTTTTTCTTTTTCTACTCGTTAGGGAATCGTTCGGGAAAGATTGGGAGTCTAATTAAAACGTATGGGATCCAAGCGATCTTTTTTAATCGAGAAATCAAAATTTGAGTGTGAAGATAGCCGAACGCAATTCAACTTTTAACCGGCTCGATTGTATTAAGTCTTAATCGACTCTAAATCGTTAGGGGGTGACGAATCATCTAATTATCGTTAGGGAGTCTTTAGTTTTTCCGACCAGCTAGAGAACGACTCTACGTTAATGTGTCGTCTGAAGTCAGCTTATTAGTCTCCATGTCGTCGTTCGAAAATGGTTCGCGACGAAAAAAAAAATCATGAATCTTGAGCAACAACAATCGCCCGTGAACGGCGTGAACACGATTGTCAAATCTCTTGTGTCTTTGTCGCTCCATTGACAACAAATTTTGTGATACTATTTTTTGCCAGAGATTTGAACCAGAAATTGGATAAAAATGAATATTCTACCAAAGAAAAGGTGTGTATTTATACGTCATGCAGAACCGTACGTGTGACAGAAAATTTGTTATTTTTATTAAAATGTTCATTTGTGGCTCAGGTGGCATGTGCGGACCAAGGAGAATATAGCTCGCGTTCGACGAGATGAGGCAAAAGCAGCCGAAGAAGAGAAAGCTATAAAAGCACGAGTTCAGAAAGCTGTGAGCATTATATTTTTTTAAGTAAACAATAAAAGTTTTTCTTGTGAATTTAGGGTCATACGTAACTAATACAAAATAGATTTTATAACTATTTATGAGAAGTGTAAAGAAAAGTAATTTGCTTGCACAGACGTGGTCTCTTTTGTTTTCATAATAAGATGACTTTCTTTTTCTTATGATTTCTTATTTTCATATTTCTTAAAAATTTAATTGGTTCTTTTTTTTTTTTTCAATTTTTTAGGAAACCGAAGCACGCATCAATTTTCTGAGGGAAAAAGCGAGAACGAAATATGATGGAAGACAGACAGAGACAGAGGCTGAGGAATCCAAGAAATCGGAAAAGCTCGAGCATGTAAATTTCTTTGCCGACCTTGAGGATGGAAAGGTCGACTATAACAAGCCAAACGCTGAGCACGAAGCGGAGAAAAAGGCTGAGCAAGAAAAATACGAGAAGCAAATTGGCTATTTAACGTATCTTGGTCAAGACACAAATGAGGCAACAGGGAAAACGAATTGGTATGACGAATTGCCGATGCGATTAAGGGACAAAGAACCAGAGATTGAGATGCAAGTGAACAAAAAATCTTGCGACGATCCAATGAAAGTTATCAGAAGATATTTGAATCTGATGGGATCATCGTCGTCGTCGTCATCGACATCTATTAATTCAAAATCGGCCAAGATCAAGGATGAAAAAGCCCAGAAAAGAAAACGCAATTCGGATAATTCTGATGATGAGATATCGCGATCGAGCAAGAGACACAAAAGAGACAAGAAAAAATCAAAAAAACATAAATCGTTGAAACACGAGAATGATGCTAAATTTATTATCAAAGAGAAATCAAAACACGATATTACCAAACTACGAGCTGCACGATTGCTGAGAGAACAGAGTGAAAAATTGCGAACGGATGCTTTGCTCGGTAAAATGAGGGGAGAAACACTTCCGGTTCCCATGGCAAAAGAATCGCCAAAGCCGGCAATCAGACAGAAATATAATTCGCAATTTTGCCCGGAAATAGCGAGGCAAAATGCTGAAAGAACGCCAAGATCGTGAAGCGTTTTTGCACCTTCCACTCTTTGTGGAAATTGACTCGGAAATCGAGTCGTGAATTTATTGATTGATTAATTTATTTAAATCGGGATAATACTCGAGAATTTTATGGTATAAATTCCATTAAAAAGTTTATTCATGGTCTTGCTGGTCTTGGGATGCATATTTCGTTCTACTGGCCCAATTTTTCCAGATTTCAGCAATTTAGAATTTCCCGGAAAGGGATTTTCTAGTATTTTTGTTCTTTTCTTTTTCTGGCAACAATATTTTGTTATGATTCAAATAAATATCGGCAATAATACATCACACATCGCACAGAGTTTCTTTGAGCTCACATTGAATATTCAGTTTTGTGATAATTCAAATTCTTTTCAGGATGCTCTCCTTCATTAGCATTTTTTTTTTAATAGTCCGTTAATAATGAAAAAGGATTTCTAGTATTTTTTTGCGTAGTTTACAAGAGTCTTACATACATTTTGTATTTATTAATAATATTATTTGCATACGAGTACACATCGATAATAATATATTGCAGATTTGAAAGAATTTGACCTTGTTTTTAATCCTCATTACTCATGTTTTTTTTTACCTTGCAAGACATTTTTGTTGTTTTGCAAATTGATGTTATTTTCGAGTATCGACCGGTTCATTAATAATAATAATATCAACAATACTAATAATAGTAATTATAATAAAAGCTTTCATTTAGTTATCCTGCCAATCTTTGGTATACGGCCAATTACCGGTTCATCTCAGACACGATTAGTGATTCAAAGATGGCCGCTCTATAAGGCTCTTATATTTCTCGTAGTTTACAACGAAAAAATGCATATATTTTTGGGTGTGTCGAGTGTCTTTCATCGTTGAAAAAATCCTATAATTAAAGGTGAGTACCAGAATACTTTTATTATCCTTGAAACGTTCTATTTATACATTATTTGTACAATTAAGACGAACAAAATTTGCTACCGCAAAAAGCCTTGCGGAAACCTCGAACCAGACACGCCGCAATACGCGCGATAGTTGTAATGAAAATATATGATTTTTCGAATTTGAAAACTCACACGTCATTGTAGTGCTAATGATTGATACGAAGACACAAAGGTATCTGTTTTCAGAGATATTATTTTACGACAAACTTGCGTAATTACAAAAGTTTATTTACTAGCGGAACGTGGTCGGGCAATTGAGGAGTTAACCTCTCACGAAATATGTCGAACGTTTTTTATGAATATCGCGTAAAATACTCTTCGCAATTTAAACTGAGCGGAAAAAGTATTACGAAGAGTATAAATTAAATACCGAATAACCTATCAATAATTCATAAAATTTTATCGCGACCAATTCATTCGGGAGTTTTCCGTGTTCATGGGCCAGAATATATGGTTATTATTATTACTGTTGTTGTTGTTGTTTACAGTTCAAACATTATCAATTAATTTTTATACATCTGCTTTGTAAATTTGGATATGAAGAAGAGAAAAAAAATCAATAATTTAATAAAGATAATATAATTTTTGTTGCGTTACTTACATCTCCCATTCCTGAAATAGAATTTGCCATTGTTTTTTTGTTGATTCATTCAGGCATTTTTTGAAAATAAAACTTTCAATTTTATCAGATTACACTATATTTAGTAATTCATATTCTTATTGTACCGCAAAAAAATATTAAAAAATGAAACACAAATGGTACGTTATTTAATAATTAAAATTAAATTTTTGAACATCGGATAAATAAATATTGCAACAATCTCGAATTTTATTTAATAAAATACATTTAATCAATGAATTTTTTCAGCTTCAGCAAAAATGTGTTGAAGAGATAAAATTGATGAAAAAAATTACGAGTCCTTGGATGAAAAATTGAAACTATGAGCGGCTATCAGGAAATTATAAATCCGTCATTTTTGAGGTACGAGATAAACGGCTCTCAATTTATCGTACAGTCATTGGGAAACGCTCAGGAGACTCTTATGAGAATTGACGAGCCTGAAAATGACGAAAATGGCCTTAAATTATTGGAACAAGGAACAGAGGAGAGCTCGGATGAAGAATCCATTCCTCTGGTTTGCCTCGATGGTCAAATATACGCAATCAACAATGGCGAATTACAGGCCCTCGATATAAGCCAATTGGAATATGAAAATGCTTTGATTTCGAACGAGGAGGCAGAAGTAATTTCCATATCGGGCGAAAATGAGGAAGAAGATGAGAGTGATTGTGTTGAAATCACCAGATACATTTCCGACAACGATGCGTCACCAATTCAGGAAATTCAGAATGAAGAATTGGACATCGATGAAGAAGTTAACGAGCAATTGTACATTGTCGCAAAGGATAATCTCAATGCCAATGATTATGTCGAAGTCGTGACGGCTTTTAAATGCAAAATATGCCCGTACACGACTCAGGATAGGAGTCAACTATTGAAACATTTTCAAAATACTCATGCCAAGCCTGTTACAAAGGCGAGTAAAAAAAAAATTAATCCGGTCAGCTAAAATCTTTTACTTGAAATGTTATTTTGTAATTCTGCTGATCGAATGAAAAATATTTTGGAGCTTTTGTGAATTAATGAAACTTTTTGTTTTGCAGATACAACAAGAGGATGAGACTGAGAATGCTGAAGAAGTTAAATTGGTCTACATGTGCGGTGAATGCTCCAATTGTTTTCCTTCTATGGAAGATTGCCGTGAACACATGATAAAGGTCACTTATCTTTTCCATGAACTTGAAGATTCCTCAATGAATTTGTATAATTTTTGCTCGAATAAGTTTCGGAAAACATATTTATAATTTTTTTTTTAAGCTAGTAAATGATAATTTGATTTTTTATTTTTCCAGGATCATCAATTGATGGATCGTGGAGGAGACAAGTCTGGCAAGAAACTATCTGAAAGTCCGAAAAAATCGAGTCAGACAAGCTTTAAGCCCAGTATCTTAGGTGCTAGACGTCCGAGATCACCGGCGATCGAGGAAAATGCTGCGCCACCGAAAGCCCGAAATGCGCAACTGGCCCAACGAAATAAAAAGGCCCTCGATATCAAAGGTCGTGATGTAAAGTATGTACGAATTTTAAGCTTAGCTCTCGTTGCATTCTTCAAGGAAAAGAGAAATATCCGAAAATATATTTTTTTTAATACAATTTTTTGTCGCTTTATATATTGTGTTTATATTTAAGATATTTATTAGATATATTTTTGATATATTTTAGGCCCGGATATATTTCTCATGTATCCTAATAAATAGCCAAAAAATAGAAGTTTTCCATTTTAAATTTGTTAAATGTTAATTATCAGGATTATCTTTTAGATTTTATCAATAATGATTGTTACTTGATTCTGAATTTTTTTTTTGAGCAGATGTAGCTATCGTGGATGCCCTCACAAATTCAGTACAGACGTGACGATGCAACAGCACGCAGTTTGTCACATCGATGCTCCCTATTATCCGCATGTATTCAAGTGCAACGTGTGTCGGGATGTAAAATTTCCCAAATGGAGACCATGCAGTTTGCATCTTTGGAAAAAGCATCAAATAGGTGAGTTGGAAATTTTTTTATCCCATCAAATTATAGCATATAAAATAAACATTGTACATAAAAGCGAAAAACGCCACATTTATGGTAAAAAAATTTCGCTTATAGAAAATAGTTGACCTTTTCTGGATCAGCGAAATAAATTGACACAGAATCCTAAAAAAAAAAGAAAAGTATTCTGCTAAAAAATAAATTCGTTGACTAAGATGCCTAAAAGTCCCCCCCCCCCCCCCCCCCATGGAATTACAACCCTATTTTATGATCAGACCAGAATTTTGCAAGTTTAAAAAAATGTAGAATTTTCTTTTTTCGTTTTCCGAAAATACGAAATTGCAAAGTCCTCGGGTAAATAAATGAGTAATGAGTCGTGTAAATAATTGTAATGAGAATTAATCGAATCGATTTCGAATTTTCAGATGTTGATCTTTTTTCCTGCAACATTTGCAAAGCTTATAAAAGCGCGACAATGGTAAAATTACTAACTCACATGAGAGTTCACAGTGATAATCGTGAATTTGAGTGTCCCGATTGCGGCAAGTGTTTCAAGCAATCGAGCCAATTAAGAAATCATCGGGTTATGCATCTCGATCGAAAAACTACCGAAGTACCGCGCTGGTACACTTCGAAAACTTGTGATCTTTGTGGAAAAACTTATGCCGATTCAAAGTGTTTAAAAAATCATATACAAGCCGTACACTCAAAATTACGTCCGTACGTTTGCAATGTTTGCGGTCATTCAAGCGCAAGGAAAGCGATGCTGCAGATGCATTTACGACAACACACAGGCGATAAGCCATTCAATTGTGAGCTTTGTGACTATAAAACGGGCGATCACAATTCTTTGCGTCGTCATATGATGAGGCATACAGGTAAATGATTTTTAATTATTTGAGGGAAGACTATAAGTCACTCGTGGATTTTTTTTTTTCGAAAATAATAATTTTTTTCATTGAAATTGTTGCACAAAAAAAATATTTTTTGTAAATATATCGATTAATAGGGCAAGAGAAATTTTAGAACTAAACTATGGCCTCTGCAAGCCCCAGACGATCAATTTATAATGCAGGTCGTAAGCGATTTTTTTATTCTCAATTTATTTTTTTTCATATATTTTTCTCCCTGCAACTAATCCATGGAAATGCTATGAAATTTGCAGAGAATCCAAGTGAAAATAATAAGTAAAAAAAAAAAATGCAAGTTTGGTGAATAAAGTCGAAAGTCACTATAGTCGCCCCTTAATTCATAAACGAAAAAAACTTTTACATTTTTTCGAGCGCAATAAATTAGATTTTTTTTCATCGCTGTTACAGGTGTCAGACCCTACAAATGTCCGCACTGTCCGTACTCAGCTATACAGAGTAACAGTTACAAAAATCATTTACGTGCCAAGCATCCTCATCTCGCTGGTGTATTCACATGCGAATTGTGTCCATTCAAGACTGTCAAAAACGAGAGTTATTTGCAGCATATTGGGGATCATCAGAAAGGATTGATAAAGACACCTGCGCCAAGAAAAGGTAAACTCCTGCTTGAATTCCTTCTCTAATTAAGGGGAGATGAGCAAACGTCGAAAAAACTGGGAAAACTCGTGTTTGATTTTTTATTTGCTAAAAATAGAGCATCCAAAGTTCAAAACGTATGAAATTGATCAAAATACTTTTCTGCTCATTATTCAATTCCTCAAATGTTTATTTTTATTTAAAAAAAATCGTTTTACAGATGTGTTTTTTAGATTGTGATCTAAATATTTTCGATATAATTTTTTTTTGGCCAAGTTGCAAATGAGAACGGAGCTAAACCCCTTAATCTGGATAATTTAGAGATACAATAAAATTAAATAGTTCAATTCTTATTCTATTTTATCAGACGGTGAAAACGTCGAGGTATTTCCGGGCAACATAGCAGCCGCTCAATTGATCTACAGTTGTCTCGGGGCATTTTCAAAAGTTGGAAAAACGATCGAGGCAAGTCTCATGTCATCGTCGACTTCGGCAGATGGTACTTCGCAGACTATAACGATTCAGATACCCTCGAAGCATCTCGAGGGTTCCCTGCCGATGGGCGAAAGTATGACGAAGAATAGCGAATCGATAGAGCAAGAGGACGACGAGACGATGCATTGTTTTTTGAAAATACCAAGAGAAGAGGAGGAAAATATCGACACCGGAGGTATAACGATACCCGCTGAACCGGAAGAAGACAGCTCGACGCAGATCGTAGTTGATTCTTGAATTTCAAATCTCAACGACCGAACCATTTGAGGCAAATAAGAGTGTCGAAATTAAAAAAAATATATATATTTTCTCATATCTCCAAAACTCAAGGTTATTAATACTTTGCTTCGCTGATAAAAAGTATTTTTGATAAGCAAGAAAATGCAATAACCTTGACGGAACTTTGAAAATGTGATTTTTTTTTTTTTTTTTTTTTTTCTTTCTTCAAATTCGACTGATCTTATGAAAAATATTCGTAGGTTTAAAAAGAAAACAGAGAAACTAGTCAGGTGAGCAATGTACATAGAAAAACTTGCTATTTCCTATTTTTAAATCGATTTTTCGAAAATGTTTTGCTCTTGACAAATTTACGGAAGTCTCTCAAGTATAGATCAATAATTGAGGCTGCTTGGTGTTCCGGATATATTTATTATCAATCAATAGTAAAGTAACACAAGTGTACATAAAAACTGTAAAATAATGTAGTTTGGTAGTCGTTTGAAATAATAAAAAAAAAATATAAAAAAAAAACAAAAAAAATACAATACTCTTCAAATTCGAAGTTTACGAGAGAATTATCAGTGTGGAATGGAGAAGGAATATTTTACAGAGCTGTCCAGAGGGAAGTGTTTGAACGCCAAACGGCCATTAGCTTGACTCACACTTTTTTTTCTTTTCATTTTCATTTTTTTTTTTTTTTTTTGTCAACGTTTAACTGTTTGCAACACACTGTGGAAGTTTCAAATGAAAATCATTGCGAGAGTTATATCGATGGATCAGCATTTTTTTTACATCCGGCGATGAGAGTTTGGGACTTTTTTCGTGGCGGTTTTATTATTATTATTATTATTTTTTGGACAAAGCCGTATCAATTCGCTTATCAAATAAAGAGGAAAAGACACGTGGAAAAAAAAAACGTCTATTTTCTGCACGGAATGTCATAACTGAAGTTTATGAGTATTTACGACGATTCGTTTTGACGAATCTTCGTAAATACTCGAAATTTATGTTTTCAGAAATTTTCGTACTTCGTTTTTTTTCTCTTTTTTCACTTAGAAAGTTGTTATCGAACTACACACGATAAACATCTCGACGAATTTTAATCGTTAAGCACATTGATACGGGCCTTTTTTTGTTTCGCTTTTTCTTTTTATGTACAACAGTCCATTGGTACTGAGAAGCCGGTTTTTTTTCTGACATTGTTTCTTGTTTTTATTTATTTTTTTCTCATCTTTGGATCAACCGTGATGCATTTTGCTTTATCGCTTCGTTTTGCGCGGTTTTATCACAAAAACAAGCTAACAGTCTCGCGGAAGTTCACCGTAGTAAGCTGTCAGAGCTATGAGCTTTCGATCCAGAAAGTTTTGCTCGACTTCGACACCGTATCCAGGGCCAGCAAGCATGGCAAGCTAAAAATGATAGAAAAAAAACAAAAAAAAATTACGAAATTTGAATTTTAACACGATTTCGACTTATAAATAATTCGAAATTTGGGTTATCAATTGCAGTTTTCAACGCAATTTCGAACATGAACACTAAGTCAAGTTCAAACTTGGGTTTAGATGAAAATTTAAGCTGTCAAGTCAAGCTTTAAAGTATATTTTTGTAAAAAAATAATAAAAAAAATATATATATATATGTAAAATAAAAAAATCATTCTTACCTGTATGGTGTCGATGTTTCTTGGAAGAAAATAGGCAACGTTATCAGATATACGTTTCGCCGATTTGAACAAACGACTACCACCAACAGGATGCATGATGTTGCTCAGATCGAAAGTTTCATCCTTTGCGTATCCTGGACCGCCCCAAGGAGGACTCAAAAATACAACATCGGCAACCAATTTTTCCGACATCTCGAAGAAATCACCGACGATAAATTCTATTCGATCCTCGACACCGTAAACTCTCGCATTATGACGCGCAAGTTGTATTTTCTTTGGATCGATGTCTATCGCGAATACTGCAAAACATTTTTTTAAATTTGTATCGTTTCGTCATTGAGGACGATTTTGTGATATTTTTTTTTTTTTCGAGACTTTCACGCTAGAGTTCTTGAAATGTTCCAAAAAGTTGGAAAAATACAATTAGAAAAAATCTCATGTGTTCTCGCGTAGGAGTGAACCCCCACGTTAACCGCCTTTGAGCGTAAATAACTTGAGAAAGATTTGCGATATTGCTTTAAAATTTGGCATACTTGTTTATGGTGATTTTGAGGTGAAATTAATGGAAAATTACAAATTTTTAGGAATTTTGAATTTGTTGAATTTCTACTATTATACTATAAGTCGACTATAGTCTTCTCTGTGAAAACTCTAACTCGAGTGGTTGTTGAGATCTCGAGATGATATTTGGTGCACAAATTAACTGAAATTAAACAACCTTTTGCATTGAATTTGACAAAGATCACCAAAGAAATTCCGATTGGATGAAAATTTTGTTTTTTAATTTTCTAAAAATTCCTACAAAACGCTCTCGAGCTATTTTGACTGGAATTTGGTGCATGAATGGACCAACATTTGACGATGTTTAGGATTGCATTTAATGAGAATTGGCAAAGGAAATTCAATAACGTGGAATATTGAATTTTCGAAAAATCTCTATAAATATTCTAAATGATAAAATGAAATGAAATTGTTAATGATAAATTATAAATTTGCTGGGTTTCCTTACTATTTTTTCTCATTCATAAAGCTTTCTCTATGAGGGAGCTAAAAATTAAAAAACAAAAAAGGTTTTTCAACAAGAAATGTTGCAAACGAGTTAAAGTAATGACAAAGATCAATATGTAAATTACTAATTGGCGGGGTTTTTATTTATATTTTAGTATTTTTTCGAATATAAAAACTCACCTCTCTCGCAAGTAAACGCGAATTGTATCGCGTTACCGCCCGCGCCGCAAAAACCATCGACTATCGTGTCACATCGACATCTTTCAGCAATGTGAGTTGCAATTTTTTCCGGTGTGACGGAGAACCAACTCTCTGGGAAAGTAACAAGAATTCATTGTATAGTGGCAAGGAAAATTGGCAATTACGTTAATAAGTCGATAAAAAAAAAAAAAAACCAACGGAAATAACATTTGAAAAAGAAACTCTTTGCAGTCGTTATTCGTGCTGTCAGATTTTCATCGAACTCTTTTTTTTTTTTTAATTGGATAAGGTAAACGTTCCGATATTCGATCACTTCCGAATTCGCCGACAATGACGAATATAAAATTTCGTAAGGGCCTGGGCCTTTAGCGATCATGGAAATAGATCAGATTTGCTCACAGATAATTTTATCTGTGAGCAAATTAATTCATGGTAAAGATTGTGTCCCTATATCTTTTTTTGTGTATAATTATCCACAAAATCGTTATTGGTCGTGCGATTAATCGATTGATGGTTAAAAAAAAGTAGACACTTTTTGATTTTTAAATTTTTTACAAGCATTTATCGACAACTTTGTTTTTATGTACGAGAAATATCTATTGAAATTTCGATTATATTTTTGGTAATGGAATATCGTGACGTTTTACCTTGAGCTTTAAGTTCAACTCACCTCTGTCCAATTTGATTCCTTGATCAAATTTACTGAACAAACGATACCTTTTTACCCAATACTTCATCAGTTCTTTGTCACCGTCGACCTCAACAGGAAGACTGACATTTCTCTTATTTTGCTTTCTACGACGTTTCTTTTGTGTCTTTTTAACGCTATCCTCATCCGATATTCTTATCGTGATTAATTCACTCTGGCCATATTTTCCATCAACATCCATATCGGCCTGACTCTTTGATGGATTATCGGGTGTCGTTTGATCGATCACAGCTTTATTCTCGCTGATGACAATCGGCGGATCGAATACATCGTCAGTCTCGAGACACAAACTTGATGTATCGTTTATACCGATTATTTCGGTTTTTGACTCCAACGAGCTTGTGCTTGGTTTACTAAAAACGAGCCTTTTTGCGTGCAGCTTGGTCTTTAGACTCGGATCGCAATCCTCGTCAGAGCTCGATGTAAATTGTGCTTTTGTGTAGGAACCTTTATCACCCGGTTGCAATTCCGTCTCGTTGGGAAGTGCAATTGGACAGTAAGAGAGATAATGCTTTACCTAAAATTAATAAAAATTAATGAAAATTAATGAAAATTAATGATAATTAATGAAAATTAATAAAAATTAATGAAAATCTCTTGGATAATCGTTAAAGCATCGAAAATGACTTTATACTGAGATTCGAGTATGAGGAAAAATTACGAAAAAATAAATAAGATTTGGCAATTAATTACCTTATCTATTGTGTCAGTTATCTCGACACCGTTGTCATCGAAATAAGTGTGCTTGTTTGACTGCTTTGGTCTACTTATTTTCATTTTGAGCTGTCTATTCTGTAATCGTATGTTTCGCTTTCTGTAAACGACCTCGCCTTGTAATTTCGTTTGTTTCTGATTCTCATTGAACGTATAGCCCATCAATGAAAATGCTTTTTTCACAGTCTCGAGACCCTCCTCGACCTCGTCACAGTCTCCCTCGTGGCTGAAAGTCCAAAAATAAAATTCTTCGATTAATATATTCTAATGTTCTTCCAATTTTCTTCTGAGCAAAAAATTTTGTTCTTAATAATGAAAAAATGATTTTTTAGCGTGTCATCCAACAATATGAAAAACATTCGAAAATATGAGGTAAAAAAAAAATACAAAAATCGAACTAAAAATACTAATAGAACTTTGATAAATTCTCAATATTTTCCAAATTTTTACACTTGGAATAAATTTTTAAAAATTGTACTTTGTTTAAAAGAAAAAAAAAAACTTGAAAAGCTGTTTTACTGTAAAAAAGATAAATTACCTTCGTTTGAGCGTAATTGGTTTATCCTCATTGGGCTTATCTCCATCACCACCATTAGAACATTTCCGATTAGTATCGGCAAAAGTGCCATTAACATTTCTTTCAGTATCATTGTTACGATTATGCGACGTTAAAAATTCATCATATCCATTAACTGGCTGACTTTCTTCCGTCTCCCCGGACTCGCCCTCATTCTCCATCGGTTCGGCATCCTCAGATTTCATCGTCAAATTTTTCATCAAAGCGCCCACAGATTCAATAATCATTTTTTTTCTGTTCGATGAATCGGATTTCGCGGTTTCCGTTTTACGAGCATTCTTGCAAGTAGCCAAATTTTTGTATGACGAGCTTTTTTTATTTTCTCTCATTGCCATAAATTGTGCAATTTCATTTTTTGCAACCTCGCTCGCATTTTTCACATTTTCCCTATGATAACGTGTCAAAAATTTTTCATACTGTATTTCATACTGCAATTGAAAATTTTCCTTCCACAAATGTTGCCAATATTTGTCATTATCCTCGGATGTGAGATCAATTTCTTGATCGGAGCTGCTACTCGTGACATTGCTCTCAATTGAGCTCGTTATCGAACTGACGAGACTCAATGATTGAGCAGAATTCGAGTCAAAACTTGAGCTCGTTAGAGTCATTTTTGTAACATTTGTCATTGAGTCGGAAGTTGCATTTGTTTTTGCAATTGAGCCATTTATCGAGTCACAGCGAGAAATTGCAATGAGTCTTTCCTCCTCAGCGTGTGATTGTTGATTATAACTCTCCTCGGCACTCAGTGGACTCAGTGGATTCCATCCGTCTTCAATTTCCGGTGCAATTTCGTGATTTACGATTTTTGTTCGATTGTCCTCAGCCTCACGATCATCGATGCCGCTTCTCTGTGTATTCTCAAAAGTAAAATTTACACCATTCGGTCCATCCTTGATCAATGAATCACGTATGGTGGTCTCGCTCTTTCCAAAAATACCCTCAAAATTTGAACGACCCAATTCGCAATTTTTGTGCGCTTGATTCGGAAAGCAAGTATTTTGCTCGGGATATTTTTCAAAGCTACGATCTCTCATCTCGCAATTATTTTTTTCATCCTCAACAATTTGACCTTCATTCTGAAGATAACCAGGATTTATGTAATCGACGTATTTCTCAATCCACGATGCCCATATCAATTGTTCACCGTGATCGGACCAAAATCTTTCCCAAGCTAATTCTACGACCGATTTATTCAAAACCGGAAATGCTATGGAATTTTTGTTTATGAGCTCGTCGGGTATCGTCGAAATATCATTAACGATAATTCTCGTTGTTGTGTCATTTGTTAAATACGTTAATTCGTTATTAATCGATGGTGATTTGTTCGTTTCGCCATTGCCTAAGATAAATGAGGGACGTTTAGATGTTTCGGTGCGGGAATCAGGAGGCGGGTTTTTTGTCAATTTTTCTGCTAATCTTTTGGGTGATTCACGATCGATCGTCTCAGAGGTGAGATCGCAATTTTCATGATAATCGGTAAAAAATTTTGCCTCGATGTTTTCGTTTGTTGATTTTTCCGATGATTTTTCAAACGTTCTCTCGTACGTTGCCAAAAGTCCCTGAATACTTTTGGCCTCGTGCTGATCGTGATATTCTGAGAGATCGGCACCCGAGTCAGACTGATGAAGACCGAATTTTTGTGTTAATGACTGATTGGTTGGACGATGAGTCGAATCGCGAACTGAATCGTGCTCGTCTGTTGAATAATTGTTGTCTGTGTGCGATGCGCTGCAGTAACAACTGACTGGTTCCTCCTGAAATGGGAAAAAAAAATTGCATTAGTCAGCAAATTTTATATAAAATTTTTTTGGGCGTAGATTGGGAAAATTGCTTTTTGCACGAATAAAAAAAGATAATAAAAAAATATTAATTTCTTTTGTGTTAAAACATGAATTTTTAGATTACTCACGTCATGTTTCTCGGCAAACTGAGTCTCTACGGATGTTCTTTTGTGTAGATCTAACATTTCGCCAACGTAATCGCTCTCCGCATCTTCTCCCTCGCTCGCATCTTCTTGAGCAATGACTGTGTAAACTTCCGGATTCCTTTCAAAGAGACCAGAAGCCATTTGTCAAGTAGTCAAATTTACTATATTCAGGATTAATTCGAGGATTAACCCCCTGGCAGCAGGGTAGGTTTTTTAGGGCACAGTTTAACTTATGTTTAACTTATGTTTCCAATCACCTTGCCAATGGAGGATTAATTCAAGGTCTCGAGGGGGGAAAGCGAGGAATCAGAAAATGCAATTACAAATTGTCCACGTTTGTTAGATATATGTAAAAATTTTATACAGTAGTGGGTTTCACTATTTTTTAAATTCTAGTCTCACCAATTAGAAATGACCTTGGAATTTATTTTATTAGATTTACCTTATTTATGAAAATAATTTTTTTATTTTCTCACTTCAAATAAAGATAAAGATGAGTTAGAAAATTTCTAAATTTGAGTACTTTTTTATTCTTTGATAGTCAATTAGAGATATTTGACTCTTAGAATACATCAACCCGACCCAAAACCCAAAAATGAAATATAATTATTCAGATCTTATCAGGTATGAATAATTAAATTTTCATTTCTGTTTGTTTTAATAATAATCATAATATGTTCTATAATAATATAATAATTTTTTATATTAATATATTGTTGCATTAATAATAATAGTAATAACAATAATAATAATATTCAGCATGAACGCAATTATTGGTAAAAAAATATTAAACTTAGGCATCTAATTGGACTCAACAATTTCACGATCGGTATCTTATTTTTTAAATTTCGGTGGAAAATTGTTTTAATGAAAATCTTAGTTTAATTTAAAAATAAAATTTCATGAAAATCCAATGAAAACCTAGCATAGACGAGTGGGTGTCATGGTTAGGTCATGTGTCACGCAAAAGGTGATCGATAAATATGTCCGTGTTGCCAATACATCAAAAATTGATGAAAAAAAAATCATTTGCTTTGGTAAAGGGAGAATGATATAAGGAAAAAGGATGATCGCTTGAAATTTGCGATGAAATTATCAATAACAATTATTTACCGTATGAATACCCTGCTGCAAAGACAGTAAATATAACTGTCGGGCTCCGGAATTTCGGACTGTTCGGCGATATAAATTTCCGCGAGAGGTTCCCAAAAGTGTTCGCACATAACGACAATTTAAAAAAAAAATTGTTCAAATCCGAACAAGTCACATCCAAGTATTCATGCTATTTTTTTCTTTCTACAAAATATGAAATTATCATGATTCCCTTTGGTGAAAACAGTCCGCCATTTATCCCTCGGCACTGGCACGTTCAACGCTCTGAAGTTAACCAGCCTGAAATTAACTCATTAAATTCTCCTTCAAGATCGATATTCTTCTTCGTAAAGTTGCGTACAGAGATTGGTTCCGGGGATAAAAGCAGAAAGCTGTTTTACCAGCATGATTTTTTTAACTCCAAAATGAGCTGGTTGAGTTTTTCGTTTTATTGACAATAAATAGTAATATTATTTGCGCATAAAAAATTACGCATTATAAAAATTTGCGCATTACAAAATTACATATAATAACTCTCTAGTGGTAATTTGAATATAATTGCTGGTTCATAAAGAATTGTACACGATTTAGCTTGGTCTCAAAATAATGTAAATTCAATTATTTTGGTAATATTCGACTAATCGTAAAGATCTTACGAATAATATTTAAATATCAGGCAAGGGAACTTTTTATGTATGGTCAATTTTGCAATATAAAGTAAAACTTTGAGTTAAATAATTTAGAACTAAAAATTGTTAATGCTCTCGGGGAGTCTAAAAAAATGGATTATTTATTGATAAATTATAAAGGTATAAATAAATGAACGAGTTGTACAATTATTATTGTTTTAATATCAATTATTTTGGTAATATTCGAGTAATCGTAAAGATCTTACGAATAATATTTAAATGTCAGGCAAGGGAACTTTTTATCTATGGTCAATTTTGCAATATAAAGTAAAACTTTGAGTTAAATAATTTAGAACTAAAAATTGTTGATGCTGTCGGGGAGTCTAAAAAAATGGATTATTTATTGATAAATTATAAAGGTATAAATAAATTAACGAGTTGTACAATTATTATTATTTTAATAATAATTATTTTGGTAATATTCGACTAATCGTAAAGATCTTACGAATAATATTTAAATGTCAGGCAAGGGAACTTTTTATCTATGGTCAATTTTGCAATATAAAGTAAAACTTTGAGTTAAATAATTTAGAACTAAAAATTATTGATGCTCTCGAGGAGGCTAAAAAAATGGATTATTTATTGATAAATTATAAAGGTATAAATAAATTAACGAGTTGTACAATTATTATTATTTTAATAATAATTTTAATTTAAATGTCAGGCAAGGGAACTTTTTATGTACGATCAATTTTGCAATATAAAGTAAAACTTTGAGTTAAATAATTTAGAACTAAAAATTGTTGATGCTCTCGGGGAGTCTAAAAAAAAATGGATTATTTATTGATAAATTATAAAGGTATAAATAAATTAACGAGTTGTACAATTATTTCCATATATTTCATTATGTATTTACAATTTGACAACAAAACTTGTTTAAACGTAACACGCAGCCGCTCGCTGCTCCCGACCGATGGAACGATCGAAAATCGAAAAAAGCGTTCGGAGAGAGCGCATAGGGTCAGCTAAAATCGTATCCAATATAATAAATATTAATCATAATAGGTTCATGATAAATTTAATGCAATTCAGTGATAAACCGATCGATGTCAAAAGGCGGATGTATCGTATCTTTATTAATATTAAATGTCTAAAATCGTCCGGAACATCCAGTAAACTCCTTTCGCCATTCTCACATCGATTAGAGTATTTTTCTATTTGTTTTTTCTTTTATTCAAATTTTTTATCATTTGTTTGTTTCCTTGTGTATGTGTGTGTGTGTGTGTTTTTTGTTTCCGTTTTTTTTTTTTTAATGATCATGATTCATTCGTATAATCAGATTGTCCATATTTATAATAATGATATCTTATCAATTCACATACTCGTGTGAAGCTGAAATATGATCATTATATATTTTGTTAATTACAATAAAAACTTTATCAATTTTTGGCTCTGTATCAAGTGCCCTTATTTTTTTTTCTTTTCTCTCTTTTTTTTCTCTTATATCTCGTAATCGATGAGCATCCTTTTATCTCATTAGAGCGAAATGAGAAATGAAAAAAAAAATAATAATAAAAAATAATAATACGTAAAATCACGTTTATCATAATTTTTGTTTATTTTTTTCCGTTTAATTATGTACACAAGTAGATTTATCACGTATATCTCCAAGCTTTCCGAGCTCGTTTTACAGTCGTATAAGATTTTTTGGTTGTTCGCCTTTCTTTGTTTCTTCTTTGGTTTTTTTTTTTTTAAGTATTATGGCAGTGTGCTATGTGAGTAAAAAAACGAGTTTTACATTGGAAACTTCGTCGTCTACTTTGATGATGAAAAATAAAAAAATAAAAAAAAAAAATCATCGCACTTTTATGACGACAGATTTGTTCTCATTGTCATCCATATTTGCATCGAGAAAAAGCGATCTATAAGATTTGAATAGATCCTGTTTCATTCAATAGGATGCAATTCCGTTCAAATATATCCTATTTGAGCTTAATAAATCCTATTTGATTTAAGGTAAATCCGCATTGATTCAAATACATTCTCTTCGATTTAAATAGATAAATTCGATAAATTTTATTTAACTGAAACGGATCTTATGCAACTCGATCCTATTTTATTCAAACAGATTCTATTCGATTCAAATAGATTTTTTATCACTCACAAATGGATTTTATTTCATTGAAATAAATTCATATTTCTCAATGTGCTACTCGTCTCCTACACACATAATTTATGTACGAATAAATAGAGCCTTTTGTTACATGAAATTTCACGACAATTCCTACGGGGCGACAGCTTAAGGTTGATATTTTTCGTATGTTTTTAAAAATTATTAAATCTTTGGCCATGAATATAAATAAAAAATATATAAAATCAACACAACTCATGCTGTATATATATATATATATATAGATATATCACAATGCTAAATATCATAATCATTCATGGCATATATTTTTGTGACATTTTTTTTGCCTACAGGATAGAAAAAAAATTTACAATACGAATAACGATTTTCAAAATTATTTAAACAATTATATAAAAATTTAAGTTTTTTTTTCTTCTAAATAATGATTTGCTATTTATTGAAGCAAATAAAGATAAAATTATTATGATTTTAGATGATCAACCTTAAGGGGTTAACGATTTAATGATATAACGTGACATCGTCGCTGTTCCGATCGAAATCGACGATCATTTTTCGGTTTCCGCCTTTTGACCTCGATCTCTCTCTCTCTCTCTCTCTTTTTCCATCTTTTCCATTAATTGTCAGGGTCTTTCTTCGTCTTTATTTTTTCATTCATTAGATTTCTCGTAATTTCACGACAAGATAATCGTGGATATTTCCGAGCAATGTGAGACCGTAGCGAGGTCTCGATATACATATATATGTATATATATATATATATACAGCTTCCTGAATTCAAATCAATTTTTCGATACAGATTGTTAAAATTGAATTTTTTTAAATGACACGAGGCACACGAGCAACGATCTCAAATTGCCCAGATTCTAGAAATAAATTTTCTTGTAATTTTTATCATTATTGTTATTATTATTTTATTTTTTTTCAATTACGACACGAAAGGTCTGTCGATTAAGTGTAAAAACAATATGCGACGCTGTTAATCGATTTGATTCTTAGGAAGTAGCAAACGTTTGGCGTTCTTACGGTATAAAGTCTTTCATTCTTTATTTATTTACAAGGAACATCTAACATCGTAGTGAATAGTATTTTTTTTTTTTTTTTTTTTTTTTTATACACGGGTCTCGATCATTTTTTTTTTTTTTTTTCAATCTTGTCTTGAGCCATGTTCTCGTTTATAACATCTAAAAATTTATTTGCATTTTTTTTGACTACCTAAATCGTTTCATTTTATTTTTCACTCGAATTTATAGTTCTCGTTTGTTTTTTTTTTTATCAATTTTTACGACGCGTACCAGCCCAGTAGATAAGAGCGTGGATCGATTTGATTGAAGTTCGAGTAATTGTGGAATTTTTTCTTCACCCCCCCCCCCCCCCCCCCGCCCTCCTGTTGGATAAACCACGTAAAAACGAAAATCGTCGATTTACCATATTGGCTTTTAAAAAAATGGCAACGTCGTTTTTTTCGTGTATAATTATTGGTATATTTTGCTTCAATCTTTGATTTAATTCTTTTGTAAATTTTTTGTTTTATTTTGGCATCTTGACGTTTGCATCGAACAAAAGCGACACTCTCTCGTTTCAAATACCTTTGATCATATTTTATTGATTGATTGATTTTCTTTTTTTTTTTTTTTCTTCATCGTCAAATTAAACATTTTATTTGTAAAATTTTACTCCATCATTCTTGAATATATATATGTATATTTCATTTCCCTCAATTATTTCGTATTCCTTGTCTCTATGTTTTTTTTTTTTTTTTCTCGTGTCTGTGTAAATGTGTCTAGATTTTTTTCTCGTTAATATTACCCCCCTCCGTTGTCTCAAGACTCGTCACTGATAAGGTCCTTCGAGTATTTTTTTTACGTTTTTTTTTTTACAAAATTCACATCCTCTCATATGATCCTAAGAAAAAACTTTTCAGATGGACGAATTTTTTCGTCCTTTTCAGTTCTGTGGAAAAATTGGCGTTTTATTCCTTTCAATTGTTTTTTTTTTTTCTTTCTTTTGTTTTTGAGAAAAGTCGTTATGGATCAATGAGTAGCGATGAGTTTGCAATTTCTCGTAAGGTCTCGTACGAGTCTATCTACAGCAAGGTCGACGCCGTGAGAACATCCGGGACGACTGGTCGCGGAGGGGAGTCCATACATCACACTCTCATTTCGCTCATGCTCGCCTGTGACACTCGGCTCGAGACTGTCGCACCCTGAAGAAGTGGCTGATTTTCCGGTGGACTTTTTGCTCTTGGGGGTGGCGGTGCTCTTGGTACTTTGAGATGAATCGACCCATTTGGAGGTCCCTGAAATTATTTGGAAAAAAAAGAAATGGCATTTTATTTTATTCGTGAAATTTTATAATTTTCCAAAAAGATATGAGTCAGAATGATAATATGAATTTTTAAAATATAATTTTACTAAGTAGCAATGAAATGGAAAAAATAATTGTAACGAAAAATAAATCTGTTCGACGTACTAGGAATGTTAAAAAATTATTCCTCAAGGCAGATTTTCGATTTTTGCAAATTATTTCCGAATTTATTCTGACAGGAAAAAAAAATCTTTCTCACCATTAAAAAAATAGAAATATCGATATTAATAAGAAATTGACCTTTTCTCAGCATGTTTGGGTCAATATATGTGAGTCGACAATTTTCAAAAAATATGTTTCGATCTCTGTTCGCAGAGATGGATAAAATATTATTATTTTTTTGACATTCCTTCAGTTGGAATTACAATTTTTATCGTCCATGAATACAAATTGACATTTCGAGCTATGGTGGACCGATAACGATGAATTTTAACTACAACTTAAGAGGCATTTAAATCTTTGCTACGGATTTTACGACAGCAATTAAATAATGAATTACAGGACAATTTTTATAGTTATCTTTGATAATGGAAGAATAAACTTAAATATATAAAATTATCGAATTTATCGTTAACAATAAAATTATAGGAATATATTTTGTAATTTAGATGATTTTGTTTTAAAGCTTCATAATGTGTTGGGAAAAATAAAATGCGATCAGTTTATTGGTGAAAAAAGTGGCAATTGGAATTTTTCGATGAGTGATATCGGAATGATGATCTAACCGTGAATTTCCAGCCCACCTGCATGCTCATTTCTGGTATTACAGATGCACGTGGCAGTGTGGCGTGTTGCTGGCTGTGTTGCTTTTGATGCTGATAGTGATGCTGATGTGGTAACGTGTGAGTGCTTTGACCCTGCTGCATCATTCCAGGATCGTTCGAACCTCCTTTCATAACGTTTCTGCAAATAAAAAATAAAAATAAAAATTCTATCAACATCTTAATTTTTGCTTTGATAATTGAAGCCTCAAAAAAATGCTGCATTTGTAATAATGAATTTTGTGCAATTTATGTAATCGTGGAAAATTTTTAAATACGATTTTTGTTACTGTAGAAAATTGGAATAATATAAATTCTTAAATGATTAATATGAAAATATATTTTTTTTGATCTTGTGAATAGTAAAAAATTGGCAAATCACATTTTTAATTTTACAAACGCATAAAAAATTGGACAAATACAATTTTTTAATAGTGAAAAAATTGGAAACGTTTAATTTTCTCGGGATAAATTAAAAATAATAATAATAATAATTACAATGAATTAACATTGAAAATGTGAATTTTCGTACCTTCTCAGCATTTCATTCTCGACGTCAACGATGACTTGTCCGCTTCCGGCAAAGTGCGAATGTGGCGGAGGTGGTTGTTTGAGGTCCGTGAATCCACGTGGACCGCATTGTTGATTCATCATTTGTTGCTGCTGAAGGCTCTTTACCTCGAGTCTCGTCTTGTCGCGCTGATAATAAACACCAGCGAATATGAGAACGTTGAGAATAAGAAGACTGCAACCGATGGCGATTGTGACGCTCAGTGCAGTCGAATAGGCAGCATATCTGAAATATAATTTCAACAATAAATATATTATTAAAAAAAATAAATAAATTATGATAATAAAAAATAAAAGAATCAATTCGGGGATAAATTTTTCAAACTTTGAACTTAGCAAGATATATGACTGAATATAATATTTGAATTTGAAAATAAAAATGTTTGCATAAATTCATTTCTCTCAAATGTTCAATCTGGCATGTAAAATATTGAACAAAAAAAAGGTTTGAAATTTGTAAATTAATTTACCATAAAAGTTTATAATTATTGAAAAGTTATTTTTACAATTTAAAAATAAATGAGCTCAAATTTCACTCAAATATACAATTAATAATATAATTCAATAATATAATATAATATAATATAAATATAAATCAATAATATATTAATTGAATATATAATATCGGGTAAAAAAAAATGCAAAAATTGCATTGAATTATTTGCATTAAAATTCGATTTATATTTATATATATATCGAAGGTTCGATATGCCAAAATTAAGGGAAGAAAAATCCAATTTGTCGCGAATGAATATCAAAGGATGAAAAAAAAAATTACCCAGCAGCGTCAAGACTCGCTAGAGTGTCGGTGCTAGCATTGTGAACGTTTTGGAGATTTGTGCTCTGTATATGACTAACGCAGGTCGTTATACTGTAATCCGTGGTGGTCGGTGTCTCGGTCGTGATGTTGCCACGTCGCGACAGTTCGTCGCCCACCCTCATCAATGGATCAGGTCTGACTGAGCCATCGTATATCGTAGGATCGCCATGTCCACGAAAAAGATTGTGCTTTGGCTCGACATCCTCCATACCGGCTCTGTGTAATTCCGGCACGAGTCTCAGCCATACCGAGAGCTGATGAGCTCTGTAATGATTTTTTATTCTCGGCTTTAGACCTGCAAAATTAAAAAAAAAAAAAAACCAATATACATTAGACACGAATTATTCCATCATTTACGAGCACTTTTGTTTCTCACTAAATATTGATTTTTCATTTTATTATGACGAAACTCATTGATCAAATAAAATTCGATGATTCTCGGTGGTAAAAAAATTAAAAAAAAATGTATTACCGATTATTTAATTGTAATAAGTGAATTTTAAACTTAAAAAAAAGTAAAAATAATAAAACTTGGAAGATTATTATTCTCTGCCGAGTGTCGCGTGGAGTCTTTCAAGTAATATAGCAGAAGTAATAGCTCGTACTGGTCAGCCAAGCGTCACAAATTATTCCATCATTTACGAGCACTTTTTTTTCTCACTAAATATTAATTTTACATTTTATTCTGACGAAATTCATTAATGGAATAAAATTCGATGATTCTCGGTGGTAAAAAAATTTAAAAAAAATTTATTACCGATTATTTAATTGTAATACGTGAAATTTAAACTTAAAAAAAAGCAAAAATAATAAACCTTGAAAGATTATTATTCTCTAGCGAGTGTCGCGCGGACTCTTTCAAGTAATATAGCAGTAGTAACAGCTCGTACTGGTCAGCCAAGCGTCACAAATTATTCCATCATTTACGAGCACTTTTTTTTCTCACTAAATATTGATTTTTCATTTTATTCTGACGAAACTCATTAATCAACTAAAATTCGATGATTCTCGGTGGTAAAAAAATTAAAAAAAAATTTATTACCGATTATTTAATTGTAATAAGTGAATTTTAAACTTAAAAAAAAGCAAAAATAATAAAACTTGAAAGATTATTATTCTCTAGCGAGTGTCGCGCGGACTCTTTCAAGTAATATAGCAGTAGTAACAGCTCGTACTGGTCAGCCAAGCGTCACAAATTATTCCATCATTTACGAGCACTTTTTTTTCTCACTAAATATTGATTTTTCATTTTATTCTGACGAAACTCATTAATCAAATAAAATTCGATGATTCTCGGTGGTAAAAAAATTTTAAAAAAATTATTACCGATTATTTAATTGTAATAAGTGAAATTTAAACGTAAAAAAAAAGCAAAAATAATAAAACTTGAAAGATTATTATTCTCTAGCGAGTGTCGCGCGGACTCTTTCAAGTAATATAGCAGTAGTAACAGCTCGTACTGGTCAGCCAAGCGTCACAAATTATTCCATCATTTACGAGCACTTTTTTTTCTCACTAAATATTAATTTTACATTTTATTCTGACGAAATTCATTAATCAAATAAAATTCGATGATTCTCGGTGGTAAAAAAATTTTAAAAAAATGATTACCGATTATTTAATTGTAATAAGTGAAATTTAAACGTAAAAAAAAAGCAAAAATAATAAAACTTGAAAGATTATTATTCTCTGCCGAGTGTCGCGCGGACTCTTTCAAGTAATATAGCAGTAGTAACAGCTCGTACTGGTCAGCCAAGCGTCACAAATTATTCCATCATTTACGAGCACTTTTTTTTCTCACTAAATATTAATTTTACATTTTATTCTGACGAAATTCATTAATCAAATAAAATTCGATGATTCTCGGTGGTAAAAAAATTTTAAAAAAATTATTACCGATTATTTAATTGTAATAAGTGAAATTTAAACGTAAAAAAAAAGCAAAAATAATAAAACTTGAAAGATTATTATTCTCTGCCGAGTGTCGCGCGGACTCTTTCAAGTAATATAGCAGTAGTAACAGCTCGTACTGGTCAGCCAAGCGTCACAAATTATTCCATCATTTACGAGCACTTTTTTTTCTCACTAAATATTAATTTTACATTTTATTCTGACGAAATTCATTAATCAAATAAAATTCGATGATTCTCGGTGGTAAAAAAATTTTAAAAAAATTATTACCGATTATTTAATTGTAATAAGTGAAATTTAAACGTAAAAAAAAAGCAAAAATAATAAAACTTGAAAGATTATTATTCTCTGCCGAGTGTCGCGCGGACTCTTTCAAGTAATATAGCAGTAGTAACAGCTCGTACTGGTCAGCCAAGCGTCACAGTAGTCAGCAAACCCTTAGCGGGCGAGTTTATCCCTCTCATCCCCGTTCCATAAGCTCATGTGACCTGGACGTTGTGCCTTCCAGCGCTATGTGTCTTCGTAACGTGGTTTACGTTCGCCACTCTGCTGCACAGAGGGCTTCGCGCTCGTCCTCGCTCGCGGCCACATATTTTATGCTCTCGGTTGCGTAACCTGCAGAGAGAGAGAGAGAGAGAGAGAGAGAGAGAGAGAGAGAGAGAGATCCGAGAGACTCGCGCGACTCTCGTCCTGTTGGGAATCCCCGTCGCCTATAAATCATCAGCCACGTCCTAATCAACGTCGAGCTTGCCACAGCGATGGTGCTCCCATTGCCCGCCAGTATAGAATGACCCACGGAGATACGCCAAAGGGGTTGGAGGAGAAGAGGCAGTTGGGGTAGTTTGTAGTCAAAGAGCTGAGGGAAGGGGTAAAACATTTAAGGGAAGGGGATAAAGTTCATGAGTGTTGAATATACAAGCTCGTAGATGCATCCAATTAGCTGCCACAGCTGCAGGAACCTTACGTATAAGGGTCATGCATCGCGTGTGCCGAATGGTACCAAAATTTCGGATATTCCCGAGTCACCATCGGGACGATGCCAAATATCGTTAGGATTAGCTCACGTAGGCAAGCGGTCAAACCTTTTGGGGCAGGGGTAAAACGTGTATATATATATATATATACATCGAGTAACGTCGCGAGTTAAACGTTTACGGATCTATGGGCCATTCCATGCCAATTTGACCAACCCCTACAATTTTTTTATGCGTCCATTATTTTATGGTCTCCCCCAAAACTACCCCTAAAACGATTTAAAAAAAAATGCTGCTTTCATTTTATCGAAAGTAACATTTTAAGGCCCTTTGGCAGAATGAATGTTTGTGATATTTAGAGAAATATTTTTGCAATATACTCTATTTAGAGAAGTATCAACAATTATTCATTCAATGTGACGTTAGTGGTTATGAAAAATTAAATACATTCTAAGAAAATGGTTAGATCCATAAATTTAGAGATACAGATGTGGGAGATGGTTTAAAAAAATCATAAAAAAATAATGGCTGGATAAAAAAGAATTTATTGTTAATTTTTATTATCGTTTTTATTACTTGGAAAATAAAATATTAAGAAATCGATGAAATTTGAGAAATTTTTCAGTATCGTCTAGAATATTCTGTATGGGCCTGATAGTTTAACTCTTGAATCTATAGTTGATCATCAGCATTGTACGTGGCATTGCCGAGGACACGAAAAATAGCGCGCTCAACGATTCTGAGCATTCTGCGAGCTTCGTTACGAAATAACTCGATTGAATTGTCGCTGATCAGCTTTTTTTTTTTTTTTTTTGCTTTCGAATCGGAACGCCTGCCTCACTGTCTCGTTCTTCGAGGATTCTCTCAGCGGTGAGAATTTTTGACCAACAGACCGCAATGAGCTTGCAATCGACGTATCGATCTTCGTTCAAGTCACGAAGAGAAAAGCTTTTCTTCGTCAATCTAAGTCGTACAAGTACGATAAATATCTATACCGGTTGCTCGTCGGAATGGAGGAAAGCCTCTTGGAAATTAAGGGTGGGGAAAGAAATTGCAATGCCATGATTCGAGAATACAGGGAAGAAAGAGAGAGAGAAGAGGGAGAGAGAGAGTGAGTCGACTTGCTTGCATGGAAAGACGTATTGCGAGGTTTTTTGTCCAACGACGATGAAGGATGTGGCCGCAGGATCGAGTACGAGAGTGGTGCACGGTTACCAGCGTTTCTGGTACCCGGCAGCCCTCACAAACGACTAGAAACGTGCTGCTCTATGTGCGTATATATATATATATATATATATATATATACATGATATGGAAAGCCATGAAAACCAATCTCAACTCTTACCAACGTTGAGTTATTGCACCAGTCTCGCTCGAGTAACCGATACTTGGCTATATACACGTATAATGTACATATATATGAGGTAAGCTGATAGTACGAACTAACCCGGAGGCTTGAATTATTATAAAAATATCCTACGATCTATCAATGGGATGTCGATAAACAGCGAGGTAATTCGAGAGCTTCAATCTTCACTCTAGGAGGGATATTTCATAAGACGTTTTTTTTTTTTAAATCTTTGTACGTTTTTTTTTTTTCATAAGGGATGTAAGCTAGATGTGAAAATTCGGATTATCATTTTGCTCGTGAGTCCATTTATTTTGAGATTTTTCCATTTTATTTGCTGAGATAATCATAAAAGAGTAACTATAAAAATTACCATACTTTGAAATGATATATTTTTAGTGTTGAGTGAATCGTTTTAGTTAAATTTTAATTACATAGCTGTGACATCGTAAATATATATTTTTCTAGCAATTTATTTGGTGTTGAAATAAATTGGGTTGAGTCAGTTTGGTTTATAGAGAAATGACGTTTCTATGAGTCTGTAGTGCTCGATAAATTTAGTTTCATTGTTGAAGCGAAAGTTTCAACGGTCCAATTCAATTATGCAATTTCTCTTTGTGGAATTGAGGACAAATATTTTGTTAGTGTTTGGCCATTCTTGTATATGTCCTCGAAGCATTTAATAGAAAGGGTGGGACGAGGGGTTGGACTAGAACGAGAATTGCTTTCTGCATGCTTTGCTATAACATTGTGGGACACGAGTTCTCGCAATCTGCTCGTCATTTACAGTCTTGACGTGGAAGACTGAAGGGGAAACATCGCCAGCAGCCAGGAAAGTTTTACAAAAGTACTATATATATATATAACTATATATACGGTATAGGGGGTCAGAGGGGGATCAGCCAAGTTCTCACGAATATGTCCGAGAGAATGTCAGAAGGATCTCCTTGAGATTCTTGGTGAAGACGTGGCAACCACTACACTGAAACTTGCGGAGTGTCTTGAAATTGAAATGTTTGCTTAAAGCCCTCAACACATTCCACTCTGTCCTGATATAAAAATATTGCAGTACCAAAGTACCAAGTGAAAAATAAACTTAAATATTATTTAATACATTGCTAAAACACTTTGGCAATTTTTCACGTAAATTAAGATATGTAAAAAATAATTATACACAATTGTAAGCATATTATTAATCAATTGAAAGAATGTTTATGTGTACATTGAAAATCTCTTATTAATTCGAGACCATTTAACCGGTTAGTTGGGCAATTTTTTCTTCGAAAGACCTTTGTGTAATTATTTTTTGATCATTATTCATTTTCAAATAATATTATCACAATAAGATAATTTTTAATTAAATTTTCTACAGATATTCATAACGTTGTACATTATAGAATTAGCTGCTTATTTAAAATTCACAAAAGTGATCACTTTTCGTTAATCTCATTGACAAATGCGTAAAACATAATATATATATTTTTTTTTCTTCATAAAATATTTGCCTCTGAGAGATTTTTACGGGGTTTACAAATAATATTATCACAATAAGATAATTTTTAATTAAATTTTCTACAGATATTCATAACGTTGTACATTATAGAATTAGCTGCTTATTTAAAATTCACAAAAGTGATCACTTTTCGTTAATCTCATTGACAAATGCGTAAAACATAATATATATATTTTTTTTTCTTCATAAAATATTTGCCTCTGAGAGATTTTTACGGGGTTTACAAATAATATTATCACAATAAGATAATTTTTAATTAAATTTTCTACAGATATTCATAACGTTGTACATTATAGAATTAGCTGCTTATTTAAAATTCACAAAAGTGATCACTTTTCGTTAATCTCATTGACAAATGCGTAAAATATAATATATATATATTTTTTTCTTCATAAAATATTTGCCTCTGAGAGATTTTTACGGGGTTTACAAATAATATTATCACAATAAGATAATTTTTAATTAATTTTTCTACAGATATTCATAACATTGTATATTATAGAATTAGCTGCTTTATATTTTCAGCTGCTTATTTAAAATTTTCAAAAGTGATCACTTATCGTCTTAGTTAATCTCATTGACAAATGCGTAAAATATAATATATATATATATATTTTTCTTCATAACATATTTGCCTCTGAGAGATTTTTACGGGGTTTACCCGTACAATTTTACGATTGTCGCAGAATGAGAAGTAACGCTTGCCTCTGGTGCCTGGGGTAATGCATTTTCAAGCTTTTCTCATCTCTCATCCTCGTTTTGTAGAAACACGCTTTAAACTGCATGGGGGAGAATTATGAAGGTCTCGTCGTCGGTTGACGTACGATATGGTCGACGTTGGGTCGTTTATTCAAGTAGGCGGTTGAATCTTTTACTTTTATTACAAGTTCTCATAAACTTCTTTTCCATTTCCTCTTGCTGTACACATACCTCTGAAACCTTGAAAATTCAAGATGGTTCTCGTACGACGAATGAATTTTTGAAATATTTTTTCAAAGGACATTTTGAAAAATTTAAACAAAATTGTGATAAAAAGGGCGAGATTTAAATTAATATAGTTTGGCATATCTTCAGTACTTTTGAGCAAATATTTTTGAGACTCGAGGCACAGTTAAGGGATGATCCTATAGACAATCTGATTTTTTTTCTCACATTTTTGTACAGCAAAAGACAGTACAGATGGAGCAAAGTGTGTCAAATAACCTGGATGTTCTCTAAAAATTCTGATCGAATTTATATTTAGACATGTTTGACGAGCAATTCTCTTTTCATCGATAACTCGAGATATCAAACAAAGTCAAAAATAGGGCAGGTATGATTGCACGATAATCCCAAAAGAATCTCAAGGGACCGTGATTCGAATTCGAATGGACACTGATGCAATTTTCTGTTCGAACTAGCAAAAAAAATCATAAAGCTCGAAAAAAAAAAAAAAAAAAAATGGAACAATGGAGAGTGAAAATTCTATCATTTGGATCAGAGACGGACGCAACGACGTCCATGAGTGACGTCTGTGTTGAAATATGATCTTTTTTTTGTTTACCTGCGTCGAAAAAAAAAAAAAAAAAACGATTCGATTTCCACAGCCCTATGACGAAACGAAATGTCCAATCATTGGAAACAGAAAGAGAGTAAATCGAGAAAACAGAAATTCACATATGCACGGTGAAAAATGGCCCAAGTTATCGATCGGAAAATATAAAACAACTGGATTTTTTGCTTCCCTATCGAAGAGACAATTCCTGATACGACCTAGTTGAGATATGGTTCGTTAACGTCCTACATAGGTAAAATTGTTTAGATTTTGTCCTCTTGCAATTTCCCCCAGATAGAATGAGAAATAAAAATTGATCATCACAGGCGAATTGTCGAATGAATTTTCGACCTGGTTCGTTAAAAGCTTTTTATAAGCTCGTCTCTTGCCTTTTTTCGCGATAAAGTTGCTTTGACAGTTTCTCAATCGTCATTTCAGGTAAATAAAAATATTTTAAGAAAAATAAAGATACATTTAGAAATTAAAAACAAATTTTAATTCGCTAAGGAAAAATAACTAGACCTTAATATCACGTAAACCTCGAAAACATGCTTGAAAAAAAAAGAATTTGTGAAAAAAATATTTTTGAAACATGCCTGACGTTTATTAACTTCAATTTCATGCAAAAGATTTTTCGTAAAATAATGTCTCAAAATGGTGGGCTGAAAAGCTTTGAAAATCAATCCACGATAACTCAATCACGATAACTCAATGGTCATTTCAGGTAAATAAAAATATTTTAAGAAAAATAAAGATACATTTAGAAATTAAAAACAAATTTTAATTCGCTAAGGAAAAATAACTAGACCTTAATATCACGTAAACCTCGAAAACATGCTTGAAAAAAAAAGAATTTGTGAAAAAAATATTTTTAAAACATGTCTGACGTTCATTAACTTCAATTTCATGCAAAACATTTTTCGTAAAATAATGTCTCAAAATGGTGGGCTGAAAAGCTTTGAAAATCAATCCACGATAACTAATTCTTTTTTGCCAACTCGATGCTCGATCGATTGACTCCTGGATTTTATTATAGTCCGTTGGGGTCCCTCAGTTAATTTTTTATTATTTTCAGCAGGGACAGAGGGAAAAGAGCTACGATCTTATTTTTTTTTCTCATCGTTCCGTTTTTCTTTACGGTCGAGATCGTGAAAAATTTGTTTAACGTATACAGGTCCTGAGCCAGCAAATAGCTAGCCAGTGCTAACATGCTGTTGGTCCACAGCATAGCTAGTTTTGTTTTCATTCACGATATATATTTTTTTTTCATCTTTTCTTTCCTTTCGGCGTAAGCCCCTTGAAACAGAGCCACACCGCATGGCTGCTGCCCATGGGTACAAATATATATTTATATATTATATATATATATATATATATATATATATATATATACTATATATATATATACTATATACTATACTATACTATATATACTATATATACTATATATATATATATATATATATATACATATATACACGCCAAAGGGTAAACCGACTTCGAACAAAGTTTAACCGACCCGCACCGAGTCAGCCTCTCGTGCTTTTCTGATTTACCTCGCCGATTTTTTTTCGGTATTTTTTTTTTTTTTTGCCAACCACTTGGGTTCTGCCAAGGGGTCTTTGACAGAGGCCGAATGGCGAATTGAAGGGGTTTTAAGAGAATGAGAGAGAGAGAGAGAGTAAAAAAAGCCTTAACGAGGGTGTGTATGCGTGCTTCTCGCTCGACCACCCCCGAGTCTCGTGCTTTCGAGTTGTGGTCGTAGGGTGCCCGAGCGTTAACAAAATCGTTTACCAACGACGTAATATCGTAAGGTATATATATATATATATATATATATATATATATATATATTGTTCATTATATATGGATGCTATGTATGATATACGAGAGGGGATAAACAGTCAGAGCCTTCCAAGTCTGTAAAGCAATTTTTAACGCAGAATAAAAGAAAAACTTGCAGACTATCTAAAAACATACATCGTGTTAGGGACAACGCCCTGACATACGAAAAAATAGACATACGAAAAAGCATGTTCGGTAAAGATTAACGATTATCAGTGAACATAGACTGACGCGTATTGACGTTTTTGTTACGAAAAATATTTCACGATCTTGGAATGAAATTTTCGAGTTTTTAAATTATTCTGTAGATGAAAGGTAATTTGAAATTTTCATTACTCGCTATTTTTGGGGTCGTCTGACAATCAGACAATATTACGGTTTGTTCATAATCGCCTGGGAAAAATTACGAAAATATTGCGAAAAATAATATTTTTAGCATTGATACTTCCTTGACTCGTATAGCGTTAATATTCCCTTTCCGCGCGATCTGAACAGGCCTCAAGTGATTATTTAATGAGAAAGTGATTGAGTAAGAAAATAATTGACCCATATTACCCCAATTTTTGTGGTATTTCCGTAATTTTCATAAATATTTCAAATAAGAAAAACCTAAAACGTTAATTACTTTCCTTTTGAAATTGGAACTCGCTATAAATTAATTGATTGTTCACTGTTTCCAGTGAAGTGCCTGAAAAAGTGTAGCTAGTATTGATTACAATGGCCAATTATCAATTAGTGCTTCGATTAAAAAAAAAAAAAAAAAAAATTCAAATGAAAAAACCGTAAAATAATTCGTTCTTTTATCGTCGTTTTGTAGGTCAACAAACGAATTAATTGACAAATAGATCCAACGCCTCATGATTCATTTTGTCTTTCAGATGAATAATGAGGAAACGCTTATTAAGTCGTTTCAGTAAAGTCTATAAATATTCACCACACTTCTAACTTATTCTAAAATCACTTTCTAGCCCGGATTTATACTTGGTAATAAGTTGACCAATTTACAATTCGTTGTTGGTCAAAAATTCAAATAGCATCTCATTCTTATTTTACTTTATAAGATCCTTCGGAATGAAGAGTGATCATCAATGCCCCATTTTCCCTCCCCCCATAAGAAGTATTGTTTACCATAATCGAAAAAACGAGGATAAAAAAAACAACCCCAAATAGTACTCGAGGGTTTGTCTCGCGAAGTAGGAAATTTCTCCTTCACCCTATTTCCTTTATTTTGCTCTTCTTTCGCCCTATTTTATTGTTTGGTACCGGTGTATTGTTGGCCCTCCACTTGGCGTCGAAAACCAAGAAATTTCGACGCTACATGGAAAAAAAGTGCGAGAGAAATTGATGAGAGAGAAAAAAATAAACGAAGTAAATGGGAATTCCTACAGCACGCCGTTGGCAAGATGTTTTCCCTCGATCGAATTCGAGGGTGAGTTTCTGAATACGAAATTTGTCCCCGGGTCACGTTAGATGCGAATATGTAATTGTAGGAGCATATATATATATATATATATATATATATATATATATATATATATATATATATATATATATATATATATATATATATATATCAATTTATACAACGAATTGTGAGATAATTGGCCAATCGAATACTCGATCAAGCACAGTTATTCGCGCAATTGTGTCAATTTTTTATTCGTAGCTTTCAAGAATTGAAAAAATTGCCAATGAATGATGAATTGTCTCGATACTCATGTGCGATACGAATCGTGTGGACGTTGCGCTTTTTTCCACTTTTGCAGATTTTTCCGTAACCACATTTTCGTGGTCAGGAAAAAAAACGGAACGGTATGTGTGTATATATATATATATATATATGTGTGTCTATATATATATGTGTGTCTATATATATATATATATATGCACGTATGTCGCCTGTTTCCTCACTTCAACACATTCGATAAATTTGAATCCACTGAAAGGCCACTAGAGACGAAGGGAGAAGAGCTCTATTTGTACTCCGATCGACGACCGCCAATTCAATTCACTTGGACACGCGTTGTCAAGTTTGCACAATTTTATTTGAAATGATGGATGCTCTTTGCTCTTTTTGCTCTGATGCCGCAATTGCTAATTTGTCGTCTACAGAGTGTGCGTCATCTACAAATAAATATATATATATATATATATATATATATATATATATATATGTATATACGAATGCTGAATGGCTCGAAAGATTTATCGTTTCGAGGGTTTCCGCGAGGTTTTGAGGGATGGAACTCGAGTTGTGAATAGATTAAAATACGTGGGACACAATACGAAGGGGAGAATTACGATGGGAACATTAAAACGATGAAGGGGATGTGATTAATATATTTTCGGTAAACTCTCTCAATTTGTCTGACTTCATTTAGATTATTAATGTTAATAAGTAATTTGACAACGGAGATACTCGAAGAGTTTGTGTAATGCTTGAAAATTTATCATGGGTTTAAATTGTATGCAAGTAAAAATTCGGCTCTACTTAATATTCTACTTAAAATTATCTTTATACTTGACTTTAAATAATGAAAAACAAAAGAAAAATGATTATTATGACAATTTAGATTTTTTTTTTTTCTCCTTTGCCAAAAAGACGAATGGTGGTAAGTTACGAATTACCTGTGGACATTTTTTGCTATTTTACTGTCCATTGCAAAATTCCCATACGGTTTGCCGAATTAATAAAATTTCCTTATAGACATCTTAGCAGTTCATCTCTATTCGTTCTTTTGATAATGGGGAGTGAATGAAATTTTTTCAATGGCTGTATATCAAGTGAGTTTTTTTTTTATTTATTACGAGTCCTATTTGGTCCAGAGAACAAAAAAGATGTACGAAACTGCAGATCACATAAATTCAAATTGTATCTTCTCTATTATCAAGATGCAAGGGGGGTTGCGAATGCTCATAAAGTGGCAGAAATAATGGCACATGTGAAGTTTATGCAGTATCGAGTATCGTACTACAGAGGGCGCTGTATACGATCTCCATCTGCATATTTGCATAACGAGATTATCCTACGCCAATCAGCAGCCAGTTTGGATAAAAATGACGTCAGAAACGAATCTAAATGAGGTTCAGTCTTGTTCTGGCTTTTTCACAACGAAATCTATGATGGAGTCTCGAGGATAATTGGCGAAGCTGCTGACAATACTGTAGAGAATTGTTCAACCCTGCAACTCCAGTTGACTTTATGCAGTATCGAGTAACGTACTACAGAGGGCGCTGTATACGATCTCCATCTGCATATTTGCATAACGAGATTATCCTACGCCAATCAGCAGCCAGTTTGGATAAAAATGACGTCAGAAACGAATCTAAATGAGGTTCAGTCTTGTTCTGGCTTTTTCACAACGAAATCTATGATGGAGTCTCGAGGATAATTGGCGAAGCTGCTGACAATACTGTGGAGAATTGTTCAACCCTGCAACTCCAGTTGGCTCTTTCATATTGAATGGAATTCTCAACAGCTCTGACGCTTGCCCATGAATTTTGAGCTTTGAGTTCCATCGTGTGTGTTTGAATTCGTTAATAAACTCCACGTTCTCATCATCGTTAGTCTCTGTTAACGTCGAGACCCCACACGAATACTTACTCGACTCTGTTGACTCGTTCTCATTCACTTGGACTTTATATAACTCACACATATATATATATATATATATATATATATAGTGTGTACAGAAAATGTAACAGTAAACGAGGTAAACTATATATATTGTATATTAGTATATAGTAGGGTATATAGGATGTTATAGGTAAGTAACTAAACGTTTCCCTCGAGGCTTCAATCACGGACCCTTCTCATTCCATCATCCATAATTCTATCGACCGTGGCTATGATATAACTGTAATGTAACCAGTTCAACCCCCGTTTGAGTATTTCTGCCGAATGTACATAAAAGCGAGTAGCACGAGACTCTATATATATGTGGAAGTGACAATTTTAGGCTTCGATTCTCTTGTGCTACATGAATGGCCTTTAACAACGAGAGAACCCACTTGGGCGACATTGTCGCCATAACAGAAGGGTTCACATTGATCTTGAAAATTATTTGAATCCATCATTATAATTAGACGTCCCTTTTGTTTAACTTTTGGGATCGTTAGTTTCCCTTGGAGTTTTTTTTTCCCCCGATGGGTTAGTTCAGTTATTGATATATTTATCGAATGTCTGATTACCCTCTTGATTTATTCTCGATTAAAGCCAAACAGAGATTCGTCGAACAAAACTCTATAGAAAAAAATAAATACAGCTCGGGATGTCCTGATTATATTATTGCCAGGGAAATTTTCCTCAATGCATCATGAAGCAAGATACTAATTTCGAATCAGTCTTTATTATAACATTATATATATATATATATATATATATATATATATATATATCTACGTAACGAAGGAAAAAAAAGTGAAATAGTACGCTGACTTGGATATGGCACAAATCGGCGAGAGTGCTCCAACTCGCGTTCTGGAGTTTAATTTTAATTATCTCGAAGCAGGCAGCACTGAGACTCATCTTGTCGTCGAAATGCTATATCTTCTTGTCGAAATGCTATATCTTTGCTTCACCCCTACACCCGGTATGAGTATAAATGTGGCGGTGAATGGAAGTGAAAAAAAGTGGAGGATACGGAAGAGACAGAAAATATAGTATGCTGTGCGGAAATCTCGAAATAGTTTCGAACTTCTCCTCTTCCACTGGCTTTGCTTCAAGTAGGAGTTTTTGGGGCGAACTCTTGACACTGGACGAGGGCAGGAGCACTCTCCTAATTGAGAGTCCACCTCATCCTTTTTCCCTGTTTGAAAATCTCAACGGGATGACCTCTCGTTTCCGGGGTTCGAATTTCGCGATGTCACCGGAAGAAAATCACCGAGCCCTTTCCTGACGAAAAAAAAGGACTTGGTTTTTTTTTCTCCTCATCTCTGTATTTTTCTCTCGTTTTATTATCCCAACCGCAGGGGAGACAAAATTTGCTAAAAATATCCGGGACAATGAAAACAATGTAGAATTACAATGAAGATTTCTTTGATGGATTTGAAAATTAAGTCAGTTTTATCTCGTGACTTTTTTTTCGCCCTTTTTCTACGAGAAAACCCTCTACTTTTTATCCTTTTCCAAGTGTCCTTTCTAGTCTCACCCTCGTCTTATTATTTATAATACAGTACAGACTCGCTTTCCCACAACGAAAAATAATTTTAAAAAATTAGTATTTGTCTTGAATTTCTCTACACCAATAAAATATGAACTTAAATTAAACATTTATTTAACGCATGTAAAAAAAATAATAATTATAACGTTAAAACTTTTCGTATGAACAAAATGATGGATTGAGGGTCGCATTTTCCTCAATGTATTTTCACATCAGGGAAAATGGAATTGAGAAATGTCCACTTGGGGTTAGAACTGTAAATTCTTGATTGTGACTTGTTACCGATTAATTTTTTAATGAGGACGAGTGACAAGATTCGACGAAGGGTGGATACAGATAGTCAGCGGAGGTGCGATGGACGAATGGCACAGTAATATAGGGGTAAAATTCACCAGAGGGTTATTCGACTAGTGGAGAGATCTCGCGAGATGGTACAGACTGGGGAAGAGGATTAGAGGAGACAGAACGGAGATATAAAGAGAGAGAGGGAGAGAGAGGGAGAGGGAGAGGGAGAGGGAGAGGGAGAGAGAGAGAGAGAGGGAAAGAAAAAGCGGGAGGGAAATGGAGAGTACAGGAGGGGTGGGTAGCTTGGAGCAATTGGCTCTCTTCTCCTGGCACGGCAGTGTAAACAGATCAATTAATTAACATGAGCTTGGAGTCACAAGCCCGTTATTTCTCTACGTCAGAGAGAGCGAGAAAACCCGGGAGGTCAGGCACCAGAAATACCAAGACTTAAAGCGCATTTAGTATAATTGCACAGCATCTATATATATATATATATATATTGCTATATACTCCGAACGAGAGTAGCTGTAAAACCCCCTTTGAGTTATAGCGAAAGGTTTAATTCGAAGATATATCCGAGAGGAAGTGTGAATAAGAAATCCAGCTTTGTGTCAAAAGGGAAATACAAAACATTAAAGCGAAATTCTTCGAAAACTTTTTCATCTTTTTATCAAGGCTCCCAACGACTCAATATGTTATATTTTTTCGTTACCAAAAATTATTTTTAAAAATTATTCTGCGGTTAATAAAAGTTTGTTAAAGGTCTGCAAGCTTTTACAATTTATTTTTTAATTACTATGCTGCTGAGTCTCTCAATTTCGACCTTCGACGAGTATAATTATCGTGCATTTTTTAATCGTCGAAAAAATTATCCATCACGTTGTATAATTCTGGGAAACATTTGTGCGACTCTTTTGCGACAAAAAAAATCATCGGCAAAAAATTGGAAATAAAATTTTCCCCGTCGTTAATTTGCAACGATAGAGGGGAGTGAGGATTGAAATTCGTTTGGTAGTTTCGGAGAGTAGATAGGGCGTCTTAATATACGTTATAGGATGGTAGAAACGAGGATAAGGTCGGAGGCCATTAGCGACGTCGATTCCGAGCAAACATGTTATTCGAATTCCGTCTTCATATCCGTTTCTAGGCGACGGAGCACACCTCAATGTCCTATATATATATATATATATATATATATATTCCCTCGTCATTTCTGTACGAGCCGTTTTCGCTCTACAAGGCTCTCGTTCCTTCTACAAAGTCTCATACTGTATGGCGTATAAATGGGTATATATGTATATAGATAGCTTGGAATAACGATTGGCGTGCTCGTCGAGGTGACAACTCGTCGAGCATACATACATTTTATATATATATATATATATCTGGATACAAAGTGCTAAGGGTCTAGATGCCCTCATAGACTTCGAGAAAGTCTTCGTTGCGAGTTTAGCGAACAAGCTTATATATATATATCATGATGACATTTATAGATATATATATATATATGAAGTATACGTGTGTATGTAAAGGGTGACAGAAGGCTGAGCGGCAACGAAGGGGAGCAAGCAAGCGTGCAGTCAGACAGGCGTGAGCGGTGCTAATTCGCATCGAATTAGTCTCAAGATTACTGCTTGCCAGAGGGTCCAACTCGAGAATCACCGAGACCGATCTTTAAGCCTTCCTTAAATGCGCGTTTCCACAATTTAGTAGTCACAGACACCGGCGTCTGATTGCACATTAATTCAAGCCCCGGAAACTCAAATTTTCATTCTCGATTTATTTTTCGTTCGTTTTATTTCTTCGTCTCTGTCGATTTTTATCGACTTTTCGTCATCGATCGGTTTTCAATCAGTCAATATTTTTCTCATGAAGGTTTTTAGCGGGGTAGTTATATATATATTTATTTTAAATCGTAGTCAATGATCGCGTCAAAAATTTTCTGGGTATCAATCAATTGCATTTATTACGAAAATATGCTGTCAAACATGTCATCGATATAATTTACCTTCTTGTGGGCATACTTTTCCCATACGACTTTAGTTCTAGATGTTCATGCTCCAGATATCCTTATTCTTACCCCCGGCATTTTTTTTTGCTCAGACTTTAAGCATTTTTTTTTAGAAAATCGTTGCCTGTTTATAGATGAAGATTTTTTTTTTCTATATTAAAGTAAAAGGAATTAATAAAATGTCTGGAACGACGAGAAGAGCTCTCTCTGGTTTAATACCATTTTGGTATTAAAAACGAGCCTAATAAGTGGAAAGTTTCCGCATCAATCAGACACTTGAATTCTCATCGCCACGTATATTCTCTCGGCCACGAATTTGTTATTTTCTCTTTGGATATTTTTTCATCGTCAACCGAGAATAATCAATCTTACTGGATCCCTCGTTTCTCACATCTTACTCGTAAAAAAAATTAAGTGCCCAACGAAAACCCACCGTTCACCGTCTCTCGTAAAAAAATCTGGAACGATGATACGAAAGTTTAACGGCACAGAGGACGATTTTGTTGCACTTTATGACTTCGTTGCGTTTGGTATCCGAGCAGAAGCAAGAAATTCCACTACCGATCGGACACAACGATTTTTTTTATTGCAAACGAGGAAAAAAGTGGATCCATTTAATTCAAATAAATTATATGTGGAAATTAATTTAATTAATTTCCACTCAACCCAAATAATATTGTTGGGCATAAATTGTCAGTTTAAAAAATAATTATTTTCCATTGAAAAAAAAGGTTCTCCAGATTGAATAAAATGCATGAAACCAAATTAAATGAATCTATGTTTTTCTTCTTATTTCCCCATTTTTTCATACCACTTTTCTCGATTCTAATTTTTTTTTAATTTCAATTTAAAATCAGATTTAAAAAATGTTCAATTGAATTTTGTTAATTTAATTCCAGAACTTCCAAACAGGAGGATTCGACAGTCTGACACTATATATATATATATATATCATCGGAAATGAAGACACTCATCAGCTAAGAGACGGAACGAATGGCTCAATGTTCGTTGTGTGTCGTTAACTTTTTTATGGTACCCAGCAAGCCAGGCGGAAGTGGAAAGTTCTCGTACCGATCAGACACGAGGACACAGTGGCATTCACGTCATTTTCTCGCCTGAGAAAACTTCTATTTTTTTTTACCACTTTCTCTTCTCATTCTTCATCATCTTACGAGAAGTATAAAACCGGAAGAATGAGAGAAAAAGAGAGAGAGAGAGAGAGAGAGAGAGAGAGCGAAAGGGATAATCCTTTTCCCACCCATTCGGATCGTTCTCGTTGCCCACAGAAAAGCTTCGGATTGCAAGCTGTGGCTCCTGGAGAGCAATCCGATTTATTTCAAACGTGTGGGTGTGTGTGTATGTGTGTGTGCGTGAGTGTGGACCGGATGTGCCGTTCCAGAGATCCAGAAAAGGCAAAATCCTTCGGTCCATTCGGCTATTGTCCTCGTCGTCGTCTTCGTCGTCCGGCTAAAGAAAAGAGAGGGAAACAGAGTTTTCTCTCTGGACGATAAGAGGGCGAGAGAGAAAAGGACGAGGGAGAAGAGAGCAAGAGAGAGAGAGAGAGAGGTGGGGAAGGGGAAGAGAGAGGTGAAACGCTATACCAAGACGTTAGCGATGTCGGCGAAATTAAAGGGAAGACCGAGTGGCGTTCGAACAAGTGGAGCTTGAAGAGAGTAGAAGACCGGAGAGAAAGAAGAAAGAAGAAAGAAAAAAGGGAAGGAAAAAAATCGGAAGGAGTAGAAAGAAAGACAAAAAGGGGACGCGCGACTCTGTGACGCCGGGGCTAGCTACGTTCTTACCTATATGCATGCATATATATCTATATACATATATGAGCCATTCCAGGCCAAATCGACATGGCTGTGACCCACGCCATCTTTTTTTTTCGTTTAGTGTATTGTAGAAAAACAAAAAAAAAAAAAATCCAGTCCAATTTCCAGCGTCAAATAAATTCGGTACGATCCTTATCAATGAAGATTTTAACATAAGTTGTCAGCCACATAGTCTTTTTTTTTCTGTAATCTGAACAGGAAATTGTCTGAAAAAAAAACATTGGTAGCCTCTATCAGACAGGTCTCTGTTTTCTAGAGAATAAAAAAACTTTAGCATTTCCAAAAATTTGCACAGAAACAATCAGAATTTTTAATAACTTTCTAATCGAATACTCGCTAAATCTAATTAGTCTTTGGGACCGGAAATCATTGCTTCAATGTCAAATTCCGAATATTCAGAAAGAAAAAAAAATGACTGAGTTACACAAGCAGCAAATCTATAATACAATCATGCAATCTATAATACAATGACTGACATTCTTCATACATACAAAGTTTAGTTCGTGACCATGAGACTTTTTAAAATTTGAAAATTATTGTAGAGCTTTTTTATGTTGTCCTAAAATGTAACAAAAAGGAAAAAAAAAAGATTTTAAGATTTATGAGAATCACTGCTCTGCTCATTTGGCCTAGAATACCCCATATATGTGGGGGTGTATATGTATATAATACATATATTGGTATTGGTTATAAGCTCGTTGTTCGATCGACCGTCTGTCGCGGTGATATCGCCGAGGTTTCCGCGTCCTTCTCATCCCCCAATTCGCCGAGTCTTTGCCATCATCGGCACAGCCAACCCTCTTAGTGGTGCCACGATGGGGTGGGCTATCGAGCGACGATCGGGGCGCTGCCCATCAGTGCAACTAAACGAACGGTTAGAATGGCAAAATGAGACGCCGATCGGCTTCGTGGATTCAGATAATCGAATCTATGGAAGGTACCGGAGTGTCCCCAGGCGGTCTCAAGTGGTCGGCAAGCACGGCAACAAAATCCTCTATCTCAAATCATCCCCTCGGACAGACACGTAAATCTTTTCCCTCGAAATTGGCGTCATACACGATATTATTTTGTGAGAATTTTAGTTTTTCACTTAGATAGCAGCTGCACGCCCGATAGCATTAATTCGCGTGGGTGAAAATTTTTTACTTTGAACTTGTAACATAATTAGTGTTGAATAGGACCACCAGTATATTGTAAAAAAATTTTTATCGAATAATTTCGAACGATTTTTCATTCGTATATAATAACTGATGACGTGAAAGCTTCCGATGTATAGGTGGAATATTAACGAAATCATTAATTACATTTTAAAAACAATTGAAAATTTAACAATGAATAACAAAAGAAGAAAAAAAAACAATACAAGAGAAGCATTAACTCCACTTGTTTTCACGGTTTTTCTCGCCACAGTAATATACTCACTATCCTGTGTATATATTTAGGCTTCGCATAAAAATTTGAAAAAAAAAAAAAAAAGATTATTACCGCTGTAATATTAACGCCTGCTGCATAAATATCGCATTATGGGAAAAGTTTTTATTTTGTTTCTGCGGTGAAGAATAACCAGGAAGGATGACTGGGAAGAGGAACGAGAAAGGAAGCGGGACCTCCGAGTACCGGTACAGAATCCAAAGCCGTTAAACTGAAAAAAAGCTTCTTTGCCAGAGAGTTACCATCTTTTAAATCCTTCTCGAGGTCGATAATGAGCAAACTCTCTTCAAGCGCAAACTCTCTTCAAGTTTTCGCAGGTATGAGCGAGATTGAGTCGAATAGAAGTAGAAATTTATCGCGAGAAATCTTTTCGTTGATTTCCTGGTACAATTTGATTGATGGGATTTTCACTACTAAAAAAGGACACGGTGTAAAAAAAAATTTCCTAAGTTTGACAAAAATTTACAGTCCAGAAAAATTGACGGTATATTTTTTTTTCTCAGTTCAACTAAATCTCTAGTTTCATTGACTCAGATAGATCCAAATTTTGCAATAACAATAATTCATGAAAATGGGAAAATTATTTTATAGTAAAAGAGAACAAATATATATCCGAATGTATCAGTCTAAAAAGTTAATGAAGATATTTTTATAATGGTCGAATAATAGTCAAAAATTGGTCCATCTACGTGTCCATTATTCATTATCAATTATTTTTACATCAAATATCATCATTGACATTACTTTCCTCTCAAAAATTTATGCGAAACAATTTTTTGTATCTGAGTCCACGATTGACTGGAACGAAGTTTCTTCTTAATGCTCCTGTTCGTCATATATCTTTATATATCGACACAAAAAAAAATCCATCAACCCCTATCGTCATTCTCCTTCCTTCGCTTAATGCTCCTACATGAATACAGGCGTTCCTTGCCTAAACGATAAGACGATGTATCGAAAATCACGTGCACCAACAACATACATATATTTATGAATTATATATCTATACACACGTATATATATATATATATCTGTGTACCATCTTATAGGTAAGTTCAGGAGGGTGCTTGAAGAACTTGTCATACCCCATCGACACCGCCCCATGATCGTAAAATAATCATCATAACCTAGCAAGAGGGTGAAATACGAAGACGAAGATCTGCCACGAAGCCACAAGAAGGTTCGAGTCCAAGGAATAGCTAAAAGGTACGAAAGGGGATGAAAAAGACGAACGGGGGTAGGTAACTCGTGCTGCTCGAGATATCTCGCGGAACTTCAAGCCCTCCTTCTCCCTCACTTTCTTTTGCTCTCTCTCTCTCTCTCTCTCTCTCTTTCTCTCTCTTTCTCTCTCTCTCGGTCTCTCGTCCCTATCGAACAAATGAGTAGATGGCCTCAGGGTGAGATTGCGCGTCTCGGATAGTCGTGGAAGATAAGTCGTGTAAAAGGAAGAGAAATGCGTCCTGGAGAGGCGGACGCGATACCGTGGAATAGCGATAGAAAAGAGGGGGTTGTTTGCGCAGGTTGAAGAGAACCGGAGACTATGGGGCGTGGAGGATTTGCTCCTTGGGTTCCTTTCTCAGCTTCCTTTGGCCTCTCTGGCAAAAGGGGATGGAAAATGCGAGGGTTGAAAGAGGGTGTATATTCTAACGTAGCTATATATGTATATATATATATATATATATATATATATATATATATGATGTGGTGGAAAACGGTAGGGGGTTGAGAGGCATGCCGCATAAGACATCGAGAGACAAATTCGGTCGATGGTGAGGAAGAGTTGCCAGTGGAAAGAGAGAGTGAGAGCCAGGCACGCCGTGGGTCGAGGGTTGAGAAATAGTCGCGAAAGAATTTCTTATTAGATTGGAAATTGAAATCTGGGAGTGGTAGAGAGGTGAATGCCGCGACGTGTGGGAAAAAGGGCAAGAGCTATACATACATAGATAGAGGGAGGGGGAGAAAGAGAGAAGAGATTCGTTGGAAACTAAGAAACCTGGGAAAAACCCAGAGAGAGGTTTTCTTTGGCACGAGAGCGAATGCTACCGTTTGTAATTCTTCTCTATCCTATCTATACGTTTCTTATCTCTTTTGCCTCTTTCGTATGTCTATAGACGTGAGAAATTCCGAGGTGCATCTCTCTCTTGAGCCTCTGTCTCTTGAGAGTAGAAAATTCGAGAGTTGATAAATATCGTGACTTAAATTGAAAGAAAGGAGAAAGAGAGAGAGAGAGCGGAAAGGTTTCTTCTTCATGCAAGATTGGTGAATTTACGGCGAAAATGATAGAAACTATTTTTCCAATAGAGTAGAATGGGGTGGTCGGGAGCAGTAACATTTAGGTAATAATTTCGTTACATAATAATACTCTATAGTTAAATTAATTGTTACGTTACATTCTTGAATTATCTGAGAAGATAAAAATAGTCTCGAAATACGAAAAATGAATTAATAAATTACTGCAATTTTGAAAAACCAGATAAGTGCATTTGCACCATTTGACCCGATCTTAGTATGATATCAATTTTTCCTTTTTTTATATTTAATGAGATGTCCCTTCGTCTTTCGTTAATTTAATTTTTTCTCCCTATAAAAAAGTCTATAGTTTATTTGGAAAGGGTATTTAATGAGTAATGAACTCGTGACCTTTTTTTTGATGAAAGGTTGAAAAAAAATATATATATAAATGGATATATGAGCAATGAAAATGCACACACTTCAGACGTGATGCAAGTGGGAATCGAACGCGTATAACTTTACATAACGATTTCCAAAGTATACTGGCGTGGAGAGGACTATGGCTTTGTCGATTCAAGGGATGTGAAAAAAAAAAAACATTAGAGGGAACATTATTGGCCATTAAGGGGCTTCTTTATCGCATATCGCTCTGTGAGAGAGTCGAGAAGATCCCTTGAGCGTATCGCACGTGAGAGAGTGCCTTGAGGATCAGTCACACACTTCCGCAGAGCTTTTTTTTACGTCTTCTTTCTTTGCCTTGCTATACTATATATCTCCAGAGAAAGTCTCGAGCTCTCTATACATTTCTTTTATCACTCATCCATCTCTTTTTCCCCTTTTTTATACACATATACATACATATATGTATATATACATACACACACACACACACACACACATATATATATATATGTAGTGTATATGTATATATGTCGACTTGTGCAAGTCAATAGGGCGTATCCCACATAAGTTAACATGTGCAATGATCTGGAATACGCCCTTTTGACTTATGACAGATACTATATGGGGCATTCCACGCCTGTTTGACCTGACAAAAGAAAGGACATTTTCCGATACACCAAAGACAGGCCCAATTTACGAAATCAGAATAAAAAAAAGATAACCTAACATGTCAAACTCTTGTACAGCCCGCATTGGGCTGGCATATCCTCAATTTTTGTTTTTTTTTTTGAAAAATAAATATGAAAAAAATTGCTGATTTTTCGCAAAGAATAAGATTTTGATCGAATTTTTTTTTTAGAAAGATAATTATTGAACAACGGTTGGTAAAAGAATAATCTTTATAATATTATCGTGAATGAGATATAGTGACACAAAAAAGTCGTGAGGAGAAATTTTTTGGAAAACATTCACAAGTCACTTTGACAAGTGTATAAAAAAAAAATTGAATAATAAGTGTAATATTATGTTCACAGTTTTAACCCATTGTCAAAATATGTTGTCCAATTATTCACCATGAGAATTGCTTGTTCATTATTTCCATACTTATTGGTCCTCCGGATTGAATGAACAAAGCAAATTCCATATTCGATAATGCAAAATTTTATTTTTATTTTTTATTTACATTCCTTTATTAGCATTTCCCTGTAAGAATATATAAACTGACTGATGCTACTTCATGTTCGTTAATAAAATATTCTTTGTTCTTGCAGAATTGACGTGTTTGGAATATGATGGAAACATTTTTACTCAATTTTCGAGAGCTTTGTTAGCTTTATTGAATAGCTTTATTGAATAGAGTGTATGGCGAAGTTTCAAAAGGGTGGAAATTTAATGATGGGCTCGTTCTGGGTACACAAAAGTATCGTAGGTGTTTTTTTACCACATAAATACGTTTATTTATATAATATAAGCATTCAAGTATATATATTTTGAGTATACTAGTCGGTAGTAACATATCGACCGCAGCCCATCCCACGAAAATATAAGTAACGATACCGGACATAGCACCACGGGCTATTTGCGCATGTTTCTATACAGTTTAAATGTATGTATTTCATAATACTACGTCAAAGTAGTATGAGAGGGTTATGATAGATATAACGCAACAACGAAGCTGCAATGCATGTGCATATATATGTATATATATGTATATATATGTATATATATATATGTATATATATATATATATGTATATATATAATGTATATTATGTATATATATATGTACATTAGCAGCCAGCCAGAGACTCTGAGTTAATTTGCATCCTTGTAAAATATTCCCGGGTGTCTGGCGTACACCGGGTGTCTTCGATGTTTCGCATAAAATATTTTCACCCCGTCGAGACAGCGAGGAGACAGTCGTGCAACAGCAAGAGAGGGGTGTGAGTTTATTGTCGACAACTTGTCGAGCGTGAAAAACTTTCCGGTCTGACTTAAACAGTATTTTTCTACTGGCACACCCCAAACCACATGGAGGAAATAGCACGAACCTCGGTTTAACGAAAAAAAAAAAATCGCAGATACTGACATTCTTTTATAGAATTTCTTTTTTTCTGTTAAGCTCATACGATAATTTTTGGGGGCAATTTTAGAAGTCTCCTCTTCACTGGTTATGCTATCCATGTTTTCCATGATTCGGGGTATCAAAAAAATAGAGCATTTCGTATACGATTGGATTTAAAAATCTGAAATAATTTACAGAAAGTCCTTTCAACTGGTAATAAATACTGGAATTTTTTTAAGAAATTCTGTGGGTTTGACGGAACAAGGGGTGAAATCGATGGAGAATGGCTCATAGGAAAAAGCATAAAAAATTGTTCGAATGTTAGAAAAATCTACACAAATAGAAAAAATGGTGAATGAATATTTTGCACGAATAAAGTTTTTCGCAATTAACGTTCAGGTTTTGGGTTAAGATATAATGGCTGGAGGATTCAGCTGGGTAAACTTTATCCTTCTCTTGTAGTGAACGAAACTGTATCAGAGAGATGTTTGTGTATTTGTTGTGTATCAGACTTTCCGGTCTGACTTAAACAGTATTTTTCTACTGGCACACCCCAAACCACATGGAGGAAATAGCACGAACCTCGGCTTGACGAAAAAAAAAATTGCTGATACTGACATTCTTTTATAGAATTTCCTTTTTTCTGTTAAGCTCATACGATCATTTTTGGGGGCAATTTTAGAAGTCTCCTCTTCACCGGTTATGCCAGCCATGTTTTCCATGATTCGGGGTATCAAAAAAATAGAGCATTTCGTATACCATTGGATTTAAAAATCTGAAATAATTTACAGAAAGTCCTTTCAACTGGTAATAAATACTGGAATTTTTTTAAGAAATTCTGTGGGTTTGACGGAACAAGGGGTGAAATCGATGGAGAATGGGTCATAGGAAAAAGCATGAAAAATTGTTCGAATGTTAGAAAAATCTACACAAATAGAAAAAATGTTGAATGAATATTTTGCACGAATAAAGTTTTTCGCAATTAACGTTCAGGTTTTGGGTTAAGATATAATGGCTGGAGGATCCAGCTGGGTAAACTTTATCTTTCTCTTGTAGTGAACGAAACTGTATCAGAGAGATGTTTGTGTATTGCGCCCTGTAGATCTTGGAAGTAATCAGGCCAAAGTCTTAATCGGAATTTACCTTCTGGCGCACTAACACATTAGACTTCGTAACGCCAGTAATTCTATGCACCGGGGGTACCTTGTAGAAAGTTTGGCTATATATATATGTATATATTGCGCTCCGGTGCTTCTCCTGTTAACTCATCCCTAAGCATCCCTTAAGAGTTGGTACACAACGTCGTAGCGAAAAGCACACACTATGAGGACCTTCTCTCTCTCTCTCTTTCTCTTTGTCTCTCTTTGCTGTACTCGTTCGTCCTCCGGCGAATTGCATTATGCATCGAACGTTTAAGTAGCGATGTAGTATCGACGTTCGCCTTAGCTCTTATTTATATATATATATATATATATGAATATCAGTGGATAAAGAAACCATGTGCAGTTAAAAAATCTACAACGTCTTTATTGATTTATTTATTACTTAATAAAAACTATTAACAATAAGACTGTCAGAAAAAGCGTTTTTAATGACAAATGCATTTGTCGTTAAAAAGCCTTCTTCTGAGCCATGGCTCGGGGACAACAAATTAATGGATAGAAAAAATAAATGAAGAAAAGTGTAAGTGATTTAAATAAAAAAATTTTCAACAAACAGAATATTTTTTATTTTTACAAAATTTATATAAACGTGTTGTAAATTTTGTCAATTTCTAATTAAATGATTTTGTTGTTAACAATATTTCGTTTTGGGTAAATAAAATCAGGCAAATTAATGAATTGAATGAATATTTACTGAGGATGCATTAATTATTGATCAAACTCGATCAATTTGTTTAATTATTATTATTATCATTGAAATTAAACAAGTTAATTAAGAACAATGACCAGCTTTATAGAATCGTTAGTGTTCGGTTTAATGACAGAGCACAAAGGTGAACCAGCGTAACTGAAATCTCATGCCACTTCAGTCCTTGTATTTACAATCGCATAACAGGAGTTATCTAGATAAAGAGATGAGGTTGGAATGCCAATAATTGGAGACAATTTGCTTAATTACAGGATGGAATGAACCAAAATCAAACTTTCCTGACCAAAGGTCTGATTAGCGAACATTCTTGAGGGAAAGTTTCGAAATTCTACTACAAATAACGAGAAGTTTTGGTATTCGATATTCACAATTACTTTGGTTAACATGTTATAGAGGCATAGAAAATTTAATATAAATTATACAAAATATAATATATATATAAATATATTATATTATATTATAAATATTAATATAATATATTAATTAATTAATTATAAATATTATATTATATATATTATATTAATATTATATTATATATATTAATATTATATTTATTAATTATAAATATTAATATTTCTATTCATGTATAACTTCAACAGCTACGGAGTTTCTGGGTACTTTACTTCGTATATGTTTATAAATGTCAAAGTTAGTTCGGAATTTTCAAGGATAATCGAACAAAGCTATCGTTTCAATGAAACAATTTAAAATAATTGAAATGATTGAAAAAGAATTAAAAAAAAAAAAGCTAATACTATATTATTATTTATAAAATTGCAAAAAAAATATAGTATTCAAATAATATATTGTGGCTCATATTGCATTGATAAGTTTTCACGTAAAGCATGCGATTTCACATGCTGATTATATTTTTCTTATTACTTTGGCTAATGTGACAATTTTTTTTTCCCATTGAGAATTAATAAGATGAGAGCCTCTCGAGAGACCGAGAAATGAGAGAGAGAGAGAGACGAAGAATTTAGAGCAAGGCAACGAATTTGCATTGCCAGACAAAGAGACTGTTAAAATTCGACGCTAAACTAAATACATCTGCATAAAATCTCATTTATTTTGCCTTATTCAACGACTTTGGATACTCGGGAAAAGCGGACTAAATGCCAATTTCCAATGCCAGCAAGACTTTCTTGCATTGGATTCGAGAACATCATTATGGATAATCTTTTCATGCTGATAAGAGGCTCTTGAGTCTTGTCGTCGACGAGTAGTTCTTGAAAAAAGGATGGTTTATGGCTAAATCGAATGCTCGAAAAATCCTTAAGTAGTCGGGTTCTGGTTATCAAATCAGTTGGGCAAGTATATACATATATTATATATTCATACATATATATTTATAATATTTTGCATTTTATAATACTGTGCAGTTCCTTTTTACGAAATGAATACACGAGAGATATCTACGAACGTGAAAACATTTTTATCGACGATATATCGGGTGCACCACTTGATATGCAAATAATTGGAATAGAGCCGAACGAGAGACGATGAGATCCGAATTGAGCCTGGAAATGGAATGTTTTCCAAAGATTTAATTTAACGAGATAAATAGCAAAGACCAAATACTGACATGAGAGTCCTCGAAATGTATGTTTTCTCAAGAGCTTCTGGTTGATTGGACATTCGCCTGAATACACACACACACACACACACACACACATATATATATATATTTATATATATATATATATGTATATAGTATTTGAAATATATGTCGTCTCTAGTATTGGCTAATCAATTAAGTTTCTCAATAGAGGACAAACAGTGATCTCGAGTTTTCCACGTCGAGGAGATCACTTGGCTTATATATCGAATTTTCTTATCGGGGTCACATAACCGTACCGTCGAATAACAGCCACGGAACACACTAGTCATGTGCGTATCGCCAACTCATGTACTGTAACTGATACAATGCTACTTATACATGTATAGATAAGTAAATTTATATACGCAGGCAAAGAAGGGGCAAAATGGCCTATATATATTTTTTCTAAAAAATACTAAAAAATATTTTAGGCTCGATGTCATAATCGTATCCTATGCATTTTTTATTTATGCATAAAAATTCGAGAAATTACATAAATAAATTTTCATTCGTTGCATCAACTTGATTTATTCTTTTTTTTTTTTGTAACAGTTATTCGATATATTTATTTTTATTGTTACATCTTTAGCCCCTCTGACTATAAATATAGAGACGTTCAATTGTGTCATTTTCTGCAGTAAAAAGTACAAGAGTATGTAGAATTTTTCAGAGAATATACTTCGCATCCTTACTCTGTGATCCATAATATATACTTTTGATTCAAAATTTTCTTAATTTTGTCATGATGTCTGGTTTGAATTAGAGAGTCAATTAAAATAATTCAGTTTAATTTTTTTCAATAGCATTATATGCATCGACTGTCACCAAAAAAATGAGTTTTGGGTATGCAATGCACATAATGCACATGGAAATTTATGTTGGTTACATATTTTTGTTTCTTTCCAGTTGATATTTAAATTTTTAAGCCTTTTTTCTTCTCGAAGTTGATTCATCTTGCTCGACAAGGTCCATTTTCCCCCCCACTTTCCCCTATACATACATATATAACATGATACATATATAATTCGTGGATATTACCGTGTGGGGCAATCGAGCTCGCGCACACGTCCGTCTAATTGATTGATTGGCTTTTGCTTCCGGTCGATTATACCAATTAATCATCGTACCCCGTTTCAGCACGATTTGCAATAATCGACTGGATTACCTATATACATACATGCATATAGATATATATAGATGAAAATTCGCTATATATAATACATGTCTCTGCAAGCATAATAGTACTATGTCATCCTTTTATTCGGGCTTCGTCAGCCAGATATACTAACCACGATATATACATATATATATATATATATATATATATATATATATATATATAGAGAAAGAGAGAGAGAGAGAGAGAGAGGAGTAGAGTTCGAATCGAAGCCGGAAAATAAATCCTCAGCGGGATTATATCTTCATCCAGCGATCAAACGTTTTGGGAGCTTCCAATCCTCCCCAGAGGCTATTTAACTATCGCTAAACCATTTGCTTATATATGAAGTACGTCGTTGCCAATATTTCATGCGTTACCGCCACCGATTCCATTGGTTCGTAATAACGATATCTAGGCTGTCGCGTTATTTTTTTTTCACGTTCTCTCGAACGGGTTTTTTTTTTTTTGACCCCTCGACCCCGAGCTCGATTCTCACTGTTTGTGTCGATATCATAACCATATAAATCGACATATCGTGTGTGGCCTACGCATAGGTGAGGGAAGGGGAAGATGGAAGATAAAATCGTTTATAGGCCAATATTGGAGTACATTCGAGCATCGACTACGTGAATGGGGACGTTTCTCTCTCTCTCTCTCTCTCTCTATCTCTCTCTGTATGTCTGTCTCTCCCTCCGTCTCTGTCCCTCTTGTCTCTACTCTCTATACTGCCGGGCTTCGACGAAACGATAGACGATCATTGTCAGACCTCCCATCAGAATTAGGATCCTAAAGCATTTTATATACTAGGCACATATAGACATATATTTATTTCCTATACATTTGGGTTTGGCCCTGTATACATACAGTACGAGCTCCCTTAGTGCCTCCTAATTTTTCTGACCGTTCAATCCCTCTCCACAATTCCGTTGCTACAGGGGTGTCTGCCTCCACCACTGCAGTGCAGTCCTCCGTGTATGCTTCTTGCTAACATTTATGGAAAATATATGTACAGTCGAATCCCACTCATTTGACAAACTTGACGTTTTGACCAGAACGATCCTTCTTCTCACTCTTGCATTCATTTGCAGTGCATCCCTCCCAGTCACAATGAAATTAAATTATAATTCAATTGGATACAAAAACTGCGATGCCCTTTTTCCGTCGAACTGGCTCATACCCGGGGTCACAAAGCAAAAGCAGCTCGGATTGTGAAATATATTTCGTCGTACTTGCCATAGAATTTTGCACAGGTAGATTACCATGTAGGAAAACTAATTTTTGAATGAAACGGTTCTCATTTATACTCTCCAAAAAATCCCGGGATCCTTACTCTAACAGCTTGGACTTCCTAGAAAAACTCGAAGATTTAAGTATTTGACGAGAAGAAGGGATCATCTTCTAAGCTTAAACTCAACTTCATCAAATAGGTGGGATCTGGCTATATATGTATTTTTCTGTCTCTGTCTCTTTCTCTCTCTCTCTCTCTATATATATATATATCTTGCACAGATTGCCCTTTGACCCTTTACTAGCCAGCATGCGTATATATATATAATATAGCAGCGCACAAAACGCGCGATATGCGAAAATATCTCATGTCTATGCGATGGCCTGTATTACGGTAAGTTTATGTAATGTGCGGCATACAAGCTGAATGTAGCCTGGGCGTAAATTAACCGCTGGACATTGGCGATGAGGCAAACGAGATGAGCTTTCCTCTTTATGTGTGTCTGTATGTGCCTGTGTGCCATCCCTTAATCTATATATATATATATATATACATATATATGTACATGAAGGTGCAGTTTCTAGCTCACAATCGCCAGGTTTCCCACCTCTGTACACGAGTATATATATACGCATGCAAGCCTGTATACTGCACCTTCATATATATATATATATATATATATATATATATATATATATATATATGCATAATATATACACACACGTACATTGACAATGGTACGAGGAAATCTACGCATAGGGGACTATATACATATATAGTGTATATGCGTCCAGTACTCCGCGTGTGCTCGTTACAGGAACCACCTTCCGCTTCCGGTCTATCCACGCTCACTCGTAATCCGTCGCGACTAATGCTAGACATTTCTGTTTTTCTAGTTTGGACAGTATGAACAATCAAGAGTGACGATTGAATGTGACAGGAGAAGCCAGAAGCACATTATTCGAGGGATGAGAGACGGGGTGAGATGGACTGGTGAATTTCCCTAAACGAATAAATGAGAAATTTTACATTCTTGATGGTTTTTCAATTAGTTTTGAGAACACGAATCGAATTTATTCTATTGACTTACCATTACCTAATTTTATAAGCTTTTTTTAAGCTCAATTTAATTTTGTTTGTCATGACGAAAATTTAATAATAATAAAAGGAATTAATTATTTTGGTGTATTAAATAAAATAATTGTTAAAATCGAAGACTCTTTTTTCACTGTACATTATATATTTTACATAATCCATTATTGTATATATTAGCCATGTGCACAAGCTAAAAGGCTTAACGTGGCCTGTGAGACGTAGAAGGTATACAGGGAGAGAGGATTGGATTTTAGTGAGAGAGGCGAGCCAAGGGAACGTAGAACTTTGTTCTTAACTTTGTGAGCTCCGAGTACATAAAAATAGAGGTAAGCCGGGCTTTACGTATCGCTCGCGCGAGTTCTACAGAACGTGTCGGGTTTGAGTTCGAGCTCGAACTGCAGACGAGCCATAGGAAATGTTGTAAAAGTCTATACACTGCCATACGTATGGAGAATTCTAGGCCAAATCAAGACTTTCAAATTTTTTTATATTCCCTCTCAATATATTGTAGGCCAACGAAAAAAAGAAAATACTTGGCAACGATTTTCTAATTTTTCTGTAAATTCATTTGATCATTATCGTAAGAAATTTATCAATAAACAATTTTATTGATTATCGACTATTTAAAAATAATTTTTAAAAATTATCAAATAATTTTTTATCATTTGCATTTGTTTTTCTTTTTATTCAATATCCTACTTTAGCCATGAAAATCATTTCTTAATATAGAAATAAAACATATCTAGCACTAACACCGAAGATCGTGCCGATCTTCGGAAAGGTGTCAAAATATTATCTCTTGGACGAAAAATTTATCGCACAAATATCAAAAGAATTCAATAAAATAAAACCATGGTCATGCAGAAATTCATTGCCAATGACCACATCGTTTCTTTTTCAAATCTTAAAATTAGTTGGGTAGTTTTTTTTTTTGTGATAGTCTAGAAAATACAAAGCGTAGTAAAAGATAGAGGAAAAATTATAAATTTCATGGCCTCGTCCATTTGGTCTGAAAAGCCCCATATATATGAAATCTATAGTATATGTGTGTATATGGAGGGAGCGAAACAGGCGTCACCCAGTCGTAAGTTGGGTAGGTAAGTTTTGAGACTGCGAGCCGAGGTCTGACCAGTCAAACGCCAGTACTACTGCGGCATTGGATGAGACTAGTGCACGTGTGTATCGCTCTTTCCGTGTACAAAGACACGGGGATGAGAATATAAGGGCAGGAGACTGGAATTCGGGCTGTTCTACGGATGGTATTTTCCCACTACAAACTTCTCCACGCTCGAGTTCCTCGTTTCCTCCGACGTATACTCGAGTCCTTTCTCCATACATCTTTCCACCTCTTCAATCCTTCTTGGAACGTTGCACGTATTCATTCAACCTCATAGCACACATAATTGAAAAAAAAAACGACACCAGTCTCTCATCTTTTGGACAAAAAATTCTTCAAACTCTTCTTCCGTTATCATACTTTTTTCCAGAGGCCTTCCAGTAGACTAATATCGAACGATGAGGGTTGAAATACTTTAACATATTCCTCTACCACTTTCTCGATTAATTTAATAGATCAAATTGAATAAATTCAATCAATTTACATTATTTTTAAAATTATTTTCGATATCTTGTTATATTCTTTGTCTGCAGTTTTTTTTTTTTTTATTTTGAAACATTATAATTAATTAACTTACGATGAAAAAAAATCTTAATGTCTTTTAATATTTTAATGTCTCCATTTCGCAAGTCCTCATTGAATATTCCATATCTCTCTATATTGAGTAAATATCTCGTCGTTGCGTACAAGAAATTGGAGGAATCACACAGTAGACTAATATCGAACGATGAGGGTTGAAATTCTTTAACATATTCCTCTACTACTTTTACGATTAATTTAATCGATCAAATTGAATAAATTCAATCAATTTACATTATTTTCGATATCTTGTTATATTCTTTGTCTGCAGTGTGTTTTTTCAAATTTTCAAACATTATAATTAATTAACTTACGATGAAAAAATTGTTAATGAATTTTAATATTTGAATGTCTCAATTTCGCAAGTCCTCATTGAATATTCCATATCTCTCTGTATTGAGTAAATATTTCGTCGTTGCGTACAAGAAATTGGAGGGATCACACAGACACTCAAACAATTATAATAGCTGCGTGTAATACAACAAACTATGACATACCCGGATGGTACCGAGAGGTACAGCCCCCACCCCCTGCCCCTTCCCAGGGAATATTGAGGTAATATTTATATGATTTTTTTGCTGGTAGAGGAAAAATGGAATATTTCACATTCTGTCTCACCTCACACTGAGCCCTTAATTATTAGGACCCTCTAACATATACGTATATATATATATATATATATATGTATTGAGTAAGGGGGATGATTTGACCACTGATTAAATAATGCACGATCGTGTGATGTGGCAGCCAAGCATAAAGGGGGAGAGCGTGACCTCTCTTATAAGAGAGGTCATCCTCTACCCCTTTATGCTCGGCTGATCTTTGCAGACCCACATATATGTGGGTCTGCGAAGATCATTGGCGTAACGAGAGGGATCGTTCTCGGATACTCGACGAGGACAAATGGAGCGAGCGAGTCAGAAGATGCGCCGAAATTGTCATATATGCCCTGACCAAAACAGGGAGGTTTGAGGAAGATATATATATATTGCCATGAAGAGAGATTGGGGGTGAGACCAATGGGTGTTGGAAGGTCTGGAAGGGGTTGAATAAAGCTAGAGGTCATACCAGAGCCAGCTCACGTACTAATTCATGAGTGCATGTGCGCAGAGAAGGGAGAAGGGGGATGGTCCTTAAGTGATACTACGTGACGATTTATACCATAGCCAAGTGTAACGTGGAACGACGACATCCGGTGAGGACGAGAGGCAAGAGGATGGAGGGAATGCTCCATACGGTATATCCTCCAAAAGCTCTTGTTACATCGCCATCTTCCACAACCTGCGCGTCTCACACTCTAACGAAAGTAGATTTTACGGATACTCAAAACGACGAGAGAGGGTGAGTTACCAGATTGCACACACTATTGGAGAAAACTTTTCAATCATTGTGTGATGTTTGAATTTTCGAGAAAAAATAAAATAAAAGAAGCTGGCTACTATTTCGATGTCTTTATTTAGGCATGAAATGCAAAATGCCAGGCAAGATGGTATACCGAATGTTTTTGAAGTTTTACAAAAATATTCGCCAAAAATTCGTTATTCATGAGTATCTTTTTTGGAGTTGGATTTAGAGCAAAAGAGGTTATATTCAAAATTACAGAGGACAAAATTCTCTGGATAAAAGGTGATTAAAGATATTCCGTCGTACTGAAACGACGAGAGAGGGAGATTGGTGAAAATTTTTCGAGTATAGAAGTTTTAATTTTCTAAGAAAATTTTTGATAAAAAAGCTGGCAGCTATTTTAACGTTTTGATCTAGGTATAAATTCAAACGTCTCGAATAGTCGATACAGAGAGGGTACTAAGAATGTATTGAAATTTTATTTAAAAAAAAAACCAAGTTCAAAAGTTTAATTTCTTGTATACGTATCTCGTTTGGAGTTGATTTTAGAGTAAAAGGGTTGAAATAAAAATTATAGAAGAGCACATTATCTAGAAAAAAGCTTATTTAATATTTCATCGTACGATGAATAATTTCGGAGCCAGGGAGTCACTAAAAGTCGAGAGGCTTTTTGCAAATATTATTATCGACACGTTCTCTATCACATGTTTTAACAATTCCATCTATTTGATCGGTCACTCGACTTCTCCGGAATCTCGTTCTAGAACTATTATCAGGAGATTTTTTTTTGTTTTCCAAACGTAGATGGAAATTTCGTTTCATTAAATTCGCATGCATTTTCCAAAGATGACATTTTCCATCGACTACTTACCCACCTGAACTTTCATAAAATTTTCAATAACGCCACTTTCACATCTGTCGTAAATTTACTACTTCAAACTTCTGAACAAACTGCAAAAATGCTTCGTTCACGTCATGCAATATCGTCTCGTCTCGTCTCTCGTTTTTATACCTACGATTTTCCCATACAATATATTCCTCCTACACACACACACACCCACACACACAGATATATATATATATATATATTCGTGTATTTCTTTTCGTTACTATATATTGAACGACATATCCAAGCAGAGTATATATCAGTATATTCCATATACACACCGACGCTTCGTGGGAAAACCTCGAGGGAGTTGAACGGGATTTTTCAAACACGTAAATCGTTCTCTCACGTGCTGCTAGAAAGTGTGCGATAGCTGTGAAGCATTCAGGAGTTTTTCCTGGGATGAAATTTTATTCTCACATCCCTTTATATATCTATATATATATATAAGTAGATATTGCCTCGTGGCTCGGTATTGTCGGGCATTATGGTGGGGGATGGTCTTCGCACGGTGTGGGTCAATTTCCGGTTGTCAGAGACCTTTTTCGCACTTCTCTCATTCTCGGCCCTCTTCACCATATCATGTATATATACATATATATATATATATATATATATATATATATATATATATATATATATATTTCTCATCGTGTTTGCACGCTGAACACACAAATGCATAACGCAACTCTCTCTGACCTGGGGAATATCGCGAATATATATATATATATATATATATATATATATATATCTTTACATAACAAGTTATGTCGCTGCTGGGTCGAGTGTGCGATGTTTCTCAACGATATATGACGACAGAGAGACAGCAATGGGCGGCTGAGTTTGGGGCTGATGGGGGTGCAACCATCATAGAGTGTCCATCATATATATATATATATATATATATATATATATATTGTACAGAGATGAATCGTATATATAGACATCTCACAGTACAGGGGTCACTCTATGTTTGCTCTGCACTTTGTACGTCATCGTTCTCGTATTTACATCTCCACATAATTCGTAGAGCAAATGTACACGAGAAACGAGGAGATGAAGAGGACGAAAATTGGATGTGTGTGTTGGATCCACTCGAGTATATATTTTGCGAGTTGTACACTGATATCTCCGAATCAACAATTATATGGATCTGTAGTCCAATTTTCCATAATTAAAAAAAAAAAAAACATTGTTCAATTAGGGACATAACATTTTTGTTAATTTAATGCTCATTACGTTTTAATATATTCGTCAAATGAAATTTTACATTGCTTTTCTTTTCGTTGAATTTCCATGGACATATAAAAAAGATTTCCCCAAGTAGATCTTACTGCTCTTGTGCGATAATTAAAGAAAAAAAATTATTTTCCCCTGAATTATGGCTATTTGACAATCGTCAAGGAAAGAGGAAAAAACTTTGGCGAATTTATTAACGTATTTTGCACGATGGGCATACGATACGCCTGCGTTTCTTTTCGGTTGAAAATTTTGTCCGAGCCCTCTAAATTTTTCGACAATTTTCAAAGCTTATAGAGGGTGAAAAAAAATAGGAGTACAAAGATTTTGATGATTCCCACTGATATTTTATATATTCTACACTCTTCGTACACATAACTGACAGTATAACTCTTATCTGGTTATTTAAATTTTCACGTTGTGGTATATAATGATTTTTTTTTATTTATAATTCAACTATTTTTCTACTCAGATGGCTATGAAGAATATAAGGTAGCAATTTTTATTTGACTCGCAGGTTTCTTGTGTAAGAAAGATATTCAGTTGAATTTTATTGTTTCCATAACGGTCCACTCTACCCTACTTCATCCCTCTTCGTGCACATAACCGACGGTTATTTAAATTTACCGCTGGTGAATATTTATTTTTCGTACTTCTGTCTCTGCAATTTTTCTTCCCGAATGATTCAAAAATAAATATAACGAATAACAATTTTATTCAGAATTTACACTTCCAAGAAAAGTGGTAAATTAAATTTTACAGTTCCCATCTGGTCTCACTTTACTCTACTGCATTCCTCATCGCGGACATAATAACTGACGGATCTCCAATAGCTGAAACTTTATGCCCTGGAATAGATTTTTCAAAGTGTTCCATTTTGCCCCACATTTCCCCTTTCCCTGTTTGAACGCACGTGAGTATAGTTTCGTGCACATTGAAAGGAAGTGGTTCTTATGTACTTTGAGTCAACTCTCTCTCTCTCTCTCTTTCTCTTTCTCTCTCCCTCCCTCTTTCTCTCTCTCTCATTTTCTCTGTATATCTCTATCTCGAGCTCTTATCCTCTGTTCTCTGTTCAGGGTAATGCAAGTTTTCTCATTCGAGTGTGTATGCCCTGTGCTTCCCGGCATGTATCCGACACGATGACGAAGACGACGTTCTCTGTTCTATAATCGAGAGAAAACACTGTTATTCCTGGGACTACGACGACGAAGGGGTTGCAAAGGGGTGAGTGAAGGGGAGAGAGAGAGAGAGGGGTGAAAAGGCTGGGAGTATGCAAAGAGGTTGAGAGGCGAGTTGATCGAACGTTCGTGAACGAAGGAGGTGGTTAACCGAAAGTGATCGATGCAACCCTCCCTTCATCCCTTACCGCACTCCTTCAACTTCTCTGCTCGTTCTACCTCCGCAATTTTCATCCCTCTCATTTTTTCTCAGTCTAGCACTCTGTATCGTTGCACAAATGACCTGAGCGAGAGCTTTTATGCATAGGGTGGAGAAAACTCGTTCATATATTATATATGTGTACACACTAGCTATGTAATAGACTACAGGATGGTGCTGCCAGCAAAGCTTTCCACCCTCGCATCGCATGAGACACTTCGATCACACCCCAGATTCCATAGAGTTGTTAAATAATTGTGAACATTATGCTGAGTGTCGTGGACCATCTCTGCTGCTAATGGTTGCTTGAATTTCATTGATTATCTGTGAGTGCCTGCGTGAGTCGCTCTGAGTGTATAATACTTCCAACTAGATAACCATAAAAATATTATCACATAATGTGGATGTGTTGTACGTATTCACAGTAAATACTAGCACATGAGAGTGTCGCGATTAGTCGTCTCGTCTAATGTACGCAAATTAAAATCTGAATCTAATCAAAATTCATCCAAAAATTCTCGGATAAACAAACTAGTTTTCAAAATATTTTCAAGGAGTTTATACATACACATTATAGATTTGTGTATTTAATGTAAATATGTATATTGCACTGAGAGAGAAGATGATTCATTAAATTCAAATTAATTTCATTTTAACAAAACCAAATTTATGTGAGATTCCATAACGTTAAAGAAAACTCACTCAAATTAGAATCTGAATGTAAAAAAAATTCATCCAATGATTCTCGGACAAACAAACTAGTTTCCAAAATATTTTCAAGGAGTTTATACATACACATTACAGATTTGTGTATTTAATGTACATATGTGTATTGCACTGAGAGAGAAGATGATTCATTAAATTCAAATTAATTTCATTTGAACAAAACCAAATTTATTTGAGTTTTCATAACGTGAAAAAAAAACTCAACCTACTCAAATTAAAATCTGAATGTAAAAAAAAATCATCCAATGATTCTCGGATAAACAAACTAGTTTTCAAAATATTTTCAAGGAGTTTATACATACACATTATAGATTTATGTATTTAATGTAAATATGTATATTGCACTGAGAGAGAAGATGATTCATTAAATTCAAATTAATTTCATTTTAACGAAACCAAATTTATTTGAGTTTTCATAACGTGAAAAAAAAACTCAACCTACTCAAATTAAAATCTGAATGTAAAAAAAAATCATCCAATGATTCTCGGACAAACAAACTAGTTTCCAAAATATTTTCAAGGAGTTTATACATACACATTATAGATTTATGTATTTAATGTAAATATGTATATTGCACTGAGAGACAAGATGATTCATTAAATTCAAATTAATTTCATTTTAACAAAACCAAATTTATTTGAATTTCTGCATCAAGAAAAAAATAATAATAATAATTTCGAGAGTTTCGATCTTTTTTGAGTCTGCATCGAAATTTATGTCGGGTCGAATTATTGTCACGCCCGGTTGGCATGTATTTTAAACGCGATGGGGAAACTCATATGAGATCGTTAAGGTGGTTAAAGTCGTTTGTGGAACGATTTTTGCACGATATTGTTGCGATATAAATGCATATATACAAGTGCATTGCTTCCTTCACGTATGTAAAACTGGGAAACTTTCAAAACATCAGAGTCCGAATATTGCCACACATGGTTATACGATTTGCCAACGTATACAAAAACTTTGTACGCACACAACTTTGCAAAATCACCAACATACTAAAATTCAACGACATATATATTATATAGATATAATGTACAGCCCATCCTCTAGCATTCAATTTTACTCTTCAGCTATGAACATCGTTCAAAGCTTCACTACACATTTCTATGCTCTCTCTCTCTCTCTCCCTCCTTCTCTCTCTCTCTCTCTCTCTCTCTCTCGTACTTTCTCTCCTGTTTGATTCTCTGTGCAAAAGCTTTTCCTCTATAAGAACTTTGGGTACGTTCGTGGCTCGACTATACGATCCGCAACTCTAACGTTCGACAACTTTGCGCTACGTTGAAACCCCAAATGCATATACATATATATATATTTATATTTCACATGGGATGAGAGAAAATTGCTGCTGAAAATCACCCAGCGTTAACGGCAGAGAAAGATAAATTTTGCCATATTGCTTTAACGAATATTAATCATGAGGGAGAATTTAAAAAAAAATTCCATCTGCCAAAAATTCCAATAGATGGACGAAATATTTAACGTGTTAACGTTAAATTAGTACGAAATCTTCAAAACGGTATAAAATTTTTCATTGGAATGATAATTATTTCTATTATTGTGAAAGAGGCTTAAAATTAGGTCCATCATTGATGATGAGCTTAAATTTACGGATGCAGATAATTGATAAAATTTAAGATCGTATGCACCATATTGCGGATTTATTATCTGCAAAATATGCAACCAGTAAAATATGATGGAATAATATATGAAAAACGTATTTTTTTTTTTGGATTATACAAAGTGTAATAATTTTTTATAAACGTTTATCCGCATTTGCCATATCCCATGACAGGAATTTTCGAAGCTTTATCACGATGATTTTTTTATTTTTTAATGGGCCTGTACGCGTCATCGAGCGATATTACGAGGAGCATATGTGGCCAAAGGTGGCGTGAAGACTCAAAAGGGCGTAAAACGTACGTTGTGATCTCTTGAGAAAATAAAAATAAAAAAAAAAAAAAACATCGTGAAAAGGGGGAATACGAGAAAAAATAAGGATGAGGAGGTGAATATAAGGAGAGTGTGGGACGATCGAAAAATGATGTATGTGCACGGATCTGGAAGAAAGAGGGTGAGATCACCGCAGTAGTAAAAGCTGCAGCATCGTCATCTCAATATTTTGTAATAAATTACCAAGTTTTCCAGGCTCGAGAGCGAAAGAGAGGTCGCTGGGTCAGAAGAGGAATGAGCGGGGCCAAAAGTGTATAGATAGTGGAAAAGGGGGAGGGTAAAAAGGAACGTCTTCCTCAGGCCGAGAGAACTAATCTTGGTAAGAGCAAAGTACCAACCGTGGCAAAAGTTGGACGTTGAAACTGGCTGTTTAGCGTATTATATCCATGGCGATAGTCTCGAGCGAGTCGACAATCGCTTTTCCTGCCTAATCCACCCTGATAAGCTTGTGAAGTTTCTCTTTAATACACTCGTTTTTTCACTCCGCTACTACATTTTCCATTAGGGCAGTAATATGAGGGCGGACAGGGAGCTTTTCTCATCTCTTATTTTTCGTCCTTTTATCTATATTATTTTTTATCAAGCTTATGCGTAAATCAATGCGAATAACTTAATCAATTTTCAATCACCCGGCAGCTTAAGTTCCTTTGGGCCAAAATGTTACGGTGGTGAAAAAAAATCGATATATACATATTTATGTTAAAATAAAGTTGAAGAATTATTATTTTTTTGCACGTTGATAAAAAATCGATTGATTTACTGAGATGGCTAGAATTTGGAAGTTAAATGAATTTGGAAATCAACTTTGTGATATATTTCTTCGTAATTGTTTAAGATTTAAAACGCAATTTAGGTTCATCAATACATGATTTTTGATTAATTGTTTCCTAATTTGTACACTCGGATGAATATTAAAGAACTATATATATATATAGCAATCTGCATCATTCGAGAGGGAGCGAATTTATGATCACTTGCAATCTCAACATTTTTAGAAGTTTAAGACATTTTTTTCCTCATTTTCTGCACTTGAAGACCATATATATTGAGAAATGTCAGGCTGATTACGAATCTGTTTAATTAAAAAAATTAAGAATTTGATGTATAAATGCAAAATAAAAAATACAGATAACATCGACTTTGGCTTATTTAAGGTAAAATTTCTGATTATGAAATTCCTTATCTCGATATTTATTTATATATATATATGTGTCCGAAAAAGATGGCGGATTTTATCGTTGGCAACTAAAGCGTTGCGGAAAGATGGCGAGATAAACGAACAAACGAGATATTTCTTGGAGATCGATCGAAAGTACTTATGCGAGTGTCACAAAGAACCTGATGATGTCGAGAAAATCTCTCTTGGTTTCTTGAGATTTGTGCCGGTGTCCACTTCGTCTTCTCGTAAAAGCCAGCATAGAGATATAGAAGAAGAAGAAGAAAACGTTCACGAACAGCGCATCGTACACGCGAGGCTCGCGTACCAGAGAGATTTCTCGTGAGAATTCATGAAGAAAAGACGCTTTTAACAGACCATACTGATCTATATCGTTGAGGAAATAGTCTCTCGTTTTATTGCTTTTCAGGTTGTAACTTCAAATCACCTGAGTATCCGTAGAGCGATCGAGTTGTACGCGATCCAACGCTCTCCCTTAAAAATAATCGAACGTGTTTTCTAGAAATGTTAACACGAGTTTCACCTTTTGATTTCCATTAAACTTGGAGCAGTGAAAAGAAAAAAAAATAAAAAAATAATGAAATTTTTCATTCATCAGTTTTGTTTAACGAATAATTTCGTATCTCTCTACTTGAAAAATAATTTGAAAAAATTTACACAAAACTAATAATTAAATTTCCGTTACAATAAATGTCTCATCTATTTTGAAGGTTAAAAAATATTAATTGAAAAAAAAAACTATTCAATATTTATCTATCTGAAAGACAATGAAAAATGTATTTTGATGAAATAATTTCATGTTTGTTTTGTTAATAAATTATGGCGTCTCTTCATTGAACGAATAGCTGAATATTTCTCTGACACATCAAATGTGTGTCAAAGAATATTTTTTAGCTACAAAGAATTCGATTGTATAGACCGCGGAAACGTGTTCAAAGGGAAGCACGAAATGTATTCGTTCCGCGACCGGACATAACAGAGAGTCATCGGGCATTTTGAGAATCATCCGCGTGTACTCTCTTGCGTAACTTCGTTTTACGGGCGTCTATGTATATGTATTTGTGAACACACAGTTTGCCCAACTATGGACCGCCGAGTTCTCTCGATGGTTTGGGTTATATGACTCGCGTTAGTTATGGTACCAATTTGTTGTTTTAGCGAGCGAGAGCACCAACAGAGCAAGCTAGAGAGCGAGCGAGAGAGAGAGAGAGAGAAAGCCAAATACATTTTCCAGCAACAGATCTGACCCCTTCCCAACCCCTTTTTCACTGCCGGCAATACGTGACTTAATCGATTCACCCGTGCGTGACTCGTTTTTATCTCTTGCGAGCTCCCGCCCAGCCAGGAAAAAATATAAAAAAAAGCTCAACTACGTGACTACACCGAGCTTGCATCGTTTGCAGTAACAAGTACAGCCACTGGCTACATACCACGACGATTTTAGCTCTGTAAGAAATTCCCTTGGATAGAAAAGGACACAAATGGGCCAGTAACTGTTTTATTTTCGTCCACTAAGGTGGCCAATCACTGTATCGCCTAACTCTCATCCACCCATCCCATTTTTAAATACGGTGATCTCATGTGTGCAGGTGGTCGAACTGGTCCATGTGTTTTTGTGTGCTTTGTCGTTCTCTCTCTTGCTTCTCGATGTATATATGGGGCACTCTAGACCAAATGGCCAGGAAAAATATATAAAAAAGCTCAACGCGCGTGACTACACCGAGCTTGCATCGTTCGCAGTAGCAAGTACAGCCACTGGCTACATACCACGACGATTTTAGCTCTGTAAGAAATTTCCTTGGATAGAGAAGGACACAAATGGGCCAGTAACTGTTTTATTTTCGTCCACTAAGGTGGCCAATCACTGTATCGTCTAACTCTCTTCCACCCATCCCATTTTGGAATACGGTGATCTCATGTGTGCAGGTGGTCGAACTGGTCCATGTGTTTTTGTGTGCTTTCTCGTTCTCTCCCTTGCTTCTCGATGTATATATGGGGCATTCTAGACCAAATGGCCAGGACAAATATATAAAAAAGCTCAACGCGCGTGACTACACCGAGCTTGCATCGTTCGCAGTAGCAAGTACAGCCACTGGCTACTTACCACGACGATTTTAGCTCTGTAAGAAATTCCCTTGGATAGAAAAGGACACAAATGGGCCAGTAACTGTTTTATTTTCGTCCACTAAGGTGGCCAATCACTGTATCGCCTAACTCTCATCCACCCATCCCATTTTGGAATACGGTGATCTCATGTGTGCAGGTGGTCGAACTGGCCCATGTGTTTTTGTGTGCTTTCTCGTTCTCTCCCTTGCTTCTCGATGTATATATGGGGCATTCTAGACCAAATGGCCAGGAAAAATATTAAAAAAAGCTCAACGCGCGTGACTACACCGAGCTTGCATCGTTCGCAGTAGCAAGTACAGCCACTGGCTACATACCACGACGATTTTAGCTCTGTAAGAAATTTCCTTGGATAGAGAAGGACACAAATGGGCCAGTAACTGTTTTATTTTCGTCCACTAAGGTGGCCAATCACTGTATCGTCTAACTCTCTTCCACCCATCCCATTTTGGAATACGGTGATCTCATGTGTGCAGGTGGTCGAACTGGTCCATGTGTTTTTGTGTGCTTTCTCGTTCTCTCTCTTGCTTCTCGATGTATATATGAGGCATTCTAGACCAAATGGCCAGGAAAAATATTAAAAAAAGCTCAACGCGCGTGACTACACCGAGCTTGCATCGTTCGCAGTAGCAAGTACAGCCACTGGCTACATACCACGACGATTTTAGCTCTGTAAGAAATTCCCTTGGATAGAGGACACAAATGGGCCAGTAACTGTTTTATTTTCGTCCACTAAGGTGGCCAATCACTGTATCGCCTAACTCTCATCCACCCATCCCATTTTGGAATACGGTGATCTCATGTGTGCAGGTGGTCGAACTGGCCCATGTGTTTTTGTGTGCTTTCTCGTTCTCTCCCTTGCTTCTCGATGTATATATGGGACATTCTAGACGAAATGGGCAGGAAAAAATATAAAAAAAAGCTCAACGCGCGTGACTACACCGAGCTTGCATGGTGTGCAGTAGCAAGTACAGCCACTGGCTACATACCACGACGATTTTAGCTCTGTAAGAAATTCCCTTGGATAGAGAAGGACACAAATGGGCCAGTAACTGTTTTATTTTCGTCTACTAAGGTGGCCAATCACTGTATCGCCTAACTCTCATCCACCCATCCCATTTTGAAATACGGTGATCTCATGTGTGCAGGTGGTCGAACTGGTCCATGTGTTTTTGTGTGCTTTGTCGTTCTCTCTCTTGCTTCTCGATGTATATATGGGGCATTCTAGACCAAATGGCCAGGAAAAATATTAAAAAAAGCTCAACGCGCGTGACTACACCGAGCTTGCATCGTTCGCAGTAGCAAGTACAGCCACTGGCTACATACCACGACGATTTTAGCTCTGTAAGAAATTTCCTTGGATAGAGAAGGACACAAATGGGCCAGTAACTGTTTTATTTTCGTCCACTAAGGTGGCCAATCACTGTATCGTCTAACTCTCGTCCACCCATCCCATTTTGGAATACGGTGATCTCATGTGTGCAGGTGGTCGAACTAGTCCATGTGTTTTTGTGCGCTTTCTCGTTCTCTCTCTTGCTTCTCGATGTATATATGGGGCATTCTAGACCAATAGGGCAGGGTCCTGAACTCTCACAATTTTGTCTATATGTTATCCTTTTACTATATTGATAGGGCAACGCGAAAAGAAAATACTCTAGACCGACCTTTAGACTTAAAAAAATTATTGTGGATTTTATGAACGAAATTTGTTTGTCGTTTCAAAAATTGTTATCAATTCTATACGTTAGAAATGACTTTTATTCCAAAAAAACATGTAAGGAACTTGATAGGGTAAACTATTTAATTAAAAGACAATGATCTAACAATAATTATCGATCATTTCGAATGGTTTTTTGTTTTATTTTAACAATGCTTACTTTTTATTATACTTTGGAAACGAATATAATTTATGTATTCGATATAAAATAACAAAAAGCTGAAGGAAAATGAGATTTGTTTGCATTCCCTGTTAGAACGATCCCGGACCCCAAGAGAGTCTCAAAAATTGTCTTTCTCAGTGAAGAAATCAATCAAAATTTCGTAACAATTGATCCCTGCTAACAATGTTAAAAGTTCGTTCTAACAAGCACCCTGATTTTTATTAAATCTGAAAATTGTTTTCATCTATTTTGGGTTGGCCAACTAGCGGATTTTTTTTTTTTTGCATAATAATAATAATAAATGCATAATAAGGGCCTCGTTGATTTTGCCTGGAATTCCCAATACAGTAAGTATAAAGCGCGAAGAGGTGAGAGGGAGGAAAGCTCGCGCAGAGTGAAAAGCCAATGTGGCACACACGACTCGCTTCTATGTGGATATATGTCCAAGGGTTGGCAATTACAGTTTCCGCGTGCGTTTTCACTGTTAAGGGTAAAAAAATGTACGTATTCTTTATATAGATATATATCGTATAGTATTCTTTACCACGAGCTACATATATATTTCTATATATAGTACGTGGTGTAAACGTTTTTTCACTTTCAATTTATAAGATCGTATTCCTGTCGTTTATTTTTTCATCTTTTTTCTTTTATTTGTTAGAAAAGCTGCCGAGAGTTTTAACGCTTCCGCACCAAACACGTAGTCACTATATATATGTTATTATGAAGGGGGGTAACTGCACTGTATGGCATACAGAGAGGACAACACACACGATGGAGATGTGAACGCGAACAAAGTAGACAAAATTAATCATTTGGAACCCCCATAGCTTTAGGGGGAATATTTTTCAACCCTCAAATCGTTCTGCTGTTGGCCTCTCTCGCTTATTTATATATGTGGGTAATATATACTGGGCAAAGTATACGGAGGGATTTTCGGTGCATAGAGGTTTATCGTTTCGCGTGATTTTTCATCCCCCGCGGGCACACGCTGAGTATAATATAGCATGCTTTGCTGGAGGGCTCCCTCGTTCATCCCTTCGTTTGGTCACGCCTGATGCACATATCCATGTATTTTATTTTCTAACGTTAACCCCGAGCTGACACACCCTCTCCGATTCCTTTTATAATCAACGGGGTTACTAAAAGTTTTTCAACGTTTCGATAATTTATATAGGTCACTTCGCGTTGATTTTTCTTCTAAAGTGAATTTGTTTAATCCCTTTTTTCATTTTTACAACACTATTTTATTAATTTATTTCTTCATTATTTTATTTAAGAAAAATATCCCTCGTTCATCCCTTCGTTTGGCCACGCCTGATGCACATATCCATGTATTTTATTTTCTAACGTTAACCCCGAGCTGACACACCCTCTCCGATTCCTTTTATAATCAACGGGGTTACTAAAAGTTTTTCAACGTTTCGATAATTTATATAAGTCACTTCGCGTTGATTTTTCTTCTAAAGTGAATTTGTTTAATCCCTTTTTCCATTTTTACAGCACTATTTTACTAATTTGTTTCTTCATTATTTTATTTAAGAAAAATATTAACATGAATAGACTTCCCCGAAAAATTCAGTTGAAAAAAAAGAAAAAAATCGAATCACTTTGTCGATTTCAAATATACGATTTTTAAATTTTTTAAAATTTTATGAAAAATTAATTAACTCATAAATTTTAAAGAAATTGATCTCTAATAGAGGGTCAGGATGGCTTTACTTGTGGGAAAAATTTTTACCAGCCCAATCCACTCTCTGCATACAATGTACATACATCCTGACATTTAACCGAAATATGTGGATTTTAGACTTTTTGGACGAGCTTAAGTACATTGGGACAAGAGTGCTTGAAATTTTTGTAATAGTAAGTATATATATATATATATATATTTACTATTGCAAGTATACTGCTTTGCAAGCTTATATACCATCGTATTTCGTGCATCTGAATAGCATATATATATATATCTACTTTTCTTCCAGGTCGATGGTAGCTGAGCGAAATAATGAGGTTTCCAAAACGATGTATATCTACGATTGTACATAGAATTCGCAGTATATCGAAACCTACTAGCGGGTATACGACCAGTTGGAATCCTCGTAACCAAAGTAAAGTCTCGCGCGGGTCGTCGGATTTCGAACGAATGGCAAAATGCACGACGTGAATAAGATATACATATATGTATCAAGTACGGAACTTTACTGCCGGGCTTACAGTGTGAAAGTATAAAAAAGACACATAGATATTTCGTAATACATTACAAACACACAAACATACACATATATATATATATATATATATATATATATATATATATATATATATATATATATATATATATATATATATGTACATAGATATATGTATATATATATATATGTACATAGATATATGTATATATATATATATGTACATAGATATATGTATATATATATATATGTACAAAGATATGTATATATATATATATATATATATATACAGTCAACTCTCTGTAAGATCGCGCCCTTGGGACTCTGACCGCGCGATATTAGGGAAAGCGCGATATTACAGAAAAGTGCCCGCGAGTCCTACGAGGCGCATGAGAGTGGGGGTAGCCTTCTCCTCTCTATGAGAGATTTTAGAGAAAAAAATCAGGGAAAACGTGATCTTACAGAGAGTCGACTGTATATGTATATGCATTACACACACACACACACACATATATATGTATAAATATATATATATATATGTCTCGTCTGTTTTATGTATGATACTCTACATTTATTCAACGTCATCAAGTTTATCCCTCCCTTTTAGGCTGATATGAGGGAGAAAAAATTAAGTTTCTCGAGACTTGAAACCAAAAATTAAAAAAAAAAACGAAAAAAAAAGGAAGTAAGCTGAAAAAAGGGGATGAGCATGAAGAAAGATAATATAAGTGAGGAAGGGAGTCAGAGGGGAGAAAAAATATTTTTTCTCCCCATCCGTGAGAGAGAAAAGCAACAAATGAAATGAAAAGACGAGCTGTACACGTTTGAGACGCTCACACTTGGCTGCATTTCCACTTTTCTCAACCCGTTTCAAATCTCACTCGCAATGAGAAAATTCCATTCAGTTTTGAAAAAGTTCGAGTTTTACCAAGACCGAGCTGCACCAGTGATTGGCCGCAACTTGACGGTGGAAAATGGTCCATATAAAATGTATTTTCCAGACAAAAGAATGGACATCGTGGGTCGAAGTGAGGGGGGAAGGTGGGGGGGGGGGGGGGGGGGTGAAAAACGACTGTAATCTTTGGGAAAAATTTCGCCAATTATTGTTCAATTTTTCATCCGTTCTTTTCCACACCCCACAGATATTCTTCGCGTGAAAAAGTTCAACCAGGCGTCTTGATGAGAGACGACAGCGGGAGGAATGTACAGATCTGAAGGTTTCACGTATAATAAGCAAGATAGAGTTTGGTTGAATGGATGGGTGGGTGGGGGGTAGGGGGTGGTTTTCGGTGGATAAAGAGAAAAGAGAGAGGGCGCATGGATTTTTACTGAGCATGAAATGAGATTCGTTCCATGAAAGTATTTGCCGAGTTTCCAAAGGATACAGGAAAAATCGAGCTGTATATGCACATGAAATTTTTACGTATAATAAAATCTGAAATCTCATGAGATCGCAAATTTTCAGCTCGTTTGTAAACTCTGCCCTATTGAGTTATGGATAAGGAGAAGCCAGCACTTTGTTTAATGTTCATCCTCTTGAGTATTTTTAAATTGATATTCCACCATTTTGTGTTTCATCGTTCAGTCGCGAGGGTTTGATTATGATTTTTTTAAAAATTTCATCGTACTTACCAATCTCTAAATATTTCTGATGAACTGGATCGTACTGATCCCACGTTAGGCTACGAAATTTACCCTTCTCTTGGCTTATCGGTAGAGACTTATGGGAGTTTGGAAGAGTGGATGGGTGGGTGGGGGGTAGGGGGTGGTTTTCGGTGGATAAAGAGAAAAGAGAGAGGGCACACGGATTTTTACTGAGCATGAAATGAGATTCGTTCCACGAAAGTAATTGCCGAATTTCCAAAGGATACAGGAAAAATCGAGCTGTATATGCACATGAAATTTTTATGTATTATAAAATCTGAAATCTCATGAGGTCGCGAATTTTCAGCTCGTTTGTAAACTCTGCCCTATTGAGTTATGGATAAGGAGAAGCCAGCACTTTGTTTAATGTTCATCCTCTTGAGTATTTTTAAATTGATATTCCACCATTTTGTGTTTCATCGTTCAGTCGCGAGGGTTTGATTATGATTTATTTAAATTTTAATCGTACTTACCAATCTCTAAATATTTTTGATGAACTGGATCGTACTGATCCCACGTTAGGCTACGAAATTTACCCTTCTCTTGGCTTATCGGTAGAGACTTATGGGAGTTTGGAAGAGTGGATGGGTGGGTGGGGGGTAGGGGGTGGTTTTGGTGGGTAAAGAGAAAAGAGAGAGGGCGCATGGATTTTTACTGAGCATGAAATGAGATTCTTTCCACGAAAGTAATTGCCGAATTTCCAAAGGATACAGGAAAAATCGAGCTGTATATGCACATGAAATTTTTACGTATAATAAAATCTGAAATCTCATGAGATCGCGAATTTTCAGCTCGTTTGTAAACTCTGCCCTATTGAGTTATGGATAAGGAGAAGCCAGCACTTTGTTTAATGTTCATCCTCTTAAGTATTTTTAAATTGATATTCTACCATTTTGTGTTTCATCGTTCAGTCGCGAGGGTTTGATTATGATTTTTTTAAAAATTTCATCGTACTTACCAATCTCTAAATATTTTTGATGAACTGGATCGTACTGATCCCACGTTAGGCTACGAAATTTACTCTTCTCTTGGCTTATCGGAAGTGGACTGTCATTTTTGCGATGATGCTCGGCACTGTTTGGATTTCTGCAATGAATAAACAAAAGCAAACATTTATTTAATTAATTGAATTATATTCCATTATCATAGGATCATAATAATAATTCAACGATAGAACGACGAGGGCTGCTCTCTGTATTATTAAAATATCTCGCGGCAATCGTTGCTGCCGTCGCTGTATACAAATATCAAAGGCGTGATCCAATAAAGGGGACAATGGTGGTCAATAATAGGAGCGTGAAGCGTATCGAGGGCCGTGGGGCCCTAATATATATATCGGGGGATCGGTCGACACGCCGCCGGGAGGTCGAGGAGCTTCTGGCTCGATGCCTCATGGTTAACACTGGCCGGTTGCTGTTGGAGGCTCCGCAGCTACCACGAATAGATATACACGAATATATATATATATATATATATATATATATATATAGAATGCCTAAGAGTTTATATATCTATAGTATATATAATGGACGTAGCCCGAACGTCCCTCTCCCGGATTCAGGAAGTAAGGTACAGGCCGGAAGCGTGTTCATGTTGGCCACGGGACATCTGTGACATCCTTTGAGCACGTGTCCGACACAGCCCACCCCTCTGTGCGAATCAACCCTCTCCGTACATATCCACAGAACGGCAGACTCAGTGGCAAGTCGATTGCTTGAGTGTGAGAGACAAATTGGCTCGGAACAAACAAAGGGACGAATGTAAAAAAAATTAATGTATACAAAAAAAAATTGTTGGCTGAAAGATTTGTAATTTAACCCTTCGTTGTTACACCCATGCAAAGCCTCGAATTTGTCACGCTCTGTCAAATTGATCAAATTGATTTTAAATTGGCTAAAGTATTTTCGTACACGTAAAATATGAAAAAAATATTGCACGTTTCCCAAATTTCTTTCATCTATTATTTGTTTGAATGTAATAAGTTTGAGGTATGAAAATATGAAGAAATTCAGAAACAAGAGTTTTACTACCCATGCAGAGTGATATATAAAAATTCGACACTTCTCAATTTCATTTTTCTATAATAATAATAATATACAGATGGAAAACTTTTTTGAAAAAATTGTTCAACTTTGAGATAGAAAAACAAGAGCTCTTATTCTAGTTTCAAGATTTTTCTCTCTTTCGCAAAGTTTGCCTTAATGTTTTTTCGAATTTCCGGTGTACCGCTTTAGCATGCTGAATACACTGAAAGGGTGGAGGGGTAGACCAGAAGAGCCTAGCGTTTAAAGTCTCTGACTCTCTTGGAATCTTCGAAGGTCTGTGGTAACGGCGATACAAACCACTATTTTTCCTCTCGAGACTTTTTCTCACTTGTTTCTCTCTCTCTCTCTCTCTTTCTCTCCCTTTCTATAGTTACTTCTTTGTATTTTTCACAAATGCGTTGCAGCCGAGAGCATCTTGGCAGAAGGCTGCCTAAAAGCTCGCTCGAGCTACGTGTATATGCTGGGTATAACGACTTTTTCTCCAAACGTCTTTACTCTCCACCAGTATATACATATACATTTATACTCTATACATTATTTATATATATATTGGCGTGTGTATGAGAAAAAAGAACACTCGAAGAGGCCTCGTAAAATGGGGTTAAGCAATAACTGTGGCGTGAGAAGTATGAATAACTTGAAGAATGAACCATCATTCTGACGATATCTTATTTAAACATTAGATTTATGAAAATTAATGATTTTTACAAAACAATAATATTACTAACATGAAGAATTAAAAATGGCAAGAAATTGTAAATAAATATGAAACAGAAAATATTTTTATGGGCAGAAAGGCGCATAAGCATAGCTTATAAAAATTCGATATGCATTTTTGCAGGGTGTAACGACTTTTTCTCCAAACGTCTTTACTCTCCACCAGTATATACATATACATTTATACTCTATACATTATTTATATATATATTGGCTTGTGTATGAGAAAAAAGAAAACTTGAAGAGGCCTCGTAAAATGGGGTTAAGCAATAACTGTGGCGTGAGAAGTATGAATAACTTGAAGAATGAATCATCATTCTGACGATATCTTATTTAAACATTAGATTTATGAAAATTAATGATTTTTACAAAACAATAATATTACTAACATGAAGAATTAAAAATGGCAAGAAATTGTAAATAAATATGAAACACAAAATATTTTTATGGCCAGAAAGGCGCATAAGCATAGCTTATAAATATTCGATATGCATTTTTAACCCTAACCCATTCGAGACCGATTGCACATCGTGTGTGCAATTGATTTCCGAGGCTATAAGACCGATTGCACCCCGTGTGTGGAATAATTAAATATGAACACTGTGAAGAAAAAAAAAAATTGCTCCTGGGGACGGTGTTCGAAAAAAATCGCCGTCTCGAATGGGTTAAGCAATCGATATATAATCACAATAGGGAATCAATTTTAGCGAAATAAAAATGAAAATAGATTGAACGAATGAGATTCGATTTTCTTTGGAATTTCTACCGATGCAAATTTCGCCTTTGATTAATCATACAGCACGGGTATGAGATAGAACTGAACGCCGATAATATCTGCGAGACTACCGTTGGTGCTTCGTGTACACTGACCGTTGCCCGGATTTGAAGCATTCGATCGCTGGATGAGCGTTATCTGGTCGGAGATGGTATAGTTGCGTGGTCAGATCAGTCCCAGCGGCAGGGGAGCCTCGACCCGATTGTATCCCGGATACGTCAATAATCCTCTGACTAGTCCGAGATGTGAGGCTAAACCGCGGCAATGGCATATACCAGAGGCCGTTGAAATACGAGCTCACATCAGTCGAGAATCGAACCATCAGATTGTATACCGATACGCAAAGCACGAGCTCCGAACAGGCATGCACGAAGATCCGTTTACAAATTACTATTTTCCTCCATTTTCTCATTAAGTATAAATAATAATCAACCGGCAGAACTGAGCCATAAAATTTAACAAAATCGAAAAAATTCTTTATAATTGCACAAAACCAAAATTAGACCTGAAATAAAGCCTAAGAATGAAACAAAATAATTGTAAATCTTGAGAAGCGAATAAAATTCATCAAAAAATTTACATAATTATAAGCAGAATTTAGCAATGAAAAATATGGGAAATTAATCATGAAATTAAATAATAATATAAACAAAATTTGTGCAAGAGGGGGTGGTATGTCAAATGGCGAGAATAAGCTTCTTGGATGGTCGACATATTACTTTATTAATATAGAAATATATTGACACGTCAATACAGTAAGGGCTGTCGCGTCGAACTGTCGATCATCTCGACATTCCTACTCTCTCCCTCGTCTCGTCGTCATAAGTTATACTCTCTAGTCATATCTGGCTGATTATTATTTCTCGTTGGACCCCTTATAAATTCGAAGCTCACATCTGCTTTAAAACAAAAAAACTTAAATTAACTTTCACAATGAACGAGGATAAAAATGAATCATCATTTTTAGTACATTCATTACTCTGCTCATGCACATGATAAATTTCACCAATTCTCTTCTAATTCAGACGAAATGAAAGATTTAGCTTTGAATCTCACTTTGTATTGAACAATGCATGGCTTTAACGCTTTTATATTCCGCTCGCTAGACGCCTAGACAGCACTTATCAACCTTTCCCCCGAGGCAAATCGTGCAGATGCATTCCTGACTTTAATATCAGTTCGTCGTTTCGGGACAGGCTGATAAGCCATGGAAAATGAATCGACAGAGTTTGAGGAATTATCAAATAAGACTGGCCAAACGAGGGAAAATTTGCTCGAGGATTCACTCAAAAATATGTTCATTTTTTATTTCATAAGGAATTAAAATTCCTTCAAAATAATTTCCGGTTACAATAATCACGTATAAGTATCGCAAAAAAATTCAATAATGTCGTTCTTCAAACTATTCATCATATATATATGATATTATTCATATATATATCCAGAATAATTAGTTGTAGTTATCTTAAAAAACGATAGCATTTAGTTAATTTTTAATTGAACACGTTACGAAATTACATAATTGAACACCTAGTTACGAAATTAAGAATTTCGAGCTGCAAGTAGTACAAACCGTATTTAGTCAGACCGAATATTACGAAGCTCGATAGAATTTCTGTACATATTGTTTAAGTTTAAATACGTGTATAGCAACAGAATGAAAATACGAGTCACATCTCAGTGATGCATCTCGAAGGCTCCGGGATAATCAGAGATTGTTTTGGCTTAAGGGCTTAAGAGGGGGGGGGGGGGGGGGGAGATTGTTTTGGCTCTATGCACGTACTCAATTCTATTATGACGCGTCATATTTTCATTGGTATAAAGTGACTGCTTCTTGTTCCTGTGGTTCGGGAATCATATCTAAAGTGCATACTGCCATCTCAGACAGACATACAGACAGACATGAAAATCTGAGGATTAGGAATCAAATTTAGCGAAAAAAAGGTGGAAAAATAGTGGATTTTAGCGTCACAAACATTTTGACTATTTCGCCCTCTATGTCCGGATGAGCTATGAGTGGATGAAATTTAAAACAGAAGAAAATGTTTTTAGTACAGATTTGATTAACATTCGAAAAATACATCGTCGAAGTAATCATCAGCAATTAGATACATTTACAAAAATACATTAAAAATTTTTTTCGTCCAAATAAGTTAATGTGAATTGTTTTTATTTAATTTTTTGTTTTAATTTTATTTAATTTAATTTATTCAAAAACTCGATGCATTTAATAGAAAATGTTTGATTTATTATCGATATATCCTGCTGATAATTCTCAAACATATAATATTCACTACGTGGGTACTCATCGGAGAGCCTTTTCGAGGGAGATTTGATGATTTTCTGCTTTTCGAATATTCTCCCTCGTTGAATGGATCTCATCCACAAAGGTTTTTTCTTGTTTCGTTACCACGGGATTTTCCACTGGTTGGATGCTCGTTAGCGGGGATTTATCGCTCACCGTGAGAAGTTCGTGCCAAAAAGCTTCATCCGGGAATCATCACTCACGCCCCCTCTCGCCCTACCCCTACCCATCAAGCACTTGCAGATTCGATGGGACTATTGTATTTCCCGATTCCCGTGCCATTTGTGTGAGGGCTTTTCGATAGTGCAAAATGGAGGAAAAATCAAGCTGTATTTCCCTATCTCTATCCTGCAAAATTAGCGGCGATAAATCCTCGAGTGTGCTTCATTCCAACTCTTCACGTCATCACCTCTACCACCGGCAGCAATTCTTTTGAATAGTAAAAATTCCACACATTTCGAATTAAAAAATGAAAAATTATAATTCTAAATATTAATATGCAGCATTGCTAATTTTACTAGCCCATATCCTAAAGAAAATGTTCACTCTCGAAAATCATCAACATTTTGTGCGGAAGTTTTAATTGGCATTTTGTAAGTTTTTGTCCTTTTTATTTTTTTGAGATAATTAAATTACAATTATTTCGAAGTTATTATAAACATTTTGTGTCTCGAATTATTCCTCTGTTGAATCTATGAGACGAAATTTAAAAAAATTGGCCTGATATTAATCATTGCAAAAAATGTTAAAAAAGCATTATAACGCGGAGCTTCATTTAATTTCTACAGGTACGCTGTGTCATGTCATTCGTATTACGAGATTCTTAATGTGAGCTTCAAGCTAGTTTTTGGCCATGTATATTTATATAATATGTATATATATATATACGTAGTTTGTGGTGAAAGGAGATGAGAGAAGTGAACCAGCGAGAGCTGCAGCCGCAGGAACTAAAGTAGTATTAAAGCGCAAACTATATATATATATTGGGTTGATGGTTGAGCGTTGCCAGCTTCACTCGTCGCGAGAAAGAGAGAGAGAGACACACACTCACACACAGGCGCGACCGAGGGTGAGCCCACCCACCAGAGAATATTAAAGTTTGCTCATTAACCCGCTGATGCATTGCTGCCCGCACTACCGACGCCTCTTTGCCAATAAACATACATATATATATATATATATATATATATATATATATATATATATAACACATACATCTACAACAAAATGCCGAGAAAAGCGTGGCAACGTTTTTCATCTCTGTTTTTTTCCCTCTACTTTGTTTTTCCTTTTTTTTTGTTGTTTTCATCTTTTTTCCCCCCTCACATTTCCACTCTTTACTCCATTCATAAACGTTGTTAAGAATGTTTTTCTCCCCGCCATTCCTCGCAAAATAACCATGAAAACCACAAGCCCATCCACGGAGAAGAAGCGGGGCCTTTGCTCATTATGCTCGAGTCATGCATAATTAAAAAAACGTGTCACGTTAATGAATCGAGTATCACCGTCGTAACTGAACGTTTTAATTCTAGAATTTATCTATATGATGTTATGTTGATTATGATATTTTTTAGATTCATTATTTAGCTCGTAATTAATTTTATATTAAATATTTTATTGTACTGATTTGCAGACTTTTTCCTATGTTTGACATTTTTTTTATAACGAAAAAGATTTTTTATGAAAACATTTCAAACCGATAAATTTTTATGTTGATTGAGCGAGGATACACGAGAAATAAGCGAATTTATTTGGGGTGAAAAGAAAGTGTGAGGGAAAACATTTTAATTCTTTTATTTCAACTGTGTCTCTGGATGACCGTAAAAAAGTATCTTGAGAATGAAAGAAAAATCACTTTGGATTTGTTACGATTGTTTCTCACTTTTTTTTTTATGCCCTGACAATATATTTTATTTAGTACAAATATTTTTAATCGAGCTGATTAAATTTTTTTAATTACTACTAAATTGTCCAATTAAATCATATTTTGCTTAACTAAAATTTGATGCTGATCAAATACTTAGTACGCCCAATATCCATCACGCGATCTATTTGTTGAATAAATTCTGTTCTAAGTATATTATGAAGATAAATAATATTTTTACTGACAAAAGGTCACGTAGACCCGCACACCTATGAATTTTGTGGGTTACAATTTATCTAAATGAAAATACAGCATAAAATTAAAGACTAAAAAAAGAGTGGCTCTATCACGAAATAATTCTCATAATTGGAGAATTTGTACAACTGCCGCATATATAAAAGACAACATATATATACATATATATAACGTATCTATAAACCAATCTAGAGTTTTATCAAAGTTAAATCTACAATTTGATATGAAAATGAGCTTTCTATATATACATACAAATTGTTCATCGAGGGGGTGGTTTCAAAATGTATACTGTCATCGAGATATAATAGGGTGCATGTGCCAGTATGAGAACAATATTGTTTCTCACTTTTTTTTTTATGCCCTGACAATATAGTTTATTTAGTACCAATATTTTTAATCGAGCTGATTAAAAATTGTCAATTACTACTAAATTGTCCAATTAAATCATATTTTGCTTAACTAAAATTTGATGCTAATCAAATACTTAGTACGCCCAATATCCATCACGCGATCTATTTGTTGAATAAATTCTGTTCTAAGTATATTATGAAGATAAATAATATCTTTACTGACAAAAGGTCACGTAGACCCGCACACCTATGAATTTTGTGGGTTACAATTTATCTAAATGAAAATGCAGCATAAAATTAATGACTAAAAAAATAGTGGCTCTATCACGAAATAATTCTCATAATTGGAGAATTTGTACAACTGCCGCATATATAAAAGACAACATATGTATATATATATATATATAACGTATCTATAAACCAATCTAGAGTTTCATCAAAGTTAAATCTACAATTTGATATGAAAATGAGCTTTCTATATATACATACAAATTGTTCATCGAGGGGGTGGTTTCAAAATGTATACTGTCATCGAGATATAATAGGGTGCATGTGCCAGTATGAGAACAATATTGTTTCTCACTTTTTTTTTTATGCCCTGACAATATAGTTTATTTAGTACCAATATTTTTAATCGAGCTGATTAAAAATTGTCAATTACTACTAAATTGTCCAATTAAATCATATTTTGCTTAACTAAAATTTGATGCTAATCAAATACTTAGTACGCCCAATATCCATCACGCGATCTATTTGTTGAATAAATTCTGTTCTAAGTATATTATGAAGATAAATAATATCTTTACTGACAAAAGGTCACGTAGACCCGCACACCTATGAATTTTGTGGGTTACAATTTATCTAAATGAAAATGCAGCATAAAATTAATGACTAAAAAAATAGTGGCTCTATCACGAAATAATTCTCATAATTGGAGAATTTGTACAACTGCCGCATATATAAAAGACAACATATGTATATATATATATATATAACGTATCTATAAACCAATCTAGAGTTTCATCAAAGTTAAATCTACAATTTGATATGAAAATGAGCTTTCTATATATACATACAAATTGTTCATCGAGGGGGTGGTTTCAAAATGTATACTGTCATCGAGATATAATAGGGTGCATGTGCCAGTATGGGAACACTTCGAGGGTGGGCAAAATTTCGATTCGAAACTCGTATCTCTCTATCTCTCTTTCCACTATTGTCAGCCCTTTGCCCTCTCGTGGCAACCCAAGAGCTGCTTTCTGGTAAGCATCTACAACCCCTTCTCCTGCTCAAAATGTCGAAATCTCCCACGACAGCGCATTCTCTGAAACACCTGGACCCGAGTAAAACTTTGTGCGGTGTTTCCTCTCATTCCCTTCTCTCTCTCTCTCTCTCTCTCTCTCTCTCTCTCTCTCTCTCTCTCTCTCTCACACACACACACACACACACCCACACGCACATAGATACTCTTACCGACTATATCGACGTGAGAGTAGCACTCGAGACCGCAATTTCGAATTTCCGTTGTTACGGACGACGTTGGCAATCTGAACCTACTTCGTACCATCGCCTGAAATCCCTACCCCTTTCGTCCTTTCAACATCGAAATTTCTAATACGTCGAGACAAATCACACACACAGACACACACACACACACACACATATATATATATAGATATATGTACGAGTATATATATATATATATATATATATATATACACATATATAGGTATATGTACAAGGAAATGCGTTAGGGGTTCCCAAAATCATTACTAAGTTGCTATAAGCCAACCACACATAAGAGCACTCTGTCGTTGTTTTATAACTGATGCGTCAGAAATTATAATACGCTTGATAATTCCAAATGTTTCCACGGGTGATGCAACTTTGGTTGGTGTGATGGATAAACCATGATATATATATATATATATATATATATGCCCCTCGACCCAAAATTTAGAATGAAAGCCAAATGGAAAAGTATACGCACGAGATCCAGAATAGGATATTTGAAATATTGAAAAAAAATACAATCGATATGTAGAGAAAAAATAATACATTACAACGATATTTCTAATATGTATCCAGTCTCGGCAAAAAAATTGCCTCATCGCCATAAGCTATGTGTAATATTTTTGTTGCTTTTATTATTGAATGTAAATAATATTTTTTTATCGATATTTTTGTCATTTTTGTTATTGTCTGTGTATATATTTTTATCAATATATGTATATCGAGGGACGCTGCAGACCTTTTTCGAAGTCAAGTTATTGAAGGAATTTTGAGAGTGATAATATATAGGTGAATGATGAATGATTATTATATTGTGACTCTTTTTCTCCAATCTAAAAATCGCGAAAGATTGCTCTGAAAACTTTGTTTTAGAAAAAGGGTCCGAACTCTGAACCATATTCTCCGTTGTCCCTTTAAACTCACTATAATAATGTGATATATATATATATATCACGGAAGTGGGAATTAAAAATTTGCAGTGTATAGTGAGTAAAAAAAAAATTAAAAAAATTTACAAAAAATCTATGGGTGACATAAAAATGTATATATATTCTACATCCCAATCTTTTTCTCTGAATCCATGTGAAAAGTTGTGAGGCAAATTCTGAAGGCTGAGAGTTACCGATCTGTCGATTTGGCCTGAAATTCTCCTTCAATATAGCTATATATGCATAAATACTAAACTATATAGACCTGACGCTCATATGCAAGAGAAACTCTGTACACGGTACACTGCGCGATTTGAACTCCCTATATGCTATCCTCGTTTCCCTATACCCTCGATATTAATACGAGTTGCTAAAGCTCACTCAAACATATCGCTTGTCCTGCTTCTATGTCGTTGCTGTTTCTGTCGTTTCTGTGTGCTGCTGTTGCTGCTGCTTGTGCTGTTACTGCCGAGTTCGCTCTCCGTAATGGAACAAGCTGTCGCGTGTTTGACAACGGCGTTACCGTAACTATTTTGGAAAAGCGTTCTCATCTCTCTCCCTCTCCCTCTCTCCCTCTCCCTCTCTCCCTCTCTCTCTCTCTCTCTCTCTCTCTCTCTCTCTCTCTCTCTCTCTCTCTCTCTCTCTCTCTCTCTCTCTCTCTCTCTCTTTCACACATACACACACACACACAAACACTCGACATTAGGGAGCTGAAAGAGCGCGTCTAGTTTGCGTGTGTGTGTGTGCGTGAGTGTTCAGTAATACGGATATAATGTCTATAGATATATAAGAAAGACAAGGGTGAATAAACCCCCGCACCCCTCGACGAAATCGTACGTAGAGTTAAAGGACCACTTTGACGTTGTGTTCGCCATTGGAGAGAGAGAGAGAGAGAGAGAGAGAGAGAGAGAGAGCCACACGAAGCCCACCTAAGCTTTACCCATGAGAGTACACGCGAGTCACTATAATGTCTCGACCGAGGCGGAATATGGGCTGTAGAACAAGGGAAACATACTATTATATGCTTCTTGGCAATGCCATTATCGCTGTCATCGTCTGTCTACCTTTTGCCAATTCCACGTATGGGGGTTTGCTCATTCAAAATTTCTGGGAAAGCCATATACAATATGTATGTGTGTGTGTGTGTGTGTGTGTGTGTATTGCAAATGGTTTTTGCATGGAAATATGGTTAATATCCGACCCCTCAATGCGATTGACTGTCCCGAAAGTTCAACAGTAATTTATTTGTCGATTGTAATAATATTGTATGGGTTTCAACGAACTGCATATACTCACTCTTAATTATCTTGTTATAAAAAAAAATCTACATTTTTGTCTTTGATTGGTATATGTCGTTCTCGTATAAATAAGATATTTATCATAGGAATTGAAAAAAAAAATCCTTATTAATTTGAATACCATAAATTAATCGGTCCTTTTTATGATGACCAAAAAATAATTGATTAAGTTACGTATACGTTTCAGGGAACTGCATATACTCACTTTTAATTATCTTGTTATAAAAAAAAAAAATCTACATTTTTGTCTTTGATGGGTATATGTCGTTCTCGTATAAATAAGACATTTATCATAGAAATTGAAAAAAAAAATCCTTATTAATTTGAATACCATAAATTAATCGGTCCTTTTTATGATGACCAAAAAATAATTGATTAAGTTACGTATACGTTTCAGGGAACTGCATATACTCACTTTTAATTATCTTGTTATAAAAAAAAAAATCTACATTTTTGTCTTTGATGGGTATATGTCGTTCTCGTATAAATAAGACATTTATCATAGAAATTTAAAAAATATTCCTTATTAATTTGAATACCATAAATTAATCGGTCCTTTTTATGATGACCAAAAAATAATTGATTAAGTTACGTATACGTTTCAGGGAACTGCATATACTCACTTTTAATTATCTTGTTATAAAAAAAAAAATCTACATTTTTGTCTTTGATGGGTATATGTCGTTCTCGTATAAATAAGACATTTATCATAGAAATTTAAAAAATATTCCTTATTAATTTGAATACCATAAATTAATCGGTCCTTTTTATGATGACCAAAAAATAATTGATTAAATAAGACATTTATCATAGGAATTGAAAAAAGAATCCTTATTAATTTGAATACCATAAATTAACCTGCCCTTTTTATGATGACGGCCCTTTTATGGGAAAGCCATATATAATATATATATGTATATATGTGTGTGTGTGTTGCAAATGGTTTTTGCATGGAAATATGGTTAATATCCGACCCCTCAATGCGATTGACTGTCCCGAAAGTTCAACAGTACTTTATTTGTCAATTGTAATAATATTGCATTTATATGGAAGTGTGAAAAGTTTGCAAATGATTATTTAACAACTCTTATTTGTTGCGAGATTTATGAAAACTTGACAAATTAATTTAACAATTAGAAAAAAATGGTGGTGGTTTTCAAATTTTTTATAAAATAATAAAAGAATATTTGCGTCCGAACAATTTTTTACAATTGGTAAATCCTTGATAGAATGCAATAAAAAAAAATGTGAGATCACAAAAATAAGACGCTGATTTTATACAGTACACATGAACATCTATCAGAAGACGACAGGCTGTCCCTGTCCTAGATTTTAGTATAATACCAAAAATCACCACCACGATCGCTGACAGTCCAGTCCTTGCCACAAACACACAAACGGACACGCACACACACACACACATACATACACACAATCATAATAGTATTCCCTCTGCAGAGGCATGAGAGAACGCCACAAAATTTTGGCTGGGATTTCAGAAACGCTCCACAGAACACGCGCATATATATCTCTACTCTGGTACGAATCCATATTCGTCATGCACATCGCTAATAGGAATGACGCACATGGGTATATCAGTGCTATTAGCAATGTTGGTTATTCGCTGCACAGACTGCGGTACAAGTGGCAGAGATACTCTGTAGCGAGGAGAGGCTTAAGTGGTTAACGCGATCGAAGCACGATTCCCTATCACGACACGCATGTCTAATCAAATTCCAAATGAGATATAAACAGAGGACGTGAATGGAGATATATTTTTAATTATCATACACATATGGACATATTTTTTAAGATTTTCATAATCATCAAAGGGTTATTCAATAAACTTGTTCAAAATATTGAACAAGTATTTCAATATTCAATAGTCAATATTTTGAACAAGTTTATTGAATAATCCTCATAGAAAATATTCCATATTATCTGGCAGACTAGATGAAGTGAATTCGAGAAATAGCCGATGATCTCGAGTCAACAAGTATTTGAAAAAATAATTGAACAAGTATTTCAATATTCAATAGTCAATATTTTGAACAAGTTTATTGAATAATCCTCTGATGGCATCCTCATAGAAAATATTCCATATTATCTGGCAGACTAGATGAAGTGAATTCGAGAAATAGCCGATGATTTTGAGTCAACAAGTATTTGAAAAAATAATTGAACAAGTATTTCAATATTCAATAGTCAATATTTTTAACAAGTTTATTGAATAACCTCATAGAAAATATTCTATCTTATCTAGCAGACTAGATGAAGTGAATACGAGAAATAGCCGATGATGTCAAGTCAATATTTTGAACAAGTTTATTGAATAATTCTCTGATGATACCCTCATAGAAAATATTCCATATTATCTAGCAGACTAGATGAAGTGAATTCGAGAAATAGCCGATGATTTTGAGTCAACAAGTATTTGAAAAAATAATTGAACAAGTATTTCAATATTCTATAGTCAATATTTTGAATGAGTTTATTGAATACTTCTCTAATGATACCCTCATAGAAAATATTCTATTTTATCTAGCAGAGTAGATGAAGGAATTCGAGAAATAGCCAATGATGTCGAGTCCATCAAAAGTCCACCACAAGATTTTTTTGATTTTTGGTACACTTTAAGCTTGCTTAGACTTTAGATTTGCCTCTCGTAGAGGTTCGTGGAGCTTGAAGGTCTCTGAACTTTTTTACGTTACGGTTGAAATTTTTATACTATTGTTACGTTGCAGTTAAAATTTTTATACTTTTGTTACATTACAGTTGAAATTGAAAAAGCCAAGTAGGATCGTGTCAGTGTATTTATTTTTCTGTTGTTCAATCTTCGATCCACCATAGACAATTTTTTTTAAATTCAATATGGTTTGACGTTATTGAAATTATTATTTTTCCGTTATTGCAAAAACTTTGTTCACTCGTATTATCTGAATTCATATAATAATTAGGTATTGGAAATGGGCACTATTCGGCTATTAAATAAAATTCTTTAGACTAGTTTTCATTAATTATTATCGAAGATCAAGCTCGTGCGATGAAATTGTAATGGGGCAAAAGCGCGAGATATTTCCCGGGTCAAAGGGGAAGAGGAAATTCTTAACTGTCAGGACTCCGAATTCATAGCACGGAACTTGAGATGGTGTTACCATACATATATATATATATATATATAGATGCAGAGTGAATTGCAGCGAAGAGCAAAGCCTCCATTGGCTTAACACTTGAGAACGCAAGAATTTCAGATTCTCGAGGATTGCGTCGCAGTGGAATAGGTTATGGTCACCCCGATTGCCAAAGGCACACCATCATCTCCACCAGCAAACCCGCTCCAGTTTCTCTCCTCGCTTCTCTAAAGATCTTGGGCGTTTGCTGATCGTCGTGGAAATCTCGATGCCACGTCCGGTTATGTCAGGAAGGGATTGCAGAAATTCCATTTCTAGTTCATCCGACTCAATTCTCGATTATTCCGAGCACTCTCTCTCTCTCTCTATCATTATATGGAATCTCGCGATTCAAACTACAATATATACATATATATTTGTATACGTAATGACACCAAGCACTCACGCCGTCCATGGGAGCCGGTGGTTCTGTTCCCTCTCACACGTTGTCTTCTCCTCGAGAGACATCTCGATTTCTCCCTCGGGTTCTATGCCAAGTATTCCTCGATGAATTTGTGTTTATTACACCAAAAACAATACAGAGAATACCGAATGTCTTGAAGGAATTTCCTAAACTGCACAGTTTAAAAATGGACGTTTCTCTAATTTCGTTCACTATTTCAGCACCAAGGAAAGTTTAATAAATTCCTCTGCGAAGATGGTTTGGTGTGAATGAAATGGGTCGAGGAGAATTTTAAATTAACGTCGCTATTTCAAATTGAAAATAAATTAGGTTAAAAAAAACCTTGCCTTAATTATTTGGTATTTTATACAAAATTTTCATTTGTCAATTCTCATTTCATTCCGATTTGGAGCCAAAAAATATTATTGACGCTGCTTACTTGGAGTAGAAAAAATATTATTCTATAGAAATAACTGTCATATGGGCGATCTGTCATGTCAGTTGTAATTGCCGTCAATAAGCTATCGAAAAATAATAATAAAATTATACAATGTTATTCGTGAAAATGAAGTGCAAATAAATTTTTGCCCTTCTCGAAAATAAACCGGGGACGATTGCCATACAATCCCGAATAAAATGCTGCTTCGATACGTTGACACGAAAAAGCTCGATGTCATTCTAAAATGCATATCCATCACTGAAAAATTTCTAATTAAATCCACCGAGGTCATTAAAATACAAATACAAAAATTTGCATATATTTATAATTTTGGATTTACCCAACCGACTCGAAGATTTCCAATTGATTTTATTATTTTCTAATTCTTTGAATTGGGGATTTTTCAATCCGAAATAAAAAATAAAAAAATTATCTTGGTTCCTTGCAAAAGCGTAAACACGTCTCGTACGAATTAACCGAGAACTCCATTGGTAGGATGGAAGCTGCATTGGTTGATCATAAAAAATAACGCCCTAACACTATGTTTTTTTTTTACGTGTTAATTAAAGTATAAAATAGTTTTGAAAAAGTGACTTTCTCTTCGTATTTTAATACATTCGGATGTAATAATAACCTCGACGACCCATAACTAACGACAATAACAAAGTGGCCCCCCCCCCCCCCCCAACCTTAAGTTCGCTAGACGCTTTGCCATGCTGGGAACAGTGCTGGGGTGTAAAACATGGCAGAGTGAACGAGAGGGAGGGAGGGAGAGAGAGAGAGAGAGAGAGAGAGAGAGAGAGAGAGAGAGGGCAGCTCAACTGCCGCGAGGGAAGTAGTAGCTGCAATTTGTACCCAGACAGGATTAAGTGCTCGTGAGTTGCAGCCACTTAGGTGCTCCTGGTTTATGCTGAGAGGCTGAGAGAGAGAGAGAGAGAGAGAGAGAGAGAGAGAGAGAGAGAGAGAGAGAGAGAGAGAGAGAGAGAGAGAGAGAGAGAGAGAGAGAGAGAGAGAGAGAGAGAGAGAGAGAGAGAGAGAGAGAGAGAGAGAGAGAGAGAGAGAGAGAGAGAGAGAGAGAGAGAGAGAGAGAGAGAGAGAGAGAGAGAGAGAGGATGACCCAGAAGGAGATACGCAGAGCCCTCTACCACCAACTGTTTGTATGATAATTCACAACTTACTTAACCATAATTGAACTCATAGTTAACGCACTTCGTACGCTGGTGGATTTATACGTGACAGTGTCACGCTGCACAAAATATGAAAAAATATTTTGATCAAATATGAATAATATTACCATTTTTTTTTCCTCTCGTTTCAACTATTTTTCCCAAATCCAAACGTGAGCTATTTTTTTTTTTTTACCAAGTCATCGAAAAAAATAAAAATAAACGAATTTATTTACATTATTCCGTTCGATATCAATTTAGAGTGGAAATTTAAGAAAAAGCAAGATAATCTCTCTTTAACCAACCAAAAACGACCAAAAATTATACCAAATTTTTAATGCAAATGATTGAATTTTTTTTTTTGTGTTTAATGAACTTACGAAAATTGTTATCAGTGCGATGACTGGTGGAAAAATTCGAGTGTTGGACTCGAGTAACGTCGATCTCGACGATGTGCACGATCCGATAATTGTAACGTCGGTGGATTGAACGTTGAAACTCTAACGGTGTCGCGCACGCTAATTAAGGCTGCTCGCTAACGAATTCTCGCTTGGTATCGCCGAGCCAGTATATCGGGGGGAGGGGGGATCCATCGCGAGTCGAATGACCACGATGAGTATTAACAGTTTCGCTATGGGGGGTAGCGCGTATACTGGATAGCAACGAAGCTGCAGCGAAATAGTCGAAACGAAAGTTTCACCCCTTCCATCTCTCTCTCTCTCTCTCTCTTTCTCTTTCTCCCTCTCTCGATATCCTCTCGTACTGGCTTTACGACAGGTAATTGGCGGTATTTAGGTCTCACAATCTAGCTGCAGCTCTACCAACGGAGGGATTCTCCCTCAAACAGTCCCGCAAAATGCTGGCAGGTCGTGTACGTGATCGAAATAACGAGAAAGTGGGGTAAGCTCTCTCTCTCTCTCTCTCTCTCTCTCCTCTGTCTCTCTCTCTGCCCATTTCTCTCTTTTTCGACTAAAACTGCTGTTGCCTCTACTGTTTCTACTGCCATTAAGAACGTTACAAAGACAACAAAATGTATTCAAGAAACTTTCTAATAGGATGACAAAAATCTATTTTCAAAGGTCATTTTTTTGTATTACTTAATATTTAAAAAAATAAGGTGGAAATTGAAATTTGCCTAATGCTTCCTCATAATTTTTAGGCATTCATAAATTTTCCTCCATGAGACAGGAACGTTTTTAATTTTGGCTTCCACATAGAGGAAGCTTTGTTTATTCTTGAATAATAAGGACGAAGCAATGTTCTAGATGTAATTTTTATATTTTTCCTTCCCTTTTCACTTGTCCCCCAGCCTATTTATATGTAGGCAGTTTTAGCTCGATTGATGAAAATGTACGAAAGTTAAAGCGATCATGCTAATTTTTCGAAAAATTTAAAATTTCGTAAATTTCAAAATTTCATAAAATTTCAACCCTTTTGACCGATATTTTTTTTAATTCAAAAATTCATTATCTTATTATAAAAAAAAAAAATCTACATTTTTGTCTTTGATAGGTATGTCGTTCTCGTATAAATAAGAAATTTATCATAGGAATTGAAAAAAATATTCCTTATTAATTTGAATACCATAAATTAATCGGTCCTTTTTATGATGCCCAAAAAATAATTGATTAAGTTACGTATACGTTTCAACGAAGTGCATATATTCACTCTTAATTATCTTGTTATAAAAAAAAATCTACATTTTTGTCTTTGATAGGTATGTCGTGCTCGTATAAATAAGACATTTATTATAGGAATTGAAAAAAATATTCCTTATTAATTTGAATACCATAAATTAATCGGTCCTTTTTATGATGACCAAAAAATAACTGATTAAGTTACGTATACGTTTCAACGAACTGCATATATTCACTCTTCATTATCTTGTTATAAAAAAAAATCTACATTTTTGTCTTCGATAGGTATGTCGTTCTCGTATAAATAAGACATTTATTATAGGAATTGAAAAAAATATTCCTTATTAATTTGAATACCATAAATTAATTGGTCCTTTTTATGATGACCAAAAAATAATTGATTAAGTTACGTATACGTTTCAACGAACTGCATATATTCACTCTTAATTATCTTGTTATAAAAAAAAATCTACATTTTTGTCTTTGATAGGTATGTCGTGCTCGTATAAATAAGACATTTATTATAGGAATTGAAAAAAATATTCCTTATTAATTTGAATACCATAAATTAATCGGTCCTTTTTATGATGACCAAAAAATAATTGATTAAGTTACGTATACGTTTCAACGAACTGCATATATTCACTCTTCATTATCTTGTTATAAAAAAAAATCTACATTTTTGTCTTCGATAGGTATGTCGTTCTCGTATAAATAAGACATTTATTATAGGAATTGAAAAAAATATTCCTTATTAATTTGAATACCATAAATTAATTGGTCCTTTTTATGATGACCAAAAAATAATTGATTAAGTTACGTATACGTTTCAACGAACTGCATATATTCACTCTTCATTATCTTGTTATAAAAAAAAAATCTACATTTTTGTCTTTGATAGGTATGTCGTGCTCGTATAAATAAGAAATTTATCATAGGAATTGAAAAAAAAAATCCTTATTAATTTGAATACCATAAATTAATCGGCCCTTTTTATGATGACCAAAAAATAATTGATTAAGTTACGTATACGTTTCAACGAAGTGCATATATTCACTCTTCATTATCTTGTTATAAAAAGAAAATTAACATCTTTGTCCCTGGTAGGTACGTCGTTTCAATAAAGTGCTTTGGAGTAAAGAGACTATTACTGTGTTGGACTGCATTGGCCCGGGGCCTCGGGGTCACCGCCAAATCCTTTGAGAATCTTGATAGTCTCTGGCAACAGGTAAGTCGATAGGAATGAGAGTGAGAGAGATGAAGAGAAAGAGATAGAATTTCCTTTTCATCCCATACTATAGTATATATACACAATGTATGCATAATGGATAAAGGGCAAAGGTTGCAAAAGGCGAAAGGTACAAAGAATCCCCAAGACGTCGACGAGGCTTTTGAAAAATGGCGACCAGAGGAGTGGAGAAGAAAATTCTCTTGTCTTTGTTCCTCGGTCTCGTCTGTATGAAGAATGTGCCGGGCTGGACGACCACGCTGCTCAGACGTAAGGGGTGCACGGGGGTGGCAAACGGTCAAAGTAAGGGGTGAAACTCTCGTCGGATTGCACGCGAGAGGGTCATGTCGACCGATGGATATCGATCCTGGGTCATTTCACGAGAGAGAAGAGAATTTTTTTTCATCTGGATATACCATCAAGTTTGATCATAATTGACACAATGAGCAACAAAAGCCGATCAAACCCATCAAATTGCAAAAACCATGACAGCTCAATCATCATTGTGTTATTTTAACGAAAACCAACAATCTTTTTCGATAATTATACATTTTTTTTTTCTCGATCAAAGGATGAAATGTAAGCTAACGAAAATTTCGCGTTTTAACCTAAGAGCATCGATTCCTTGTGAATTTTCATCCACTGTTATGCTACAGAATAGTCCAAAATGGAATGAGAGAGATGGAGAAATCATAGCTTCGAATAGAACGATTTACGTGGGTAACTGGTCAGCTGGAGATAGAGAATGAGGGGCGTATGGGAAACCTTCCATTTTGGTAACAGAACATACAAATAGACGAGGTACCAGCAACGGGTAAACATAAATTTACTATAATCGTCGAGGAATGGTGGACGAGGAGGGGTCGGAATATTGGCCGAGAATAAGCGCAATGAAGGGCCGAAGAGGATTGAAATTGCAAGGGGAATGCTCCTATGTCGCTTTAGTCACTGTACCTTTCAATATGCATATATATATATATATATATATATATGTATGCATATTGAAAGGTATATATATATAGGAATACTCTGCAACTGCTGCTCTGCAGTGTCATATATAGGCGGGCAATAAACATACAATGGCACTCCAATAACCACGAAACGGGCAATCGCAAACACGAGGGCCACGCCCGTCGTACTTTACCCTCGTAATCCCGAAGCAAACAGGGCATAATGCAAACATACGCGCTGCAAACTAACCCATAGGGCACGACTACACTCTCCACAACAGTCTTTTTTTTTCACATAAACACACATTTATATATTTGGCATTCAAGACCAAAAGGGACGGATCAGTGCGACCCTCATCCTCTGGGGTTTGACCCTCAATTAATTAAATTATCGTTGCAACCCTAACAGTCATGCTATTTTTTGTCGTTTATTTGGCCAGCTGCTATTTGATAAAAATTTGTTGAAGAAAAAAAATTGGCACCAAACAAAAGGCTAGATACAGATTGAAATCTGGTAAAATTTATGAAAATCCTGTAACCCTATGAACCCTATAAAAAATGTCAAGCCGCATCCTAGAATGGGCGGTCCATTTTGCTTTCACTAATTTATTATTTATTTTTGTTTATTGATATAAAAAATTTCAAGCCGTATCCCAGAATGGGCCGTCCCTTGTATCCCCTTTTTTTTTAAATTTATTTATATTTATTTAAAAAATACGTTAAAAAAGGTAACACGATTTTTTTGAAAATTCGGATATCTGATTCAGGTGACAAGCTCGAAATACTCGCTCGCGAAAAACGAGCAAGTTTCGTTAATGGACGGGGAGGAGATACAAAAAAGGGAGAGATCTGTGCGACCCTCATCCACTGGGGTTTGACCCTCAATAAATTAAATTATTGTTGCAGCCCTAACAGTCATGCTATTTTTTTTCGTTTATTTGGCCAGCTGCTATTTGATAAAAATTTGTTGAAGAAAAGAAATTGGCACCAAACAAAAGGCTAGATACAGTTTGACATCTGGTAAAATTTATGAAAATCCTGTAACCCTATGAACCCTATAAAAAATTTCAAGCCGTATCCTAGAATGGGCGGTCCATTTTGCTTTCACTAATTTATTATTTATTTTTGTTTATTGATATAAAAAATTTCAAGCCGTATCCCAGAATGGGCCGTCCCTTGTATCCCCTTTTTTTTTAAATTTATTTATATTTATTTAAAAAATACGTTAAAAAAGGTAACACGATTTTTTTGAAAATTCGGATATCTGATTCAGGTGACAAGCTCGAAATACTCGCTCGCAAAAAACGAGCAAGTTTCGTTAATGGACGGGGAGGAGATACAAAAAAGGGAGAGATCTGTGCGACCCTCATCCACTGGGGTTTGACCCTCAATAAATTAAATTATTGTTGCAACTCTAACAGTCATGCTATTTTTTTTCGTTTATTTGGCCAGCTGCTAATTTGATAAAAATTTGTTGAAGAAAAAAAATTGGCACCAAACAAAAGGCTACATACAGTTTGACATCTGGTAAAATTTATGAAAATCCTGTAACCCTATGAACCCTATAAAAAATTATAAAAAATTTCAGGCCGTATCCCAAATTTTTTTTCTTTATTTAAAAAATACGTTAAAAAAGGAAACACGATTATTTTGAAAATTTGGATATCTCATAGAGGATTATTCAGGTGACAAGCTCGAAATACTCGCTCGGGAAAAACGAGAGAGTTTCGTTAATGGACCGGCAGGAGATACAAAGCGCCAGAGATATAACAAAACGTACGAAAAAAAAATGATGGTGTCTCACCCAGAGTGATTCATAGCGGAATCTCCGACACACGCACACACATTCAGAGGTCCGAGAGAAAATCTCTCGAATGATTAATCTTTTTATGATAAAATTATTAGTATGCGCCAGGAAATAATTAGCTTGATCGGAGGAAAAAAGCTCATTTGGGGCTCAATGGGGTGAGTCTCGCTTTTCAGGGTGGATTCCACTCGCTAGATCCCGGAAACTTCTATGTATGTGTGTAAATATATATCGTATGTTCAAAACACGTTCAAAATAAGCCGTTCAAACCCGTTTGTATTTATTATCGGAGCAACCATGGGTGAGAGCAGAGCTCAACCGTTCCTGGTTGCAGTTCGTCATAATTTGGGATAAATCGCGACAAGGGCTCTAGGGGGGTTGGGCTTGCGCCCGGGGATTCATCCGGCTCGTCTCTGTGTTCTCGTTTGTTTCTGTGTTGGCCAACCCGAACTATCAAGCTCTCTATAGCATCGGGGGAACGCAAGCGATGGCGTTATAGTCGTTTTTCTCACTCTCACCGTAACTCAGGTTGATTGACGCTAAATCCGCAGGATTAGTCCCGTATAGCGTCGAACGGTACAACGTTATAGTATACAGGGCGCAGCCCAGAACGATCGTCCACACTGATGCCCTTCGAGCTGGCTCTAGCTGGGATCTGTTCACCCATATTGATGATGGTTAGCTTCGTCATTCGACATGGCAGCACAGACTACTGTTGGCTTCTCTGCTACTAAACTATATATATATATATATATGTGTGTGTGTGTGTGTGTGTGTGTGGGTGTGTGTGGGTATGTACGTCAGGTACCATTCGACCTGGAAAACCGCAGAGTTTCGCTCGCCTTATTGATTTAGCCCTCCGTTTATACATCCTCTCTATTCCCACAGTCCAGGAACTTTGAGCGTTTATCCAACCAAACTCGGAGTAAGCGAGACTGACGACGGTTATTCATCAAGATTCACCGATAGACATACGCACTTTGGATGTTTTCATAGGTTCTGTTTGGGTACCTTTTAATACGAGGTACACTCGAACATCAATATGGGTGACAGACCATACGTGATTAGAAGTCTTCTCTGTATTGATTCGGCTCTTTGGATTTCGTTCAGGCGTTATAACGGATCAACCGGTTGGATGTTGATCAACGTAATTAATAGTTTCCAATCGGCTGATCAGGAAAGATCTCCAGCAGTCGAATATAACGGTTAGGGTCAGTGGTAAGCTCATGGGCAAATGCAGCTTTTATTGGGAATGGTGACAGTGCTAGAGTTACGATGATGTCTGAATAACGTTGATGGTAAATTCTCAATTCTTCGTAAACGATAGAACTTTTTTTTTTCATTTGGCATGTGCTGGTGGAGTTGAATTTGTTGGCAATTTTTTTCGAATTCATATGAGTAACATTATAAATATCATCGTGACATTTAATCGATAGAATTATATCACCCAGTTATCGTTCAACATTTATGTTTGGGATTCAGTATGCTAATTTTTTTATAATTAAGGATTCAAACGAATGGCTTGTCTTACTTCCCATCACATCAAATATACTGCAATAAAGTTATTCATTTTAATGAATGTCTATTATTGCCAATTGCCAATAGCATATAAGCATATCAATAGCTTTTGTCATTCAGTAAAATGAAAATCAGTTGTGAAATTATTACTGCTTCATTGAGGTGATGACGTGTTGACTTAAATAGCGAGCGTATATACTCAGGGAGGAAGATATTGAACAAAGAGGAATAAATTTAGTGTATTTACCTTAATTATTATATTACTACATAACTATAATTATTGTATTGGCCATTTTAACAAATTAATTAATTTTTTCCCGTTTATGTCATGGATAACCAATGATGAGTAGTTTAAGTTAAATCGAACCCTAACTTTTACAGTATATCAGCATGTCAATAGCTTTCGTCATTCAATAAAATGAAAATCAGTTGTGAAATTATTACTGCTTCATTGAGGTGATGACGTGTTGACTTAAATGGCGAGCATATATACTCAGGGAGGAAGATATTGAACGAAGAGGAATAAATTTGGTTTATTTACTCTAATTATTACATTACTATATAATTATAATTATTATATTGACCATTTTAACAAATTAATTAATTTTTTCATGTCCATATAATGAATAACCAATAATGGGCAGGTTAAGTTAAATCAAACCCTAACTTTTAACGATCATTTTGGCTGATCAATCAAGATCAATATTGACAGTGGAACATTTTTCTAACGAAATTATGAAATCCGTTGCATGCATTTCAACCGCTCTCTCGCTAATCAGAATGGAACTTAATTTCGTGATAAAGATTTAAGGTAATTACGTTTCATTCCAGAACGGAGATGCAGCCAAGTATTATTTCAGTTTTCATGAGGATAAGAGGTGGACCGAGTACATATATAGTTCGAAACTTTTGGTTTTTGCTCGAGGTTAACTCTACAGACGTGCCTAATCGTGGAGGCAGACACGATGTGTAACTTTTAGCCGAAAACGTAGAAGAAGCCTCGTTGCGATCATTCGTTATTTTGTGAAATTTGATTTGCTTTTTCGCAACTGGTGCTCTCTCTTCATATCGTTTTCCTTAGGGGAGCATCTATATATAAGGGTGTGATATATATCCCTATAAAGAGTGCTCTGTACCAGAGTGTGCAGAAAACGAGAAGTGATGAAGTTACTGGAAAGGCGTCGCACACATCACTGAATCTTTAGCTACCGAGTTTCTCGTCTTTACCTTTCATTCCCTCTTTCTCTCTTCCTCTATTCCGCCTCGTCTGAGTCTCCATTTGTTTTTTCTCTCGTTTATTCTCATTCCTATGCTTATGTACATTTCCCTGCCTCGTACTACTCTCTCTCTTTCCTCTTCTCCTCTCTCTCTCTCTCTCTTTCTTCAACATTAGCGAGATACCCAAAAGAATGAAAAGACGTTTCCAACGAGCACACGATGGGTAATGAAAATAAGAGGTTTTTCCAAGGGTAGTTATTTTTTATTCTCTCCCCTTAAATCCTTTTGCACCTGAAAAAGCAAACCTGAGACTGCTATTCTGACCGGAGCATGGAGAGCTTTTCCGTGAAATAAGCGAACACAACAAGAGGGCCCACGTCAGACTGCGACAAGGTTCATGGATGGTGGGCGGCTGAAGCAAGAAAATAAAAAGAACGAAGAGTGGAAAGAACGGAAGAGAGAATAAAAAAAGAAAAACTCTGGGCAGCAAAGAGAGAATGAATGGGAAGAAAGTTAGTCCGAGGCGATGGACGAGCGAGAGAACTGTGACTTATTGGGAGATACTACTGAGGCATTAGGTGATGGTCTTTTATTTCAAAAATAAATTTTCTCGTCAGTTCGAAGTAGACGCTTCTCGACCACGCACAGTTCGTTTCGATTTGCGCAAAAGTGAAAAGGTCATACGTACATATATATATATATATATATTCTCCCATATATGGCGTATTTCATGTGACTCGAGGCTTTTTTTAGCCCTGCAAATTTTTGAGGTCCAATAATTTCAAACGGGTCGTTAAAAAATAAAAAAATAAAAAAATGGTCGGCAAGAAAATTTGTGATATTTTTTTTTTTTTTCATTTCCTCTGAGAAAATTATCCATAAATTAGGGAAATTCTACTTTACGCGGATCACCTACTACCTAATTCTACTTTATGCGGATATATATATATAAATGTATCGGTACGGATTTGCAACTAATTTCGTCTGGCAGCCAATATTTCTCTACTAAAACAAGATAAAGTGGTTACTGTCGGTGTTTGGTCAGACGCGACGCCACGACGGATTTAGAGGCTTTTCAAATATCTCCGTGGTCGTCGGCAACGTACAGTTGACCTGGCTGTTACGTTAAGGTCAACCTGAAGTCGTGGAAATTTTTATACGTAATAAATTTTCGTATTTTTTTTTCTCCTATCAAGGAACTTTTCAACTTACGTTTATTTGATTTAATCAAATTGAGTTTCCACTTTTCTCATACAGACTTTGCTTCCAGGTAATACTAATATTATTTCGATTCCTGCGTGTTAAACTTTAAACTTTTAATAATACAAACTACCGCATCGTAACTAAATACATGCCTTCATAATTTGAATAAAACGTTTACTATGGGGTCGCGAATTTTTCGGAAAAGTAAAAAAAAATTATGAAAATATAATTGCAGTTTCAAAATATTGTTACAAGTATTCAAATATTATATGAAGATACGTAAAATTTTATGACAATTGACACACCTTGGGGATGACATTTGATCAACGGACAGACGTTCATGTTGAAAACGGAAGTAACAATCAAAAGTTTAGACTGAGATTTTAAGCCCAATGGACGTATCGCGATGGGCAATTAATAATTGTACTCAATATATCCGCCTCAACATAAAATACATTTTTTCTTAATTCACTAGGCCGTTACAATACTACATATATACAGGAAGTGCATGCAGTTTATTCATTATTATTCGGTTATATTTAGGTATCGGAATATTTGCCTCATATATATTTCAATCAAGCTTGGATAATTATGAAATCTCGGAGGAAGTTTGATCGTGCAGTAAAATGGTTGGAATATATAGCCATGAGCCCTCATTTACATTAAAAACATATTGGTGGTTCCTATATATATATATATATATACATGCACTATATGGATGGGCCATCGCGTGGCTTGTAAGCCTCTTTCGTTCTCTCTCTCTCACTTTTCTCCCGGATATAGCTTCATTCCACCAGCTCTTATCTGATAAAATGCTAATTCTATTTAGTCATTGGGCGAGGTGCTCTCAATGACCACATTGCTGAGCACAGACACACACACACACATACTTGGATACATGCACAACCACACGCATATATATATATACTATGTATAAGCAACTATATATTTATAAGCGTGTGCACACACATTCCATTCGAGGTTTTCTCGTTTAATCCGAGCCTCGTGCTTAGCTGTTCGTTCGGACGTATTATGCAAGTTTTCCACCAGGGTGAGATTTGATTCGCTTGATCGTTGTGTAGTTTTTGCATGGTAATCGCAACGCGAGAATTAATTGCGTTAAAAAACAACAAGTTCTCGTATATTCATATATATATATATATATGCTGGTAGGAAAGTTTTATTATTTTTAGGTGAAAAGATTTTTCCATCAGGCTGGTCCATAATAATTAAATATTTAAATATACGAAAATTCACATAAACTGGCTACTTTCTCCCATTCGTGACCCGCTCGAGAGTCGAGAGTGATTATCCTGGAAATATTTGTATTGGGGAATATTCAACATATGGAAAATCATTTATGAAGGCAACAAATGGATTATTCAACGTTTAATAATCGAATGAAAATAAGTGTAATAAGGAAAAAAATATGATGGATCGAGATTAACGAGATCACTTTTTTGTATGAGTTTTTTTTTTTTTAGTAACGTCAACATTTAGCACGAACTTTTTTTTTATTGTGGGGTGATAATTATACTCTTATATAGTTGCGAATATTTGTACGAAAAAGTTTCGAAGGCTGGTTTTTATACGGGTCTATTAGCTTAGCGTTATTATGATTTTTATTATTATTTTACTTTGGAGCCTGCATGAAAATTTAATTATGTTTTTTTTAAATATTGCACTCAATGGATTTTAAAGAATGGAAAATACATTTTTTTTGTAGCGTGTCGGGTCTCTTACAATTAGTTGAGAAAATGAATCCGAAATCTTTCATAGTTTTATGAGAAATTAGAAAAACAATTAGATTTTATGATTCGTCAATCTTTTTCTAATGATGAACTCGAAATCAATTTTTGTACGCTTGTTGAGCCTGTGTGGTAGACTTACTTTTTTACCAATCGGGGCGGCATTTGGGAAAGAATTTTGCTTGTATCCCGGCAACTTTATACTCTAGCGATTACCTCATGCATCGACCGGTCAGTAAATTAATTTTTCAGCAGCTTCCAAATGTGTATTGCTCTAATACCTCATTTAATATTATGTACCAAAACAGATCGTCCAGGGACACAAAAATAATGTTTGCTAAAAAAACATCAGCTTGAATTATTTTATTTTCGACAATGTTGACGAGAATTCTCGTTTCCGCAATTATTCTTTTATGATTGAATTATACGAAAAATAGACAATAGAACTGTCAATTATTTTATGGTTTCTGTTGAAAAATTCTTTGAAGGAAAACTATCAAAAAATCACATAATCCTATATCACGTTTTGACTATGTCAGTAAATAAAATCAATAACATATTGACGTGGTCGTTTATTGAAAATAAAAATGAATATTTCTTTATGAGCGATTTGAAGAGAGAAATTTATGAGTTTTCATGGGCACGTGTTTATATATACACGCAAATTGTTCATACCACATGTTTTTTTGGCAGGTATTCAATTTTTATCGGTATATCATCACGACGGTATATGTTTTTTCAATGTTTTTTATTCCCCCGATAAAGATCAGAACAAACAAGAGTAAAAAAACATAGCAAGGTACACTTGAGCGCTATACAAACTTTAATGAAAAAAAATAAAAAAAAATTTAGTGAACAATTTACCAATCTGTGAATGGAAATTCAACTCATGCTTGACCTCAATTTTATTGTTCATTCGCTGATTTTTCTTGCCATGGATGGATATTTGGCTACCACTACACTCTACCCACGTTCGCTTGACGTATTTTTAAATTTTCTTCTTTTCGCCAAAAAATATTATAGATTGGATGCAAGAAAAATCGGACCGTTTTTCATTCTATGTTGATGAGAACCTCTTGCTGCAATAGCTCGATCATCATCTCGCTTTCCGCAATTTCGTGAAAAAAAAAAAAGATACAAAAATATCTACTCCTTTCAATATCCCCTCATGCGTCGATGCACGATGACCAATATTGAATTGTGCGTGTACTCTCGGATAAAGGGACGAGAACCGTCGGTCTCGTATATATCGCTAGAATTTTCTCGTTCGATGAAAAACGACCTTTTAATGTTTGCTGCCCGAATTTTATTTCGTTCATCGATTGAAAAGAGAGACGAGCCACAGATTTATTTACGCACACCAAACCTATGTATACGAAACGACTATTAATTGCATTTTTTCAATAGTCAATGCCATATATATATATATATATATATATATATATATGACTTGTACGAGATTTTATGCACAGCTTGTAATTTGAGTTCTTCTATGTTTACTCAAATTTTGGTCAAATTCGTCATGGTTTTGTTGCTTTTTTTCGTAAAATATTCAAAGCAATGAAGAAGAAACTAACTAATAACAATAATAATAATTAATAGGTTTCATTCAATTTTTATTAATGGGGTAAAACAAAAATGAATAGTAATTCTTTCTTAGCTTACCGCGAAATTGATATTTTGACATTTGCAGACATCTATAGAGTTGTGCTATTTTATGGGAAACTCGTCCTCAATTACAATTTTTATTGAATCTCTTGGACTCCATTATATTGTTACGATTATTCGAGCAGAGAAATAGGGTGGTTGGCAATTTTTGTCCCGTCGGGCAGTCAGACAAAGTCTGAGTGAAAAGTGAAGTTCGAATGTTATTTTTCCAACGAGAAGGACGAGAAGGAGAATGAGACATCGTAGCGGAAAACCTTTACTGTCGCAGTAACCGTATCGCTAATGTTCGTCTTATCAGAGTGTGGGGGAATGCAGAATTGTCTTTCTTCGACAATGGGACAAAAGTCCGAAAGAGAAAGAGAGAGAGAGAGAGAGAGACAGGAAGGAAAGTCTGCTATTAAGGAAACTGATTCTCCCCTCGAAATCGAAAGATCTAAGAGTGTATGGTATCAAAATGGGCACAGCTCTCGAGTGCAATTGGTCCAAAGAGTTTTCCTCTTTTCTAAAACGTTACGAAAAAAAAAAAAAAAAACAAAAAAACAGAAACGGAAACTGCAGTAGATTGTCGAAAAAATGCGAAAAAAGTCTCTCGGGCAGCATCTCGTAACGAAGTACACACAAAGCACTTTTCTTATCAGTTTCATTTTTTTCCTCCATTCTCTATTCCCTTTCGTATTGTATTTTACTTTGTTCTTTCATTCATTTTTTAAAATTTAATTTGCAATCTCGATGATGATGATCATATCTATATAGTGATTGTTGTCACGTGGCCCAAGAGTTCAAAAATTGTACCTTCCATTCAACCGTTCATTTTAAATTACTTTTTTTTTTGAACATTATTTTTTTTCTTTTATCGTGAATATGGTCACTCAATTAAAAAAATAAAAAGTTCCAATTGCAGTTCGAAAAATATTTTGAAAGTGTTGTTCGTTATCACAAAACAAAAGGTATGTTAATGCAAAAATAAGAAAAAAACAACAAAATCCACCTACTTTTATTTGGAATGAATTTCCAAAGAAATTAAATGTCAGGCCCTTTGTGAGGGTATTTGAAATCTGGTTTTTTTTTCCCCTGGAAGAACCAAAGCTATTTTTTATTAACATAATTGACGTATCAGAATGTATCGATGATTGTATATATGTATGTAAAATATATAGTATCGTTATCGGTTTTTATCGTTTATTTAGCATGACACGAAGCTGAAACGACAGAATGAACGAATGACCGGTATGTATATATGTAAAAGGAGTATAGCAACGTTAGTACGTGACGACAGGCGATCTTCGGGACTGATCCCAGGAGATGACGGGTACTTCAATTTTCCTCTAATCCCGAGCAGCTGTCCCTGATGCCCTCGAGACATTCGACCCGAGAGCGACGTAACGAAAGCGAGCTAGAGAGAGCTAGAGAGAGCTAGAGAGAGCTAGAAAAGGAGAGAGAGAGAGAGGGAGAGAGAGAGAGCTAGAGAAAGAGAGAGAGAGAGAGAGAGAGAGAGAGAGAGAGAGAGAGAGAATGGCCTCCCAGCCTTCACCAAACCTATTTTTTCCTTATTTTCGTCCCTCTCATCCTTCTCTGCGCTACGTCTTCCCACGAAAGGTTATGTACTAAGCATACCCATATATATATATATATATGTACATGTCAAGGCTAAATTCAGAATAGTTGGCACATTTTTAGTTGGCACCCAAAATTTTTACCCCCAGCTGCCCCCCAAGTTCACTCAAATTTTAAGTATGGAAGGCTCAAAGTGAGGTTTTTGACTCTTTGCTGAAGAACCGGAAGGGCCCAATTTTATCCAAGTGACGTGACAATTTTACCCAAGTATTCCAAATTACAGTATGCCAGCAGATAGAAAAAATATTTATACGAGCAACTATTAAGTAAAAATAACTAGAAATTTATAGTTTGTGTGATTATTTTATATTCGAAAACTGTCATCGTTTTATCATAAAAATAATTGCATATCCAATTGTTGTCTTCACTTAACCCTTATGGTGTTTCCTCCAATTTCTAACGACAACTTTTAAAATATGTCGCGTCCCACCTAGTGACAGTTTTTACGCATTTAAAGCTCACGAAGAACATAATGATTTTCGATCAATAAATTGCCGCATGAAGATCTCCGAATTTCATCGATCAAATTAATTCGTCATGTGAGCATGGTCCGTCCCAATATTCACGATCTTCATAATCATAACAATATATAAAGATATTGTACTGTTTTAAAGATTTTATATTATATATATAAAAGACATTTATAAATGCACAAGCATATAACGTTACATATATATGGTATATATGTATATATATATATACATATATATATATATACATATATATATTCATAGAAAAGCTATAGAGAGGAATATCGACGAAGCGAATTTTGCGTTGCTCCAGGCGTGACTGTGCTGAAATATAGTCGGTTCGTTCGACGCCCCTTTGCTTTTGCATATTCATACCTTTTGGTGGTGGGGTTACTGGAGTTGGAGGGGATTTTTGCGCATATGTTGCCAATAAGTTTGTCGTGATGCTGTATGGTGTGACCAGGTCGCGGCTGGCGTTTCTGTGCACTTCCGGAAGCTTTATCGTAAACTCACGCGTGTGTATGTTTTTGTATTTGTGTTTTTCACTCTCGCACTCTCATATTCCGATGTATGCACGTTTGTTCATACCCGTCACGTGTTTCCGGAAACACTCTATGTACACACATACACACACGCATACATACATACATACATACACATATATATATATATATATATATATATATATATATATATATATGTATGTATGTATAATGCCTGTATAGTAAACAAATACTATGCACGTACAAAAGTGTGCATGTATTTGTGTGTATGTGGATACTTCGAATATATGTGGAATGGATGTCTGCAATGTACAAATTTGCACACAAAAAAATGTCATTTGAAACGACTATGGCTCCTTTGTGCGTTACATAGCGTGCGTGTGATATGCAAAAGCTCTCGAGTTTCAATTTGAAATGTTGTAATGACTGTCACGTTACAAAGCTCCTATCCCACGTGACGTAGAGGAGAAGAGAGCGAAGTCCGAGACAAAGCAAAAATATGAGATAACATTTTGGAACGCTGCGAGAGAAATGCCACGTTTTTTTTTTTTTTTTTTTTTACGTACCAACTCATGAAGGGAAAGAATCGTTTCCACGATGGTCATAACGTTTGTGTATTCTTCTTTTTTTTTTTTTTAATTTTTTTATACCAGATGAGGAAATAATGTGATTGCATGGAAATATCATTTGTTTCACGAAAATTGTATGGACAAATTCATTGCGCCCAACTTTATGACGTTCTATTTGAAGATTTTTCCGTACAGAAATTTGCCCGTCTGACCAAAACGGGATTTTTCTACTTTGTAGAAACTTCACACTTGTTCCAATAAATTAGCTATATAATTCACGAAACGAGTTTTATTTTTTTTGTTTAATACTAGATGATGAAATAATGTGATTGCATGGGAATATCATTTGTTTCACGAAAATTGTATGGACAAATTCATTGCGCCCAATTTTATGACGTTCTATTTGAAGATTTTTCCGTACAGAAATTTGCCCGTCTGACCAAAACGGGATTTTTCTACTTTGTAGAAAATTCACACTTGTTTCAATAAATTAGCTATATAATTTACGAAACGAGTTTTTTTTTTTGGTCAGGATTTTACCCGAGCCCTTTTTAAAAAAATATTTCTTTCTTTCTTTTTCGTATTACAAATGTGTTGGATACGAGATGTGGTTGGTTATATTACGGCACAGTCGTAGGCTGACGGATTCTCTCGTTTTTGTTCCAACGGTTTTTCCTTGTATAATTAATTATCCAACGCATCTGGCGACAATTCGCAGGGGTGATGAAACTTTTTTATTCTTGTTTTTTTTTTTTTTTTTTTTTACCTCGGTCCCTTCGAGACCGCACCCGCATGGGTTTTGGCTCTTAGGATTCGTTCTTTCACGCTCGTTTCTTTTTTTTTCCTTCCTCCGGACTCGTCCCGGTCTCTTTCTCTGTGTCTGTCGAGTGGGATAAGCGAGAGAAACCGAGAAAACTAACGGGAGGAGCATCTGACGGAGAAAAAGAGACCTTCGAGAATTCGAGTTCCCTCTGCTTGATTTATCCGCCTTGGCCTCAGCTTTCTCTCTCCCCTGTGACGGACGCGAACGCTTTTCCAACACTGTTGCCAGGCACTTTTCCAGAACGTTTATATATATATATATATATATGTGTATATCGAAAGCGAAAATCCATCGAGGAGCTGTGTGTTTCATGAAAACGTGATGGAAAAGCTCTGACGAACTGACGCTTGTCAGTTTTTGAATTGCGAGCCCGTATGGAAAATAAAAAATTATCCGATTTCAGGGCGAGAAGAGGAGAATAAAATGTGATATGTAACATGTTGAATTGACCGTCGAGGAAAATTGTGCAGCTCATGTAATGATTTTCGTAAAATTATTACAATTATATTCTACAAATTTTCGACTATGTTGTTTTTTTTTTTTTCAAAATCTTTAAATTTTATTTACACGAGATGTAAACAAAGTGTAAACAAAGTCTCCATTTTCTAGTCACGAGTATTTTTCATTTTAAATATTTGTCATTGCATATTGTATTTTTTTTTGTTCAGGGAATTTTTTAAGTTTTTTTTTAGAATGTATCTCTAATATTTTTAAGATTGATTGATTAGGGGATCAAATAGTTAAACAATAGTTTTACATTCTTCGTGTCATCATTTCGATTTTTTTTTCTTCTGCTTCAGTTTGGTATATATAAATTCTTCTCTAATAGTTGAAATTCTTTACTATAATTTCTCAAAGTATTTATCGAATATGATAATATTTTATGAATAAAAAAATGCCTTCTCAATATAGATACGCGCGAGCATTCCTCGTTGTGTTTTTTTTTTTTCTGTGTTCAGTTCACCATCTCAAATTTTCATTCTCTTTCCAACTTTCGGATATTTCGTTGGATTTTGCCTCAAGCATATTCTGCGGGTGAACAAAAAGTTATATAAGCTCCGAAGAATGGTGAGAGCAGCCAAGAGGGATGATAGCTGACGAGACATGGCACGAGCATTCGTATACGAATTTCAAATTCGCGTGGTCCAATATGTAGTGACCAGAACAGATCGTGTCTACAGTTGAAAATAGAAAACGATACACGACTATATCTGTTGTCTATACAAGTCTATGCAAAAAAAAAATCTCGTTCTAAAGGCTTTTTCGTCAAAAGTATAATACAATAGTACGTGCTCTGCCTCTCCGAGGAAGTTTTAACAAAATGCTTCAACTTGAATTTTCAACGCTAGTCCAGGATTTTCGGTTACGTTGAATTCGGTTAAATGTCTCTCTCTCTCTCTCTCCCTCTCACTCTCTTTCTCTCTCTATGAATGCTTTTCGTTTTTTTTTTCGTGGCCTGTCTGTCTGATGAATATGGAGGAAAAAAATTGGACTGACCAGTCCCGTAGCTCTCACACGCTGATACTTTTTATTTTTTATTTTTGTCAGACTTTTTGCACCACTGACAGACGTGCGTCCGATTTCAATCCCTCCCACGAAATAACAGCCCCGAATGACCAGTGGCCACAAAAATGTGATTATTCCAATAAAAGCGAGCCCGAGGATCTAGGAAACGTAGCTGCAGATCAATATGCATTTATCCAAAATATTGGATAAACTGATCGAATATTTTGAACAAGAAATTACTCGAGGAAATTACTGAGCAAATGTATCAGGTAAAAAATGTATGTATCAGGTAAAAAAATGTATGTATCAGGTAAAAAAAAGTATGTGTCTGGTAAAAAAATGTATGTATCAGGTAAAAAAATGGAGCATATGTATTAAACGGGAAAATTGAGCAGCGATAACCGATCGAAATATCGAACAAAATTGTTGATAATATAAATAGTCCATAAAAGTATGAGGCTAAATTGAATAAGCATATCGAACAAAAATGGTTAAAAATAATGGAGAATATGTATGGTATTTTGTCATTTTTACCCATTAACTTTTGCTTCAATCAGTCCACTACACTAAATTAAGTATAGCTTCGTAGACTTGATTTTTTTGCTAATTGATTCATTTGAACGATTAATGAAGTTTTCTTGAATTATTTAGAGTCAAGACATCTACATATTTCATGAACTGAGATGGTACATGTAATGAATATTATTATTTTTATTTGAAAATCCGGAGTCCATATAGAAATTTTCACTTACCCAGTTCTCACGAAGTTAGCAAAATACTGTATTATATTCTCGGAAAGTGCCATTTCGATTTTCGTGTAATTTCTTGGAAAATGTCCGAAACCGTCGACGAGTGGTGCACCAAACACAAAGGGTAATTCCTCACCGTGAACGGATCCCATTTTCTGCAACAAAAAAATGCATCGATGAGAAAGATTGAAAATCTTGTATTTTTAATAAATTTGGGATAAAAATGAACCGTTCCATAGAGTAATCGGTGCTTTGAAAATTTTTAATTAATTTCAACGTATGGAAAAACAAAAAAAAACATATTGATGAAAGGGATTAAAAAATAAAAACGCTCGTGGAGGGATAAAAATAAATATTTAAAGTTTGTCATACCAGAAATATTTGATTAAATAAAAGTCATTGATGCGTAAAACAGTCTCCAATATAATGTGAGAGAGTGCTTCTCGTTTTGATTTTAAAAAATCACGACTTTTCAAATGCTCAATTCTTGGACTGAAAAAAAAATTCATTCAATTTGAAGAATTTTCTCGAAGCTATACTCAATTAACACGCTCTCTTCAATAAAAGTCTATTATTCGTACTGTGCTTCGTGAATCAATGCCAGAATTTTTTCTCACTCACTCTGTAAAACGAATTAAAAAAAAAAAATCTTCTCAATCAATGAATAATTTAATTTTCATTGTCTTCATTTTTATGATCAATTTTCATGGCTTCATTGTCAGGGAGGTTAGATAATGCCAATTATAAAATGTCAGCATTGGTAATAAAACATATTGCAGCTAATAGAAAAAAAAATTATTTCATATTATTTTCTCGTTAACTTTGTGTTGAGGTACGTTACAAAATATCGAATATATTTATAATAACATGGATATATAATGATGGTGGTTTATTGCCATTAATATATGGAAGTCGCCTTGTCAATATGAGGGAGCATCAACGAGAGTTCCATTTATCGGATAATTAGATTAATCGAGGGAGGAAAACCGAGGCAAACGACAGGGATCTTTGTGGTGATGCTCACCTCGCTCAACCCTCGTTCAAGTTTCGACAATGACAGAATTCAGTTTGCGAAACAACTCGGTCGATCTCGACGTCTTGGTGAGACAGTGACAGATACCAGTAAGTCCAATTCGCCTTGTGGGCTCTCGGTTTTCGCGAAATACAGTTCTTGTACCGTCTACCAATCACAAATCTAGTTTCCACATCAGGCTTTCTAGAGCTTTCGCGTTGCCTTGCTCGATTGCCAAATGAGAAATAGAAGTGCTCACCAATTTCAAACTAAGCTCGACTACGATCGAATATTATATGTATCGAACAATATATGTATATATAAATCGGAATATATGACGTGTATAAATAAAATAAATATAGACAAATTTCCTATGTCTGATTTAAAAAGCTAACCGTAAAGGTAGTTAAAATTTCAATGTTCTGAACTTCTAGAACAAATTGCATGTGGCACTGCCTTTTTTTTCCCTCATTAAACTTGAAATTGTAGCCATCTTTGTTCCCGACATAATTATGTCGAACATCAAAATGTCTTATAGAAATTTTTCTATAAGACATTTTGATGTTCGAATTTTAGAATGTATGTTGTTCAAAGAGTTCAAATTCGATCTTCCGTGAGTTTGGACTAGTTTCAGATCGAATTTGAGTTTGAAAAAATATGATTAAAGATTTGAGCCCTACTCTGGCATTTTTTTTTTTTTTATACGTTTTTATTGCATTGATTATTTTAGCATAAATTTTCATTTTTACTATTTGCCTGCAATAACTTTATGTCTCGATCGATATTTATTCTTTGGTAATGGGGTCAATGTGTGTCACACCTGAAATTAAAATAGGCGATACGAAATATTTGTGAATAAAGTCCATCAAGGTGAAAGAGGAAAAAAAAAATTTCTTCGAGATAAATAACGTCTATGTATGTAAATTCTTTGTGTTTCGTGGTGCAAATAAATATTATTTTTCTATTCCCCAGAGATATCTGCACGCTGGCGGACATGAGATAAATATAGGTCACCTCTATTTCACCATAGCGTTGAACGCTCTTATCGCTTGAAACTGACGACGTCGAGGAGTACAGAAGAAAAAGAGGAGAGAGAGTAAGATGAAAAAAAAAAAAAAATTATCCACCCCGGATCTCATTAGTGAGCGTCCCGATAAAAGGCACGTTACCTGGAAAAGAAAGCGTTAACGAACGTGAGACTTAATTACTGCGTGCCACTTTGATCTGCCGCAACCAGTGGTGGGATCAGACCAGACCCTTCTCTCTCTCTCTCTCTCTCTCTCTCTCTCTCTCTCGTTCTCTATCTCTCATTATTTTTTTATTTTTTCCACCATCGCTCTTTTCCATTTCCTTTGCTTATTCCGTACTGAGTTATCACAAGTTGGAACGTAGAAGCAGAGGAGAGGGTCGTACGAGATCTTCAATTTTATCCATGGAAAAGGAAAAAGTGTGTAAGCATTTCCTTTCTCGAGTCTCTTGTGAATATTATCTCTCTCTCTCTCTCCTTTTCTCAGTCTCATATTCACCTTTCCTTTAAGGCTTGGTTGTCGAACGAACGGTTAAAAAGACAACGTAAAATGTACAAATCGCGACTTCATCGTTGTCATAAATAAAGGAGAGGCACGTAAGAATCGAGAGAAGCGAAGAGAAAAAGAGGAAGTGAAAATACAGTGAGAAATATAAGTGGAAAAACCCTCTGTGAAAGGAGCCAAACTCGCTCCCAATTCTCTCATACGCGAGAAACATACGCGAAAACTACATGTGAGTATGGGAGCCAAAAAGAGTAGAGGAAAAGAACGAGATTGAAAGAAATAGACAAAGAGAGAGAGAGAGAGAGAGAGAGTGGGCATAGACTTTGAGGCAATCGATACAATATTGTATCGGGGGTATGTGTAGACAGCAATTTTGTGGTATTGGAATGGAAAAAGAGAGAGAGAAAGCTGTGGTGAATGACGATAGGCCAGGATGAAGGAAACAAGAAAGAGAAGATATAGGGTGTCCTAGGAGAACAAGAGAAGCACTGGAATTTTCTTCCTTCTGTTACTGCTTGCCTACACTATACGCTACTATACATATATGCTGTACGAAGTATATAGTACAATTCTATATATACATACATAGAATATAGAATATAGAATATATATATAAGGTACACCGTTCGGAGCCTCGTAGAAGACATTATAAAATCCATATGGGCAATGGCATATATGCACTCACTCTCTCATATTGGTTTGTTAAAAAAAAAAAAAAATCGACAAAAGAGAATTGAGTCGAACGAACGAGGGAGAGTGCAAAGAGAGTCGATGGAAACCGATCTATAAGGATCTAGCGAGTGCGGAAAGTGAGAGAGAAAGAACAGCGTTCGGTTGGCGCAGCCAGTGGAAAAGGCCAGTACAAGGCAGACGGGAATTCTACTATATTTTTATTTCACATCGAGCTTATTGTATATATTATTATTATTATATATAAGACATACACTGATTTTTTTCTTACTATATAGTCAACGGTCTATTGTGGTGTATGCATTACGAGATATCGAAAATCATTGACACACCATTGAGAAAAACATTTTTGGTATTTCTACTCGCGAATAATTTATTAGCTCTGAATTTATAGAGTGATTTTGTGATATAGAAATATTATAAAATGCATATAATAATTGACGAATTACCCAACTTCATACCGAATGCAAGCTTTTCCCTTGCATTTCTTTGTGAATCGCGTTGGAGCTTTCTATACCGGCCATTTGTTTTTTTTCCCTTGTAACAAATGCTTTGTAATGGTCAAAAAATTCTAAGAGAGTTTTTTCGTCAAGCCACGTGGTGCCAGCTAAACTTCTTTTATCTCACTTGATGAACGTGACAAAAACACCGAGCACACATACACACACATACACAGGGCATTACGACGTCGTGGATGAATGTGTTTTTTTTACGCTGTTTCATCCACGTGTGTGGTGCCTCGTCTCTGACAATCCGAGATGTCTTTTTCCACTTTTAATAAATTATTCTCAGTACACACCTTGGGGACCCCTACGATTCTAGTGTCCATTTTTTTTTCTCTCTAACGTGACACATACACGAAAAATGTGTCAGGATCAAAGCTGTATACTATATATATAAGTTTTTTTTCTCTTCTTTTTGCCAGAATGTTATTTTTTTTCCTCCAACCATTCACTCTCCCTCTCTGTTTCTCTCGTCACCCCTGACGATTATTGTAGGGGGTTGAGGGTAAAAGAAAAAGTTGGTAGCTCCGGGAATAAAGATAGATCGTAGGTAGACAGAAAGTCCTGAAAGAAACGAGGATACAGAAAACGAGAAATCGCAGTGGTTTTTGTCAAAAGTAATGTTTCCTTTCGTATGAGGAAAGGTCAGCTGAGTCTCTTTCATCATTCTCGTATGAGTCAATCATTTAGAAAAAAAAGTTTCAAGTCTCGTGACGGTTGAATAAAATACGATGAATGATTTTCCAACGACTTGTTCCATTATTAAAATTGCTTCAAAAGACTCATCGTCATGCTACGTCTTTTTTCTAAATAAATTTTCTAACGAATCATTGATTTATCCAAATTCGTTTAAATGATTTATCACCATATCACACCTTCGTTGAAATTCGATTAATCATTGATTGATTTTTAGGAAACAAGAATTAGATTTTTGTGGATGAATTAATGTTGTCATTAATCAAAGGGTAGCATTGTTACTGCTCTTTATCATGTCCAGAATACTTCTCGTTTGACACACACAGATTATTTTTACTACAGTCGTACGTGGCAATTTGAAATAATATGGTAAAATTGGACCGGATAGGGCAGCATCAATTTTTTGTAGTTACAGTCAAATTTATAAACAGTCAGCATTGTGAGATAAATAATTGAGATATCAGCACTCGGTGGCAACGTAGAATGGGAGAGTAATGAGAGAATAAACGTAAGAGAAATGGGCTGGAAGAAAGGGGGGGTGGGTGAAAGTACCTCATCGAGGTACGACAAGATTCTCTCTCTTTCACTTCGGGGCCGTCACGTCAAATACAACTTGGACATTTGAAGTCTATCACGGCGATTTTTTTCTGTTAACTATCGTCCTCGAGAGTAGTAAATGGACTGTCCTGCCGATTTCTTCAAGATCTTGGTCGATCTCATCTAATTACTGCATTCGATGACGCATTCCCCGGAGCACATGAAAGAGCCATCGAGGGATTTGATCCATTTGACAAGAATTCAGATGAGTAATTTTCCTCTCCCCCTCTCTCACGAAATAACAGCGGAAAAATATAAATTATTGTCAAACAATAGAGAAATAAAACATATTGAAATTGAATATGTAATATTTTATCATTTATTTAATTTACAGAAATTATTATAATATTGATTTAACATGTAACATGTATATATATATATTATCAGACAATCCAGTTATAACTTTTCTATATAATAATAAAGTACAAATGTGTGTCTGGTCTCATAAATATACTCACAGACATAGAAACTCACACAGACTCTGACATGGACACCTGCGTCGACTTCACCCAGAGATTCTTACAAAAATTCATTATCAAATTTACAAAAAAAACATTTATTTTTTAAATAAAATCATCTTGAATAGTTCTTCCATCATTCGAATTGTGTCTATGGTAGTTTAATCTGCACTCATTCAATTCTACATATCGATATATCGCGCGTCTAAAACCATAAGAGCGTATGAACTCTGTATATACGCATAGAATATACGTCCTTATGATACCAAATACACGATATACATATATCTACACCTATGTGTATGCATCAAAACGAATTACCTTTTTTACGAGACGCAAAAAAAAAATCCTCTCTCAGTCGATCTGGGATATTCCGCCATTTTACTGAATTACAATTTGGGTGAGACGACCTTCGTCTGACAGCTAGAGGATTATTTCTACTGGCACATGAGCGTCAGACTTTCGTGCGCGCTTTTCACCCGACGTTGCTTTTCACCGAGTCATCTTTTTTTTTTCTTCCTCTCTCTTTCTTGCTTGCCTGGCTCACCTTTTTTCACTCATTTTTTCCACTCACTTTTTCCACTCTTCTGCATTATATTTCATTCACATCACACACACGGTCCATTATTTCTCTGAGCGCGCGAGAGAGATATAAATCGTTTGGCCCGTCTCCTCTATATAGTTAAACGAAAGTTGTCTGGTGTATTACGTACCTGTATCTACTTACCTGATGCTCGCTATATGCATCACCTTATTGTACAAAAATTCTGTCCGACGAGGAAAAAAAAAAATGATACAAAGAGGGCAGTAAATGAAGTTGATTACAGCCATAGTTGTCGGTTGCGCAAATCCATTGAGAGTGTTATATATATATATTTATACGTGAGAAACTTGGCACTTCTGCTCAGTGAGTACAATTAGCTTTGTGCCTTTACCACAGTCGTTTGCTTTGAAGCATAAGTCTCTAATTTTTTTTTTCACCTTTCTTTGGTCTTTGTTCCTCACTCTATTTAAATAATGGGATAAATTCATGCCCATTTCCACAATTGAATCAGCATCAATGTACTCAATTACAAAAACAATGAGAATGACGTTGAAGTATCTCGACCATTAAGTCGTCAAGTGGTCAAATCAAGTTTAATCATTTTATTCAACGATTGACTCTTGATTTATTGACCATTGTTGATCCATTAATTCAATAAAATTAATTCATCTAGAGATAGATAGAACTGATTATTTTCTTACTGATGATTCAAACTAATTAAATTATTTTTTTACATGAATTATTATGAATCGTATAACGACAATTTCACTTGAAAAAAGTAATTAACTGAATAAAATCAGAAAATAGGCAATGAGAACGAAAACAAAAAATTACAATGAACAATCTAAAATTGTAAATTGAATATTGTACTTTTTTTTTTAAACATGGAGTTGAGAGTAATAAAAAATATGAAAACAAAGTAATCTCATTTGTTTTTCTCGTAATTGGCGTTGTCAAATAATTGATATGTGAGTTTGCCAGAATTTATTTCATACGAGAGAATCTGACGACGTTCTGGAGAGGCAAATCACTTGCACACCAGTTCGTTTCTTATGACACGAGCTCCGTAGTTTTCGATCGTAGTTTGTGTGTGTGTGTGTGTTGGAGACCCTACAGGATGTGATAAAGGACAACGATTCGACGATAGAGGTGACGAAATTTATTAGAGTTCACGATAGTACAAGAAAAGGCTGCTCACAAATTGGGTTCCATCGGTATCGTACGGTTGGGGCCTGCTATATGTATATAGACTCGTACACACTTACACACACACACGTATATATAAATATATATATATATGGATGCGCCTCTTGGTCCTGGGCTTTCTAACTTAATTAACGCTAGTGGTCCCGTGGCCCACTTTGGCCTCAGGACACCCCTGTTTTTGGTACTATACATATCCTCTTATATATATATATATATATGTGTATGTGTCTGTGTGTGTGTGTGTATACAGATAAGGGCATACGGTCTATATCTCACGAGTACCTCAGGCCCTCATTCGCCACCCACCCCTCTCCTCCACCCTCTACATAACTGACACGAAACCTAAAATCAACCCTCCCTCATTCTATTTTCCCAACGGAAGAGCAGGAGAGAATTTAAGTTGGCCCTTTGCAAACTGTGCCGAGAGGGAACGTGGGCGAGAGAGTCAAAATTCCCTCTCACGTAGAAATATCCAATGATGTACTCGCCATCACTCAACAGAATTAGCGGTACAAGGCGAGAATATACAGTTTAGAAAATTGCCTAAATTAATGCTCTCGAGTGAGCAATCTCTTTCGTTGTCTCTGCTGAGTGCGTGTCTTTAGGGCATAGCTGGAAATCTTTACTAATTACTTCTGGGCTACACGATCTTAATATTTCAGTAATTGTATCAACATCGACTTTTTCCAACTTTTTTATTCGTTATTTTTGGCTAATTTTTTAATACTCATATAAGAATAAAAAAAAGAACCCTGTTCAAGTTATTTTTAACGTGATTATTAATTAAAGAATATAATAAAACTTCTCAATGTGTTTACATTTTATTATTATTATTTTTTAAATTCTCTTAGAACAAGACTCATTATTTTTACACGTGCAATAAGCTTGAATGAGAGGCTACGATAAATCATGTATGGAAAAATCGTTATTAAAAAAAATGAATTATTTTAAAAACTGAAAAATTTGAATAATGCTTTCGAAACGCACTTGAATGTTCTTAAATCTCGTCGACAGTTTTTTATTTTCATGCCATTGTCAGTCGTACCAATGCTGGCCATTACTTGCAACAGTAGAATTTTTGTCTGACCTGTAATGACCCTTTTCACTGTAGTAGACAAATTCTCACTACTATAAGATTGAAAAAGCCATCAACCTCGTTAATCCCACTAAATGATTATTAATGATTATGCTTAAAAACCATTAATATTCAACATGGATGAATGATTATGCCAAAAAAAGTGTCTCATTTTTCCAGAATAATTGTACACAGTTGTTTCATTATAAAATTATTTTAAATGTTTTCTTATTAAAATTGCTCATGCTCTGGTTATGGGGTCAAAACACATCAACGCAAATGACCTTACGAATCATTAATTGTTACCCGGTATATGCGGTGATGACGAGAGTCACTCGTGGAATGCTGGAGGATGGGAAACTATATATGCATATATAGGGGAAATAGGATGGAAGATGATCAAGAGAGAGAGGGAGTAATCAGTCCGAGAGAGGTCATAGCTGAACGCCACAAATTCCAGCCGAAGAGTTAATTATCGCTCTGCATACCTAATTATGATGTTAAGACCTCGTTGCAGCCACAAACCCCCAAAATATTTCACCTCCCCCCTCCCTTTCCCATGTAACAGCTCGATCTCACAGAGTTCGTCCACGCATCCACATTTGATTTGTTCAAAAAATTTTATACTGGAAATAAAATGACTGTAAAATAAGAGTAAGAAGAAAAAAGTGAGGATAACATATATATATATATTTGGATAATATGCCAGGAAAATGACCTAAATGATAAAAAGCACAAAAAAAAAACCCACAGGAAAAAATTCACTTTAATAATTCAATTAAATCGAAAGTTTGTTTAAATTAAGAAAAAATTATTATGCCTTTCATTTGCTTAATTCAGTAACTTTGTCGAACAAATTATATTCAAATAAAAGATATTTTGTTTGATTTGCATAAGCTGTAATTTATTCGAATAAATCTATTTTTTTGTGCGTAGATTATTGACGGTGAGGAGGCATAAATTTTTGAGCCCCCGTGAGAAATCCATTCGAGGCCCATTTTGACCCTTCTTTGCAAACAGAATATTTCTATTCGCGTTAAATATAGCTAGTCACGCGATTTTCTTTTTTCGAATAGATCTTGCATCAAGAGTGAAATCTGCAAAGTCATAGTGAGAATACGCGCATCTGTCTCATCAAGCAGATAAAGGAGGGAAAATAAAAATTTTTGCTTCCCCTTCTGAAAGCGGCTTGAGCCCTCTTTCTTCTCCATAATACTGTATCTCCCTCTCCCTCCCTCCCTCCCTCCCTCCCTCCCTCCCTCCCTCTCTCACTCTCTCTCTCTCTCTCTCTCTCTCTCTCTCTCTCTCTCTCTCTCTCTCTCTCTCTCTCTCTCTCTCTCTCTCTCTCTCTCTCTCTCTCTTATCTAATGTACTTTAACATAATTAATGACGCGACGTCTTATTTCAAGGTGAGTAACTGTACAGGCTAGACGTTTGTAATTTATCAAGCTTTTAATTAATCTCCGTTGAGGCGTACACGCGCAAGTTGGTGGCCTATATGGAAAAGGTGATGGTACGAACAGGTGAGAAGGTAGTCATTTATTTTATGGAGTTATATATATCGCCAAACTTTCGTCTATATCGCTTTTAAAAAATAAAAAATTATATCAGCATTTATAATTATTAGCATTATTATTATTATCAAAATCTGTACACAAATGCTGATATTATTTTTTATTTTTTATTTATTACGTACGTAATTTATACATAATATATATAAATTACGTACGTAGACTCTATATATCATCGATGAATAGTATAGCTGACATCTCTCGAAACACATAAATTATGTCAACTAATAGTTTGGTAAAGGAAAATAATTTTTCTAGGAGCAATTCGAAGAAGATTATTTTCACAATAACTTGGCTTCCAGAATTGTCAATTGGGGCTTAAATAATTGAAAAATCTACTTTGATCGGCTTCAATGAAAATTAGGTGATAATCCATACTTTGGCCGCAGAAAACCAATTACTTTTTTCCATAAACTGCTGTGACTTGTAAGTCTTTGAGAAAATGTTTTTTTTTATAAGGTCTTGAAATAATTATTGAATAACGGGTGGATGATCTGAGCTACAATTTTCTCCCCTGCTCTCCTACATATATTTTTTTTTCAGCCGAACAGGTACATGAATGTTAAGTTAAAAATTTCACTTTATTCATAATAAATTCTAGCTACTTCATTTTCGCACCATTAATGGTAATATATGGAATCATATAAATAATGAAAAATGCAAGAATTGATAAAAATTATCAATATTTGTATTACATGTTATTCTTATCATGATTTGCGTCAGACCAACTTGATGTTTTCATTTATTTTTTTTTATTTTATTTTTATCGTAGAAGAATACACCAGATGTCATAATTGTATTTTGTTGATAAAAGCTACATAGGGGTAGAAAAATGAGAGGAAAAAGTATATCGTTAAGTGGCAAGGTTTTCGGGCTTATTTTATTTGCCATTATTTTGTGAACGTCCGCGTAGTATTGCACAGTTACACACACACACACATACATATATATATATATATAGCCCAAACACTCTTGAAATCGACGCTCGGCAGTTTCCCCTCTTCAGACTGTAACCGTATTAGGTCAGTAAACAAGTCTGTAGTAGCCGAACGGAAGCTTTGCTAGGATACTACAACATCCCCGTTTGCCACCCTCTTCTCGACCACGCAGTTCAAGGGTCGACTGAAGGACGTTCAAATGGAAATTGAACTTTTTCTCGAAATGTCTGTACTTCCGTCTTCCTACTTCCATTGCCATCGTGTATTTTAAAGCTCGCAAAAATTGTACATATACGTATACACAAGATCAGCAATTCTTGCAATTGTAAATATTCCTATATTATGAGACCCTTTTGGTATGACAGAAACTTTCTTCGTTTTTTTCTTCGATATAGCCACCCTCGTATCCAATTCGTATTTATTTTTCACAAATACAGGAACTCTTGTGTGAATGTGTGTGTTGCTTAACATGATTATACCAACCCTTGTCGAACAGAACTCTCCCCCTCCTCTCTCTCTCTCTCTCTCCCTCTTTCTCTCTCGCTTATGATAAAAGCAAAAGTCGACGCTCGATGTACGTTTCATACGACTTTTCATCTTCCACGTGACCGAGACATCGCATACTAAACTTCATTGGCAATTTTAAATCGCCCTATCAAAGTATGACATTAATGAGGGATGGTTTTTTTTAATTTATAATAGACGGAAGAAAGACAAGACCCACCTATAGAACGGAAGCGATAAAAGTATGTGAGCTTTTGTCACGATCCACTTTCACAAACTCTTATTTCCCCAAAGGCAGCATTGGAAATTCTGATAAAACAATCGAGACAATATGAACGAAACGATGGTCTGATAACGCGCAACTGGAAAGAGCATGAGAGAGAGAAGAGAGAGAGAGAGAGAGAGAGAGAGAGAGAGAGAGAGCTAGAAAGAAGCTTCCGCCCGAATCGAAATGGCGAACGCGATTCTCCGTGAACGAAACTGTATGGCCCCCTTGCGGAAGTGCTCCCGAGTTGTCCCAGTGGAACAATGGCGGCCCTCGGCCTGCTACGTATTGTTACCTGTTATTTCTGTCACTCCTCCCTCTTTCCATCCTCCTCCGCAACTCATCCACCATCTCATCTACGACGTGTACACGTTTGCCGCTTGATAATAATATAGTCTCGTGAACATTCATTCGTAGCAATGAAACTGACCAAATTCTTCCTCCCTTTTCTGAGTTTCCGCCAGATATGACCATTCAGGTCACTCAATTTTAGCATGAGAGTGCTGCAAACTGCGGTCTGCATTTCGCGGCTTATATGAGAGACATGAAAATGGGGTAGCTAGAATACCCAACGTGAGTATATGTTGTGCACGTGCGAGGTGTTGTATTTTGTGTGTGTGAAAAATTATTGCAATGGCAAACTGGCCGTTCCGAGCGTTCTCTTACCTTTTACATAATTGAGGCTGGATACGCGATCTATCTGAGATTTACGCCAAAATATTTTCCCGATGGAACGATTTTTATAAATGTCGGATTGACGAGTGGGCGAAATGGATCAATAATAATTTGGCCATTTCCATTGCAAATTTCTGTCGAGGTAAACAAAAATTGTGATATATATGTAGAAACCCAAACAAAATTAATAAAATTATTTTACTTTATTATTTATATATATATAAGGGGTGGATCCGGGGATGAAAAGGGGGATGCAGTGCTCGTTGAAACAGTGAGTTGCGTCGTGCTCGACTGGCGGTGGAAGGGTCGTGCAAACGCGAATGGCCGGTCATATATGGGGGATGAAAGGAAAAATGTGTCTGTGTGGGGTCTCCACCATAGATCCGCTGCCCTTTTCTTTCCTTCATCTGGAGGCTCTTTCACTCACGGCATCACGTTTCTCACCCTCTTTCTTTTCTTCTTCTATCTTCCATCTTTTCTCTTTCCGTTTTATCTCCCGCCCTCTATCTCTTTTATCATCATCTCACTCGCTTTATCTCGAGCCACTATAACCTAGGTCATTCGGCTAACACTCGGGAGCGATGCTTCCTCTTCGGCTTTTCCATTTCTATTTCAACCCCCATGGCAATAGAAACAGCATCGAGGCAGCAAAAGTCAGAGTTTTCTCTCTCAACCCTCTACCCTCTTTCCTCATCCCCTCTCCATTTTATTCTCTGTCTGTTACTATTTCTCTCTCTCTCTCTCTCTTCTTCTCCTTCTCTTTCTCTAGCTGCTTCATAACGGTAACTTCATCTCTTTCTTCCGAGTTATCCCTTGGCGTGTGGCTCACGAACTACCCCCTATTGTCTCCGTATATGTGAGCTTTCATTCTCGGCACGACGTTGACGTCGTCGTCGTCGTCGTCGTCGCTGTCGTCCTCGTCGTCGTCCTCGTCCTCGCTGGCGGATGTTGCCTCGTCGTCTACGTCGTCATGGCACACCCAGCCTCACGTTACGAGCTCTCTACTCGCTCTATTCTCTCTCGTTCTTTCTCTCTCCCTTTCTCTCTCCCTTTCTCTCTCCCTTTCTTTCTCCCTTTCTCTCTCCCTTTCTCTCTCCCTTTCTTTCTCCCTTTCTCTCTCCCTTTCTTTCTCCCTTTCTCTCTCCCTTTCTCTGTCCCTTTCTCTGTCCCTTGCTCTCTCCCTTTCTCTCTCCCTTTCTCTCTCCCTTTCTCTCTCCCTTTCTCTCTCCCTTTCTCTCTCCCTTTCTCTCTCCCTTTCTCTCTCCCTTTCTCTCTCCCTTTCTCTCTCCCTTTCTCTCTCCCTTTCTCTCTCCCTTTCTCTCTCCCTTTCTCTCTCCCTTTCTCTCTCCCTTTCTCTCTCTCTCTTTCTCTCCGCCTCTTTGTCCTTGGCTATATATATACACATAGATGCTCGTCTTTTCTTTCATCCCCTTTATTCTTTCCTTTTCTATCTCATCTTTTGGTCTAATACGCTTTTTTCCTATCTTCTCTCTCTCTGTCCATCTGTCTGTCTGTCTGTCTGTCTGCCTCTGTCTCTCTCTCTCTCTCTCTCTCTCCCCTTTTGTCTTACTCGCTCGTCTTGACTGCAATAATACACTTCGTTTCCTTTTCTCCGAAAATGAGGAGATGAGAATGTATACCCGGTAGCGCATTTGGATGTATAACAACGAAATGGTAGTGGGATGGATGGCTCGGAGGTTGTAAAGAAAGATAAAGAGAGAGAGAGAGAGAAAACAGAGGGGTGGACAAAGTACCTTTTGTTTATTTGATAGATCGAGTATGTGACTGATGTGGACGTGAAAATGAATATTTTTGACTTTGACTAATTAATCGGGAAATGAAACAATTTTAATGTTTCATTTCCGGAGAAATTTATCAGCAATTAATTAGATAATAAGTTTCAATCGTCAGTGATGAATAGACAATAAAATTCATCATTATTTTAAACCCTCAATTTCTGTATAACAACAAGAGTCTTCAAGTTCCCTCAGGTTTCCTACAGCCTTTACCACGAACGATGGAGTGTCCCATAGTAATTATTATGCAGCTTATCCTTGTTCATTTGTTTCTTCATTACGCTGAGTCATCGTTAATTAATTCATCTATGAGTGAGTCAAGTGCAGAATTTGGGGCAGAATTTCGAAGACTGAAAGACGCAGAGAAAATACGACAGTATAAGAACAAAAATAACGACAACAACGAAGACAAAATAAGAACGTTTCGTCATAAAATTCATTATTTTAAACCCTCAATTCCTGTATAACAACAAGAGTCTTCAAGCTCTCCCAGATTTCTTACAGCCTTTACCATGAACGATGCAGTTATTGAATTGTCCTTTTTAGACGTTATGGCAACCCATACAAAATAATTAGCTGCTTTGTTATGTGCATCTCTCTGAAACTTTTTGTTATAAAATTCATTATTATTTTGAACCCTCAATTTCTGTGTAACAACAAGAGTCTTCAAGTTCCCTCAGGTTTCCTACAGCCTTTACCACGAACGATGGAGTGTCCCATAGTAATTATTATGCAGCTTATCCTTGTTCATTTCTTTCTTTATTACGCTGAGTCATCGTTAATTAATTCATCTATGAGTGAGGAAAATGCAGAATTTGGGACAGAATTTCGAAGACTGAAAGACGCAGAGAAAATAAGACAGTACTACTGAAATCGTTATTTTACAATTATACTCGCTCCCTCGGCTCTTGGCAAAGCAAAAGTGTTGGATAGGTGAAAGGGCAAGCGATTAACCCACGACAGCTCAACGCTGCACAATGTTCGCGATTTTGTATTTGCTACAGGGTAGGTCACGTTTTTCCTTGTTATCCCATTTTCATCCCCCTCTCTAGACCCCTCTGCTTTGTCGGTAAAAGCTTTAATTAAATAATACATCTCTTATCTCTGCTCGTCCCAGCGTGGTTTCCCTCGTGGGCGAACTCGGAGTAACGATGTTTTTCCTTCCTTCACAACTGGCAAGAATTTACCTTCGCGAACCCTTCGACCACGGTACTTAAATGTTCCACTCCCTCGTCATCCAACCCATTCCCGTTCTGCCAGAGGACTCTTGGTTGTTCTTGTTTTTAATTAATTATTGCTCTCTGGCTATTCGTGCCTGCTCAACATCGACCGTCGAGACTAAAACATTCAATACTCTTATCACTCTCGGAGCTATTTTTCTTCCTATTCCCTTCTTTTTATTTCCTTCGTAATTTTTTGTTTTATTCCTTCTATCTGGGAAGAATAATTCATTTATTTCTAGAACTACGCAATTTAATTCTACTTTGGCTAATATATTTGCATCCAACTCATCATTTATTTGAGTTAAAAATTTTATTGGGCCACCACAATTGAGCTATTTCCAACTTTCTTTAAGGCGAGTTATTAAAAAACGTTACATGAATATACGAATATATTTTTTTTGCTATTAAACTATTTGCGTGCAAAAAACTTGTTTAAAATGAACCGTGTCATTGAGTGTAACTCACCCAGGATTTAACAAACCCTCGTTATCCTACCCATTCAAGTTCTGCCAGAGGACTCTTGGTTGTTCTTGTTTTTAATTAATTATTGCTCTTTGGCTATTCGTGCCTGCTCAACATCGACCGTGGAAACTAAAACATTCAATACTCTTATCACTCTCGGAGCTATTTTTCTTCCTATTCCCTTCTTTTTATTTCCTTCGTAATTTTTTTTTATTCCTTCTATCTGGGAAGAATAATTCATTTATTTCTAGAACTACGCAATTTAATTCTACTTTAGCTAATATATTTGCATCCAACTCATTATTTATTTGAGTTTAAAATTTTATTGGGCCACCACAATTGAGCTATTTCCAACTTTCTTTAAGGCGAGTTATTAAAAAACGTTACATGAATATACGAATATATTTTTTTTGCTATTAAACTATTTGCGTGCAAAAAACTTGATTCAAATGAACCGTGTCATTGAGTGTAACTCACCCAGGATTTAACAAACTACGCAGTTTGTTTAAATCCTTGTTAATTATAATAATTGGATTAAGTTTTGCTGTGGGAGATTTTATTGTTGAATAGAGAGAGAATACACACGTGTGGGAAAAATCCATACATATGTTGCCAAAGTGCAGCCCTCGGTGGAAATAAAATACAGTATTTTGATCGATCGATCTCTCGCTATGTGTGAGGATATATACATATACATATATATATATATATATATATATATACATATTTATATATATATAAATATATATATATATATATATATGTGTGTGTGTGTGTATATATACCCTATATATTGTTGCCTCTACTACAACTCGATCTACAATCCTCCATGACCTATAGACCCTGGTTAAGAGGAACTGATTGCTTCTGGTGATACATTATCTGACATGAATGCGCCAACATATGTTACATTGGTGAGCGCGAGAGGGTTAAGACGCGCGGCTTTCTATATGTATATATAGGGGCTGGAACGAGGTTTGGTTAAACGCGAGCGCATTGATGCGAATGCGAGAGAGAGAGAGAGAGAGAGAGAGAGAGCGAGAGAGAGAGAGAGAGAGAGAGAGAGAGAGAGAGAGGAATGAGATTCTCTGTCGCGGACACCCATTGTCTTAGCCCTCGAGCGCGTCGTCCCGCATCACGTCTGATAACGCACTTGACAAGGGGATCGTAATCTCAGTACCATAAGGAGAACCTCCCACGAGAATGTATCGCGTACACATGGGAAACGTTACTTGGAATCTACTCTATCTCTCTCTCTCTCTCTCTCTCTCGCTTGCTCTCTCCCTCCCTTAGATGAGACTGGTAAATGGTAAATGGTATTTGGCAACACTACATATAATCAAAGATAACGTCAATGCAGCATGTAGTACAATGATGCCCCATGTGGAATTATATGTCAAAACATATGAGTAAATATATTAAAAATTTCAGGGCGATAAAATATAATTCAAATATATGTTGGGTATATATTTCATATACGTTCTGTCTTTGTCACATAAAATTATAATATTTTTTTTTCACGTATATGACAAAATATATTTTACATTCCCAATGTTTTACCAGCCTATATTAATTTTTTTCATATGGGACGTGCGCAGTATATCGAGTAAGGTAAGAGAATAGATTTCTATTATGTAAAAATACGTTTTGAGTCTTTGATATAATTCCCTTTTATGTGAATGAGTTTTAGTAGTTTTTAATTATGATAATATTTATTCAATGATATTATTCAATTCGAGCAAAATTAATGTAAATTTATTACTAAAATCAACAATTTCGATTTGAGTGTTAAAAAAATTGATTATATTCGAGATTCTTGGTAAAACTCTTTCCAAGAATCCAAGACTTTTGCCAAGTTTTTGGTCTTTCCAGAACTTGATTTTTCTGGGCCGGAGCTCGAGTCATTCTTGATCGTTCTATGTACTTTGCAAAATGTATTTAATATAAAAATTTCAAAAACTCCAATTAACCAATCATTAGCATTTAATATAAATTAACGATTATTCTTTACAACTTATTGGATCTGAGTGCTCGCGACCAATTTATCCACTTTTGATTGCCCATTAAAAAAAAAAAACAAAACTCGATCATTATTATCAGTCTAAATATGATTATTGCGTAATCAATCACAGAAGGGCGAGATAGAGAATTTTTACTGCAGCTTACCACGAACCTTCCAATCGACCATATTTCATTTATTCATTGCCGATTCGATTCTGATAACGTGAATTGTACGGTTTCATTGAAGCCGATGATTCGACTGGTGAAAATTATGGAAAGGGTAAACACACACACACACACACACACACACTCATGTATTTCCTATTTTTTTCTTTTTTCTTTCTTCTCTCCTTTCATCTCGCTCTATAGCATCACACTGCAGGGATTTCGTGCATTGACCCGCATAAATAGAGAAATTTATGTAACGTGCAAAATTTCTGGCGAGAGAGAGAGAGAGAGAGAAACACAGTAGCAGCAACAAAGCGTGTATGATCTTCATGACGCGAAAGGCCCCTTTCTCTCTTTCTCTATTTATATATATATATATATATATATATATATATATATATATATATATATATAAATTGGTATACGTATATATAGATATTATATGATATACATATATATATATATATATATATATATATATATATGCCCTTGGTCACGAAAGCTCGCCAACGTCCTGCCACGACTGTAACAGAGGGATTATTCGTTTCATTGAATTCCAATAAATACGCGGTCGCCCAATAATTCCTTTCTGTATAGTCCAGAACACGTGAATGAGAGGTAAAGAGAGAGGGAGGGAGAGATAGTGATTCGGAGCGACATGGGGGATATAAATTTGAAAGAGAGAGGGGATTTTCATAAATGCAGGAAGGGGTTGAATATCGTAGGAGGAAAGGGGGGTAGTTTGTCCACCAATAAATTCTTTGATGGCGTGAGCACTTCACGGATAGGGTACACGAGATCACGGACGATTCTGACGGTTTTTAATGCCGTTTATACAGTTTGTTTTATAGATCGAGAGTTTTACGATTTTTTAGTCGATTGATCGGACCATTCCTGCGGTATTTGAATATTTCGGGATCACGTCACGGTACATACACTTGCCGTTTGTACTCATATTTACCGGGGCCTGGTTTCTGTTTTCCTGTTTTACTTGCCTTTCCGTTCTGCTCTTTTTTTTTACTGTTCTAAACGACCTTTTATTTTTATGCGTGAATTAAAAAAAAAAAAAATTTTGATGTATTTACGAATGTCAAGATAATCGGTAACGTTTAATGTTCGTTAGCTCGATGCTTTTAGTGATAGCGATCGAACGAGTTTTTCAAAATATCTATAAATTGTTGGTAAATGTTTGTGGAATCCTAATAATATATTGGAAAAAAATAACAATATTAAAAAAAAAAAATTTGAGGGTCGTGGTTTTAGCAGCTTTGTCACAAATTTTTTATATACACTGCAATGTATGTTAGCAATAATTAATAAATTTTTTCTCGACGAAATTTAATTAAATCTGCTCACGAGTATAATTCTGAATGACAGACGATTGACCTTTTTAATTCTATATATCACCTCCAAACCTCTCCCTGGCCCCTTCCATCCCTCCTATCTGGATAATATTTACACTTACGTAGGACATGCACTCGAGAGGGTAAGTATTCTCGTCTCACCCCCTATATTCGCGCTTTATCCTCTACGTATGAACTTTCACGAATGCATTTATGTATTACTTGCGTCTACCAAATATATATATATATATATTAGATATATAGAGTAAAACGTATTCGCTTCAAATCCGAAAGACGATAATTTATTTTGGATGATTAATTAAAAGGTGACGTTCAATCTCTACAATTATTTATTTATTTATTTAGCTGTAACGAATGATTATTAATTTGAAAAAATAATTCACCAATACGTTATACAGTATAACGAGTTTAGGATATATTGCACATTGCGGTTTACATTGCACGAGAAAGGAAGAAACGTGCATATACTCACGTTTCTTCCTTTCTCATTCTCCCTTTTTAATTCTATATATCACCTCCAAACCTCTCCCCAGCCCCTCCCACCCCTCCTATCTGGATAATATTTGCAGACACGTAGAACATGCACTCGAGAGGGTAAGTATTCTCGTCTCACCCCCTATATTCGCGCTTTATCCTCTACGTATGAACGTTCACGAATGCATTTATGTATTACTTGCGTCTACCAAATATATAAATAAATAAATATATATATATATATATATATATATATATATATATACTATATAAAGTAAAACGTATTCGCTTACGTGCAAAGGGCCAGTAAAACCGAGACGAATGTTTATGTGTATACATGTAACAGTATATAGAAGAACATATGCGGCTCAGAACATTTATGGGCCCAACTATTATCGTGCGTGTTCGCTGCGTATACATGTGTGTGTGTGTGCCATGATTGTGCCATATAACAGGCCGTACACCCTCGTACAGTATTCTGGGTAAATAGTGCATGGGGTGCCAGTGAATATACTCGAGTCTGGTCACGTACTCTATGTATGTAATAATGCGTCGTGCTTGTAGATATTACCTATGTATGTGTGTGTGTGTATTTGTTTGTGTTTATCCACAAATGGAGTTTTCGTCACGTTGTTTCCTCTCATCTAATATCTATTCCCCATTTCATACTCTCTGTCCCTCGGATGGTTTTTACGTGACGAGTTCTTGTTTTTTTTTTTCTTTTTTTTTTTCAACTCAATTGATGCTGCCAATCAAGAATGAATCAACACTGTGTGTGTGTGGCTGGACATCATATTTTTTCCAAATAAAATCTACGTTTCAGGTGCCCTCTGACGAGCAATAACGCTACGAGATGAAATTTATTTATTTATTTACAATTGTTTGCCATTTTTTAGACGATAATTTTGGTAGATTGGAAAAAATCGGTTGATAATTTTTGAAAATTGACGATTTAGGATAACAGCCGATCAATGCACGTCGTATTTTTTTTTAGCCTGGTGAATTTGTTCTGCCATTTTTTAAAAATATTTCTCCGCTCTAGATTTTCATGGTGGATATTTTGTGCTTCGTGAACGAGGTGCAAATTTGTCTTATAAAGTAAGACACCAAGCATGAAATTTTGGGTAGTGATAAGAGCTATAATTGGCCAATTATAAATTTACACGTCGCCTGTTTACAAAGCGTCGTACATGAGGAAACTGTCATTAGAGAAGTCAACGAAGTCAAAGGACGAAGGGATGTCCATTTTGCAGTCTGTCTCATTATCTCGGTCGTGAATCAGCGTACAACGTTTATTGTTTTCAGCATACGTATTATTACTTGACGTCGAGACGCTGCGATGTCTCTTTGGTATATTGTATTTTATATATATATATATGTTATGGTGTTTCATTTCAGATTTTTTTTTAAGATTCCCAGCATAAAAAAGTATACATTTACCGTTTAAAAACTTCCTCGCAAAAGGGGAGAGCTGGAAAAAAATGGTAAGGGGTCATTAATTATTTATACCTAAAAATGCGGATCCTCTTAAAATCAATTGCCAGAGATCCGGTTTCGCGAGATGTTTTTAGAGGTCAAAACTTCATTTTACAATGGATGAGAGCTGAATTTTTTTCAAATATTATTATATCCTTTGCTTTATCAAATTACCATCAGTTAATTTTTTTAATTTTTCAATCATAATATATGGGAAAAAATTCACCTCGCACCCCCTGCAAAACTTTTGACCTCTAAAAATTCTTCGCGAAAGCGGATCTCTGGCAATTGATTATAGTTATACTTGACACGTTTTTTTTGGGATTAGTGGAAGTTCGGTAGTGATTTTAACAAATAAATGACAAGTCTTTTGTATTTAGGTGAACGAGTTAAATGCCTTTTATTTTATTTAAACGTCTTTACTCTTTTAAGTGCGTCGAACGACTGGGGAGGACGCATTCGTCCTAAGCACAGAACAGTGCTTCTCCACGCAGTGGATGCGTGGAGGACCAAGGTTCTTTCCATGGTTTCAGTTTACACTAACATACGATAAGAAATTACTCATAGGGGACGATACGAAATATAAACAATAATATAATATAATATGATAAGTGTTGATTCAAGATCAATTTGAATATTTCAACAGTTTTCACCTCGAGTGCGTCCATCTTGGAACTTGTTATAAGTTAAAATTCCGAGCCCAATTCCTTTAAATTTTTTCTCTCTGTTCACCCTTCCCAATTTTGTAACTATTGCATGTGAGGAAAATTTTTTAATTCACGCGATGTGGAATTTTTAACTCAAGTCAAGTTAAGTTGTGAGAGTATTAATTGTATCTACAGTAGTAGTGCCAGTGTGTGCGCGTAAAATCAGATACCAAGTAACGCAAAGAGCATTCACGCTGTCAATATACTGGCAAATCTCTGCTTTGGGAGAGAAATTCCGTATACGAGGATTGTCGTAATTAATTCGTGGTGACAAAATTCATGGTAGTGCAGTAACGTGAAAGCGGAGACAGATACAGAGAGAGAGGGAGGGAGGGAGAGAGAGAGAAAGGTAGAGGGTGGTTTGCGCCATTTGTTCTCGTGGGATTCCCCTGGTCAGGTTCGGAAATCCCATGGGAAAGCTCGTTCGTTCGTCCGTTCGTTTCATTCGGAGGTTATACGGTTGATCGGAGCTGCACACACGAGAGTTGTCGTCGTCGTCGTCGTCGTCGTCGTCACGCGTCGCGTACCAAATTGCGAGCGTTCTCTATACTATACGTCACGTAAATTTATCGAACACGCAAAATGAATACGAAGCTTGCTCTCTCCATGTGATGAAAACATTTTGTCCACCGGTTTAATTGGATAATTTACAACGACATTTCTCGTGTTTCGCCGAAAACACGTACAAAAGACCACGCACTCCGTAATTATTAGCGTGAACTCGTGGATGTTCGAAATGCGGTAATGGACGATTATCGTCAGGCACATTAACTATAACGATTTTCATTGCTCGGAAATGGTAAAATCATCCTCAATGAAAGAGCTTTAATCACATCTTAACTGCCAAGATCGTTTTTTTCAAATCAGAAATTGAATTTCTTATAAAATATTTCAATCCTATCGATTTTTCGAATGTAAAAACAAAAAAAAGTCACATTCAACGATCTAAGTTTTTGGTGAGTCAAATTACCATTAATAGCAGTGAAAAACGACTATACAGTCACAACTTTGGCTGGAATTTTCGTTCATACTCAGGCAGTGGTAATAATTTTGGCAATTCAGTAGTAATGGAAGAGTTTGGTCAGACATACATGATAAAACGATTACTTCTACTCGGAAATCGATCTAAAGTTAATCATAGCATTAATGATACGGGAATTGATTATCATTCTTATGATAATGAAAATTCTTATCAGTGATTATTAATCTCGTGGGTTTCACCATAAATTTTTGACGATGATCAGGCACATGGCTAAAGTATATAGTTGGGGTGGCAAAAAATAAGCTGATACTATAATAGTCACTCTCGGCACGAATTTTCCCGTACAGTCCGAAATTGGAGACTCCCTCTATCATCTACTCAGCTCTTTTATTTCCTCCTCCGTTTCTACATACACATATACACGCATATATATATATATATATATATAATATATATATATATGCATTGTGTATATACATGTATCCACGTATGTATAATATAAAGCTCTTCCTCCATGTCTCCTCACTTAGTCTGCCACCAACCTCCCCCTATTAGAACTCCATTCCGCTTCCAATTTGCACTAAATTGTTCGTAGTAACGTCGTCACCGTCTTCCTTGCTTGCTTGCCGAACACATTGTCTCTCTTTCTCCCTTTTCCTTCCATCCCTCTCGCTCTCTCATCTTGCTTTATCGTCTCGTATCTACAATCACTATATTCGCAGGGTCTTCCTCTCCTCTCGTATTTTGCGATTCTGCTACCGATGTTCTCAACGGATAATAGGGAAATTGATCGGTTTTGCGAAGCCTCCACTTGCATGTAATTCGCCATGGCGACAAGAGACTCGTCAGACTATTCACATTTCCGAAGAACAAGCAGCCGCATGGATATGATCTCGAGGATTTTCTGTAGCATCGATTAGTGAACTGGAATTAAAATCTCTGTATATAGATCTACCCTATCTCGTGATGCAAATTCTGTTTTACTACCCCATTGCCCTGGTTCAATTTTCTTTCCTTATCACTTTTGTCGATCGAGTTTTACTTCTGATTCTGCAATCTCGTTATCATCACCACTGGCCCTTAACGATTATTCTACACCCGAATAAAAATGTCCAACTGGCTATTCAAAGAATCATCTATTGTTTTCTTGTTGTTCTTGTAGCGTCAGTAAAGGCATTCGGGGTAAATCTCTGATAATTTTCAAACGGAATAAAAATATATTCCAAATATATAATTTATATATAAATATCAAATATAGTTCAATGGAAATTTGAATCATTAAAATTTATATGTATATCTAGATTATAAGTTGCCGAATATAATCCTGTTATTTGTATTATACTTTTGGTGTGTACGTTATTTTTATTGATGTTGTAGAGATTTTTTTTTTAATTGGCTGTAATTTATTCGGAATTCTACGCGCGCTTAAGTAGCCTCGCAGGCTTTTCAAGAGTACTCTGGCACTTTCTATTAGCTGCACGAAATTATACACAATTATTCATATTATCATATTTCCAGTCAATCAAAAGTGAAACAATTTTTTAGCAGAGATGGATCAGTTCATGGAAAAATAGGATAATTTCTACTCCCTTATTATAACATCATTATTTTGATTCTAGTTAATTAAATTGTAAAATTTTACAATTTTACAATATTATCATATTTCCAGTCAATCAAAAGTGAAACAATTTTTTAGCAGAGATGGATCAGTTCATGGAAAAATAGGATAATTTCTACTCCCTTATTATAACATCATTATTTTGATTCTAGTACACTTAATTAAATTGTAAAATGTTCACAATATTTGAAACCAAGTTCAACATGGTCGATGCTCCCTCATATTTTCGGGAATCTATAGAATTGATATATATATATATATATATATATATATATACACATACTAAATATATAGATTTATGTACATATATAAATCGTAGGATTTCTCGAGTCGGGTAACCCGTTAAATCATGTCCCCTTGTGTGTCCCGTTTCCAGCCGTGAAATCGTCCCCTGAGCGTCGCGGGTATTTCAATTAGATCTGATCGAGGTCACGGGACAGGGTTGGGGGGGGGGGGTGCAATAGGCGGGCTAGCAGACGAGTTTACGGCCGCGCGTAGGGTCATTAGGCTGGATGACCCCAGTTCCGTCTCTCCTTCTCTCTCTCTCTCTCTCCCTAGTTCGATCACCTTCTCCCACCCCTACCCCCTGTCATTTTGACGAAACTAGCGTTGTCATCGGTGAGGAGCAGAGGGGATGGCACTGAGGAGTGTGGGAAACGAGAAAGCATACATGAACGAGTCTGTGATGCAAATGCATATTCATATGTGTGTATAAATTATGTATGTATATATATATATACACAGTGAATATATACACGGGGTATTTTGTACATGAAATGGAACGATTTACGGCCGAGAGAATTTTTCGTAGTCGTTGAATTGCCGAATAATGGCAATAAAACAAAAATAGACGCTCAGGAGCTGCCTCGAAAGACAATTTAAAAAGTCTTTTTTTTTTCTTAAATTTCTCATTGAATAAAAATCTTGCGTATATTAGATTAATTTTTGCGGGGGTTGTCACTCCACCAACAATTGTTCCATTTGTGATATAATATAGCAAATATGCCAGCACTTTATTTTTCATTGAGTTATGACATACCTCGTGAAATCGACAAAGATGCATACATGTCATATTTATATATATATATTTATATACACATATATATATATTTATATACACATATATATATATACATGTTTATATATTTATATGGACGCACGAATCGGACGCGAACAAAACGATTGGCGAAAAATTTAAAAATACCATCGATGGGTGAACGAGTGTGGGTGGTTACGCTAGGGGATGAGAATGCTCGACAAGCCTATTATAGGGGTGGGGGTAGTAGCACCCGGGGTTTTGGCGTATGATTGGGTGTAATGGTATCAGAGTTTGAATTATATAGGAGAATGACTGAAACCCTTTCCTTCATCCCCCTTTGCTCGTCAAATTGAGCTCTACGAGTTCGAGCTTTGCCTCACCCCTGTCACCACGTTTAATCCATTATTGGCGCCAGTCCTATTTCGAACCGCAAAGTGGCAACTATATCCCATCAACCGATGATCCACATACATGTAAAAACATACATAGTGGTGTATATTGATTAAACATCCACAGACAAAAATACACACAGATGAAGAGATTAGTAAAAAAAAAAAAAATGCACAGCCATTGGCCATTTAGCCAGGGATTGGTCACCCTACATTGTTATTGTTATATATGTGTATATAGGCTGGGAAATATTAACCATCAAATTAATCTGTCTATAAAATATACCCTGAGAGTGCTGATGGTATTTAATTGGGAATTTCTTCAGAAAGATTATCATCTACAAAGCTCTGAAATTTAAATAATTTTACGAAATTTAGTCAACTTCAATTCCTGGTGACCTTTCCTATCGTACTTTCTAGCGTTTTTTTTTACACGTGAAGCCTTTTATTATTTTTAAAATACCAAAAATGAAGTATCGTTAATATTTTTTTGCGACGATACATTTGTTCGAATAATCACGATTGGTCACTCGACACTACGAGTCAGGTAAGCTGCCAAATCGTGAGAAATGATAAAAAAATTCTCCTCCTGAGATTTAATGCGATAATATCGTAACTATTTTTTATTTTTATTATTTTTTTTCGAAGCAAACATTATTTTATACATCGTTTTAAACATTTACCACGGAATAAACAAGGTGAAATTTCAAAAAAATCAAAATATTTTTTAAATAATAATATCGCGTGAGGATTATTTTTTTGATAGCATAATCGAACAGTTTTGAGAATATATCTCACCGGGATAATATATTTCAAAAACAATTCATCGTTGTGTAATTAATTAGCAATGTCGGACGGGAATATAACGCAGTGGATTTATATCATGGCCTAATTTTCGTTCTATCGAATGTGCTATATACTATAAATATACCATAAGTATAGGGGAGAACGGGGTCATATGTGTCAGGGGTGTGATGAGCCAGATGACTTAACGGGCGTAAAATGTCAGTTAAAAATCTTTAATAAATTGTAAAAACTTTTCTAATTGACCATAGGAAATAATGTGTCATGTAAATGCCAGGTAGGATTTTCGTCTTAATTTAGCAGGACACATACGATTTCAAAGAGTAATCCTAAACTTTTAGTGTTCTAAAAGTTCGATCCGCTCTCGTCTCCTAACAGCATATGCCGGTGACATTTTTTTTGTCGAATGTTATTATTTTTCCAAAAAAATTTGAGAGCTTATTCAGCCAATTTGGTTGGTAAACAAAAGCATTAAAGCATTTCGAAACTGAGGTAGTGTTGGGGCGAATTTTATCCGTTATTGGAGTTCATATCTCGGCCAACCTCTGGAGGTCAAGACATCATTGACCTGGAATTTAAGAGCGGTTTCGTCGCCAGCTATCGGGAATAATGTCGTGATCGATTTTCACTCCAAAGACGACGTCCTTATCGAAATTGAATTCCAAGGGTAACCACATATTACATCGCTAATATTGTTGACCTCAACGTTGTTGAATGACTCGAATGGTTACAGTATGTGGCACACCGCGCTTATTTTCCGGATAGCGGGGTCGTTCATGCCAAAAATAAAGTCGTGGGTAAATAGTCGATAGTCCGGTACTAATACCAAGTATCGAGGTGCTTTTATTAAAAAATGGAGGTAACGAATCACCATTTGTGAGACTATTATCCATTTTTCTCTAGTATATCAACGGTACAAAGGGGGAAATTCGTTTACGTTGAAATTGTTACATATGACCCCGACTTCCCCTATATATACTGCATATAAATTCTGCATATATCTGTGTTTATATATATACGGAAAATCATCAACGCTGTACATTTTATTGACGCACACGTTCATGGTTGACCTCTTGGTTGCCAATTATCGGACTATTTACGTTCCATTATGTATGAATTATATTTTCCCCAGGGCACCAACAAAGAGAGAGAGAGAGAGAGAGATTTACAGAGTATAACGGTTACAAGGGAGGTTCGCAATGATTTTTGGTTATACCAACGGTTTTGGCCTCAGGTGACCAGGAAAATGGGGGGAAAGGGTATGCAGAGTACGCATTCGTAGCATTGAAATTAATATTCCATTTGACACGAACGTTGCATCATGTGTCAACCTTGGCTGATATTCATAAACCACCCCCATGCCAATGTTTGTTTTCATTTAATATACTTATTACATTTTAACACGTTTATCAACCCCCCATGGCTTTGCTTTCCTTCGGAGCTCCAAAATTAAATAAATTCCACGTATAAAATTATCCTTCGATGTTGCAATTAGTAAATTTCGGAATACTTTGGCCAGGGACAATGTGAAAAAATATTTTTTTGTTTCAATTGTAGATATCGTGTGAGAAAAATTACCAAACTGAATCATAATCATCCTTAAAACCTTCGAAATTTTTTTGCAGACATGTTTGAATGAAATTGTAACTGATGGTGACGCTGAATAAAAAAATTGATTTTTTCACGTTAATGAAAATATTCGGAAAATGTTAGCAGAATTCTTCGTCCTGATTGCGAAGTATTAAAATTTATGTATATAATTTGCCTTTTCGAGAGTTTTAGCACCCCTCATACCACTTTTCCTCCATAAACTTTGGCTCGGATTTATTCGGTTCGAGATCGGCCCGATTGCACATCAATCAGCAAATCAGCGATTGATCAAATTTGTTTAATTTTATTTAAAAATAACAGGCTTGAATTTTTAATTTTAAAAGAATAATTTCTCATTTCGTATTGTGGAATTTTGTTGCCTCTAATAAAAATATCGACACATCTAAACCCATTCTCCATTATAAAATCTCTTAAATGTTCCAGGTCATTCATAACATTTTCATTATATAATTTCTCGTATTATTTCACCTGAACGTATTTTACTGGAGAAAAAAAAATGTTAACAAAAGTTTCACTAACCTCGGGATAGCCGCCTTTCATCTGATAGTCAAAAACATAGAAGTATGTTTTGGGCATGGGTTCTCTTTCGCTGTCGGGAATCGGTGCTATGTGAGGATTGTTTGGTTTCTTCATGTGTCGAAGAGTGAATAAATCACCCGTTTGTACCAATGGCGCGACAAATTGAGCGTCGCTCAGAGCTTGCACGCAAGCGTCTCTCGTATTTTTTGGATGTTGAACAGTTCTTTCCCAATCCGTGTATTCGTTCACAACCTGAAAAGAAAAGTAAATCAATATTTTATTTCAATTGAATACATTGAATAGAGATTTTATCATAAATGTTTTCCCTCTCTCTCTTTTTCTCTCTCTGCATAATTTCATCATTTCGCAATAAAAATTCAATAGCTCAGTATGATAATGTTAATAATATTAAGGGTTTGTTTAGTCAACAAATCGAGCTGTCCATGTTAAAATAATAGCCGAAAAAAATAATGATAAAAAATAGTAGAAAATGTACAGTGAGAGTATATAAAGTGTCATTTCGCTCATTATGATAATGTTAATAATTTTAACAAAAAAGAATGATAAAAAATAGTAGAAAATCTACAATCTGTGTATTCGTTCACAACCTGAAAAGAAAAGTAAATCAATATTTTATTTCGATTGAATACATCGAGTAGAGACTTTGTCATAAATATTTTCTCTCTCTCTCTCTCTCTCTCTTTTTCTCTCTCTGCATAATTTCATCATTTTGCAATAAAAAGTCAATAGCTCAGTATGATAATGTTAATAATTTTAAGGGTTTGTTTAGTCAACAAATCGAGCTGTCCATGTTAAAATAATAGCCGAAAAAAATAATGATAAAAAATAGTAGAAAATGTCCAGTGAGAGTATATAAAGTGTCATTTGGGTTGCATTGTTTTTTGTTTTTTTACGTAAATATCACGCGTCGCGAAACTTAATGTGTAACAGATGAAATAGATTCGTTAGAGAGGCATTCACGCCTTTACCACAGAATCGTCAGCCGAATGTAATATTTCGTATTTTTTTATTTTTTCAAATTTTTTATTTTTTTTTCCCACCCATCAAACACACACATCGAGACTCGCTCGAGCGGCACCAGATTACGCGACAACCCATGTGATTATCACGTGCCAGCACGATTTCAGATATCTTCTATCCATTCGTTTTTTTTTTTTTTTTTTTTGTATCCATCGAAGTGATCCATTCGTTTCCTCTTTCCATAAAATCCAAACGTTTCGTGTTTTTTTTTTGTTTTATTATTTATCCCGGACCATTTATTTTATCCGCGTTCAAATACAATGTTTAACGAATGTTTCGAGATAACAATACCGCGAGACTGAATATTTATTATATCCAGGAGACCATCTATTGTCTGTATATATATATATAGAATAGAACTATGTATATATATATATAGAACTATGTGAATGAAATATGTATATGCATATATACAGATATATCGTCGAGTATGTGCGTTTGCTTGGCTTTCAGGTTATCAGTCCACCGTGAAACACTCTTTGCCCCGATGATGCGTGATCGAGAGCTCTCGGTGGTAAACGAACGAATTTCACTTTTTTTTTTTTTTTTTCTGTTTATTTTCATGTTTTTTTGTTTTTGCTTTTTCACCCTCTCTCTGATCCAGGTCAAATTGCGAAATCTCTCGGGAGGGCTTGCTTGATAATTCCGCACCGAGCAAACACACACACACACACACATGCACTTGAATAAATACGCGCGAATAAATAAAATATATAGTACATCCACTCTGGGATTTCACGAAATTCAACATATTTCGCGAGAGAACATTATAACTCATAAATACAGCATGGACATATATTTTTATTGCTTTTGTCGAGCGAATTCACACCTGGAGACCGGTAAATTACGATGATGCTCTTAAACTGTTATCATGCAAATTGACGATATTGACGTATATATATATATATATATATACATAAATATATATATATATATATGTTTATATATACGTCAATATCGTGATGATGATGCTCTTAAACTGTTATCATGCAAATTGACGATATTGACGTATATATATATGATAATTGATGTACTTACCGTGTAAAAAATTTCCGTCAGGTGATAAGTGTACGCGTTTCTCACATACGTCCTTATTATTCTGTCCCTTCGTTCACCCTCAAAGCCCTGCTGAACGTCTTTTTCAGCAAAACGCCAGAGTGCCTCGCTCGTCGTGACACCAAACAACAAATCGTATTTGTTGTTGCTCGTTATCGGTGCACCATGGTCCGAGCGTTTTGGCAATTGTCTGAAAGAGAATAATGATTATTTTCTTCGATCCTACAACGAATGATAAAATAAAGAAAATTATCAAAAAAATTGACTACAAAAGTTTGTATTATATTTTAATTGTAATCATAAAGAGACGCGGCAACGTCTCACCTCCAACTAAGTAAATAAAAACTTTAATTATTGAATTCGATAAGTGTAATATTAAAATTTCCAAAATGAGAGAATGAAGAATTTTTTGGAACTTTAATCGAATGATAATGATACTGGGGAAAAAATAATTTGAAAGAATTAGTGAAGGAGATCATTTTTGGAAGTCATTATGTCCTTTTCTTCGTTGAGTAAAAGGCAACCACATTTTAGAACGGATCTGGTCACCATTTATTTTCAATGACACTTCTCTAAATGCAAAAGAATGAAAAAAATGATTGCGTAATTATTTTTTTATATATTAATATAAATACCGTTAAAATTGCGTTTAAAAATTGGAGATAAAGCCAAGATAAATGATTTGAAAGAATTAGTGAAGGAGGTAATTTTTGGAAGTCATTATGTCCTTTTCTTCGTTGAGTAAAGGGCAAACACATTTTAGAACGGATGTACCAATTGTGGCAATTTTTTGAATTGGTTTCTGGTCACCATTTATTTTTACTGACATTTCTCTAAATGCAAAAGAATGAAAAAAATGATTGCGTAATTATTTTTTTATATATTAATATAAATACCGTTAAAATTGCGTTTAAAAATTGGAGATAAAGCCAAGATAAATGATTTGAAAGAATTAGTGAAGGAGGTAATTTTTGGAAGTCATTATGTCCTTTTCTTCGTTGAGTAAAAGGCAAACACATTTTAGAACGGATGTACCAATTGTGGCAATTTTTTGAATTGGTTTCTGGTCACCATTTATTTTTAATGGCATTTCTCTAAATGCAAAAGAATGAAAAAATGATTGCGTATTTATTTTTTTATATATTAATATAAATACCGTTAAAATTGCGTTTAAAAATTGGAGATAAAGCCAAGATTGGCATTTAAAATGAAGAATCTTGAAAATTAGTTGAAACGGTCCAATAAGTAGCCTCAACTTGATCCATATGACTTTTGCAGGAAGTACATTTATCTCATCCACTCTCTGCTATAATCTCCTTCACGACTCCACAAACCCATGGAATTACAAGTCCAGCTAATCTCTCGTTGTACAGCAAATGTTTTAGCGACAGAGAGTAATATAACGAAATTTCAAACGTAATGCTGCCACAGAGGTATCTCCGGGATTTCAGAGAGGCTCGCGTAGAACAAAGGACTTTCCCTTAGGGATTCTCGGATTTGCTTAAATGAATGCTGCACAGCCAAAGATTTGCATCCTCTCAAAATGAACGTCATGACCTTAGAGAAGATTTCCGCTTACCCAGATCCTTGAAACTCTGGTCCAAGATAGGAGAGGAGGTCCTTCTGAAAATCTGGCTTTATCACGACACCGTCGACACTCGGTCCAAATGCACTGAGAAACGTCGGTGGCTGCGTGTCCGTCATCATAAGCTCCTCGAGGCTGGCATCTCGTAGACAGTCGACTATCAGCTCGTGATCCTTGAGAAGGTCCTCGGGGATCGTGCAGTTTGCAGCGCGTGCCAGTTTCACAGCGTACATCACCGGTTCCTCGACAACCGCCCATGACGACAGGGCACTTCCGGAAAGAAGAATTGCCCTCTTGAAGAGGCCTGGGAACAAGAAGACAAATGACCGGATGACATTGTCCTCGGGCCACGACAAACCCCCTTCCTTTTTCCTCGATTCAATGCTGCAAGACTTCCTTTACTCCCAAACCACATCTCGAATTTTCCTTGTCTACGCGGATTATACGTGTCACTTTGGAATGAATTCATCTTTTTGACGGCAAGGCAGACGGAGCCAAAGTATTATCCCGATTTACACGGCTGAGGAAAGGTCAAGGATCAAGGATCAGTGGATCGTATTTTATTTGTAATATCAACTAGCAACAGGTTGAAGCTTTTTATGCATTTATTATCACGTGAAATTTTTCCATTTTGGTGAAAAACTTGTTTGTCATTTGAATTGGAAAATTTGCAATTGTTTAAGGTCTCTAAGGGTTTAAGGTTTTTGAGGTTTAAGGTCTTGTTTAAGGCTCAATGTAAAAATCAATCGAAATTTCGAGATCAGAAATCGAGATCGTGGGATTTCCATTTCCAGAAACAACTGAGGCTGCTCGCCAACACAATCCTGGAATTTATTTATACATTTGCAATTGTTTAAGGTCTCAATGTAAAAATTAAATGAAATTTGGAGATCATGGGATTTCCATTTCGAAATAACTGGGAATGCTCGTCAACTATGTGCTTGAATGTGTTGAGCATGGAAGTTTGCAAGAATCCCCGAATAAATTTAAAAGAGTTACTTTTTTTTTCTCTTGTATATATTTGAAATTTTAGCAGGGTAATGGAGGTCAAAATACTCTTGAACTTTTGAAAAATCATTTAATGTCAATGGCCCTGCAGTTATTCTCTTGATATGTTCGTGTGGAAATTCGTGTAGAAAAGTGGGAAACTTGACTTTGGTTGCAAATTAGACATATTGGATAAGAGCTTACTTAGAGTTTTCGAGTTTCACGCGAAAGATTCTATCTTAATTCTACAGATAAACGTGATCAGGGATACAAGATTGTATAGTTGGAGGTATTGGTGTTTATTCTGGGTATACGATGTGCTCAGAGCAGCGAGATATAACTCTCAGCTGCTCCCTCTTTCCCTCTCCCTTTTTCTCTTTCTCTCTCTCTCTCTTTCCATGTTAGCTAGCTAGTTCTGGCTCATTTCGGGATTAACACAGCCAACTTCCATCGTGAATTCGACCCTGTTGTATTATAATTCTCGCACTTCTGTCTCTCTCTTTCTCTCTCTCTCTTTGCCTCGATTCCCCAGGAGAACTTGTAATCTTGTACCAATTTATCATATAATAATATTGAATTTGTTGCAACGCACAAATATTATCATTTCACGAGGGAACGAGAAGAGAAAGATGAAATTTTTGTAAGACCTCGCACTATATATGAATTTTTTAATATCCCTTCGTGAGAAAATTTACAAAATTTCCCTCTCCCTCTCCCTTTATCACTAATGATTAGTTTGAAAAAAAAAAATCCGTGTGAAAATATTGGGGATTCTGACTGAATTGTCGATGGATGTCATATAGACGTAAATTGCGAGCTCGAATCGTTAAATATCTTCGTATATGAGGATCGCACAATAAGCCTCATGCAGTGTTGCAACTGACATGTTCAATAATTGTTTTTTGACCCATGTCCATCTACTTCGTTTCGTGCATCAAAGTATATATATTTTTCTCATCACTCCCGTCATTGCATATTTGAAGAATTTTTTTTTTCTTCGTTACAAATAAACATTCCATGATTCCATGAATCAGCAAACGAAAGCTCGATCGAAATAATCGATGTGTGTGCACTTCGCTAAATGATGATTGCAACAATTCCGAAAGACGAGAGTTTCGACTCTCAAGAGGATCTTCGTTGCATGCGAATGAAATTATCTCAAATGCTTTATATATAGAGCATATGAAAAAATCATCAAGACATATATGGTCGTTAAAACGTCCCTGACGTAATATTTATTGATTTGGTATGTCATTACCCTTTGCTTGATTATTTTATCAATTATTCAACAATAATTACTAATAACCACATGGATCTCTTTGAAATGTTGAAATAATTTTTTTTTGTTAACAAACAAACACAAGATTTTTATGAAAAAACGAGTTGCAAAAACGAAAGTACGAAATTGAGGATAACAAAAAAATACTGACATTTGGTCGTTGCATTCCTCTCACCTTTTTCATCACAGTTTTATCGATTCATTTTTATTGATGGGATAAATAATGTTTTCTATTTCAAGGGAATGTATGAGAATTATTCATCTCTCTATATGACATTGAAATAAAATTTATATATAGAGCATATGAAAAGATCGTCAAGACATATATGGTCGTTAAAACGTCCCTGACGTAATATTTATTGATTTGGTATGTCATTACCCTTTGCTTGATTATTTTATCAATTATTCAACAATAATTACTAATAACCACATGGATCTCTTTGAAATGTTGAAATAATTTTTTTTTGTTAACAAACAAACACAAGATTTTTATGAAAAAACGAGTTGCAAAAACGAAAGTACGAAATTGAGGATAACAAAAAAATACTGACATTTGGTCGTTGCATTCCTCTCACCTTTTTCATCACAGTTTTATCGATTCATTTTTATTGATGGGATAAATAATGTTTTCTATTTCAAGGGAATGTATGAGAATTATTCATCTCTCTATATGACATTGAAATAAAATTTATATATAGAGCATATGAAAAGATCGTCAAGACATATATGGTCGTTAAAACGTCCCTGACGTAATATTTATTGATTTGGTATGTCATTACCCTTTGCTTGATTATTTTATCAATTATTCAACAATAATTACTAATAACCACATGGATCTCTTTGAAATGTTGAAATAATTTTTTTTTGTTAACAAACAAACACAAGATTTTTATGAAAAAACGAGTTGCAAAAACGAAAGTACGAAATTGAGGATAACAAAAAAATACTGACATTTGGTCGTTGCATTCCTCTCACCTTTTTCATCACAGTTTTATCGATTCATTTTTATTGATGGGATAAATAATGTTTTCTATTTCAAGGGAATGTATGAGAATTATTCATCTCTCTATATGACATTGAAATAAAATTTATATATAGAGCATATGAAAAGATCGTCAAGACATATATGGTCGTTAAAACGTCCCTGACGTAATATTTATTGATTTGGTATGTCATTACCCTTTGCTTGATTATTTTATCAATTACTCAACAATAATTACTAATAACCACATGGATCACTTTGATATGTTGAAATAATTTTCTTTTGTTAACAAACAAAATATCTCATCTTCACAAGATTTTTATGAAAAAACGAGTTGCAAAAACGAAAGTACGAAATTAAGAATAACAAAAAAATACTGATATTTGGTTGTTGCATTCCTCTCACCTTTTTCATCACAGTTTTATCGAATTATTTTTATTGAACAAACTATGGGATAAATAATGTTTTTCATTTCAAGGGAATGTATGAGAATTATTCATCTCTCTATATGACATTCAAATAAAATTATATGTATGTGGGTGTATGTGTGTCGAGTGGACAGCAAAATAGGACAAAGGAAAAATGGATAAAAAAAAAAAAAGATGGAAGAAAAATATTCTCGTCTAGTGGAGGTGTGACATGAGGCCTCTCTCTACAAGCCATATCGCCTCCAGGGCCAAAAGGAGACTGCGAGTTTCTCGACAAAGAGGATCAAGGTATCGCCGGTGCAACGATCCGCACGAAGGAACGTGGATGGAGATAGCTGATCCCGATTCTGGCGAGTTTCCAGAAAAAGTAGGAAAATAGCTGCCTTACACGAGAGAGCCAAGTTTTCACGTGAAAGATGAGAGAGAGACAGAGAGACAGAGAACAGAGGGAGAGAGAGGGAGAGAGAGAGAGAGAGAGGGAGAGAAAATGTGAAAAGGGCGTCGAAGCTTGAAGTGAGGGTGAATCGCAGCGCGTATATACGCGTGATCGTTTACCCCCCCACACGTCGTACATGGCGACAGTCTCAGTGGAAATGAAATCTTGCTGTACATTGCAAACGACGAGAGTATACGAAAATGTCGAGTACGGACAAAATGAATGTCCGGAATCTGGCATATATGGGCTCGAGAGCCAATAAAATTTAGTCATATAAGTGACAAGATTGTAGAGTCGAGTGGAAAAATCGTAATCGTCGGGGAGTAAGAGTGATAATGACAAAAAAATCCACAAGTGACATGGAAAAAAAGTCGATTCAATAATCTCAATAAAATCGGTACAAAAATTACTGACGATGTTTTTTGATTTGACATTTAATTTTTTGTTACATATTCAAGTCACAAGGAGAATAATAGTTTTCTGTATCAGTGTTTATGCAAGAAACTCTTTGCGAGCTAATCAGAAATAATTTTTAAGCATCAATTAATGTATAAATGATTTATGTAGAAAATATTAATTGTAAAAGAATAATTAATATTTGCAGAAATAGATTTTTTTCTTTAGCTATGATTCTGCTGCCCCCTTCGGAAAATGTAACCGAATGGTCTTGACTTGTGAGAGGTTTTGTCTGGTCTTTATGTTTTCTTTACATACTCTTCATTGTAAAAACTAAAACGTCCTACGTTAATTGTAACAAAATTCAATAACAATACAATCTTCAGGTCTCGGAAAAAATTTAGAATGTAATCAGAGGAATAGTTATAATAAAAATAGCCGATGCTGAGTGTTTGCAGAATAGTTAGCCACTTTCTGCCCTCTGAACTCACTCGCTCGTGGTCACGAGGTCATCATAGCCATTGGATTAAACACGAGAAACCTCGCCCATTGTGATGTCTAGTCAGTTGAAATAACATGCTGGATTGTAGAATTGGGTTGGCCAAAGAAAAAGATTCACTGGGGGATGAAGATATTGAGAGTGTGAGAGGCAATATCATAGAGGCAATATGTTACCAGGAAACTTGATGCTTCAATGGGCAAGATTTTCTCAGAATGGAGGAGAGGAATTAAATGGAAAACCTCATGCCAACGTGTGGAGAGTTGAGAATTATTTCGCTACTCAGGAATACGATATCGATCCCATTTGATCAATTTATTGATTAATTTAATTTGCGAATCACTCAAGTATTTTTCACATCAGACGACTTCACTTGATTCCGATTCCCTTGACTTGTTGTGACATATTGCAAGAGTCGAGATTTCCATTGTCATTTACCAAATGGAGGGATTTCACGGTTACATTTTAAAAAATTGCAAGAAGATTAAAAAAAAAAAATTGATATTGCAATAATTTTCTGGTAAATTGAATTTCTTTGTATTGCATTAAAAAGCTTAAAATTTCCTACAATTTCTTTGCATTGGTCTACACTTTATGAAGGAAAATAAGATTCCATCCCAGGCACGTAGAATGATCACATAATTTTCATTAAACCGACTCACTTCTATTTTATTTTTATTAAGTTTATTTTTTTTGACATATTGTAAGATTTCAGTTGTTTACTTTCATTGACTAAAACAAAATTGAATTTGGAGTTGGATATAAAAAAATTGGGTTCCGAAAATAAATCGTTATTAAATTTGTTTCATTACTCGGTACATTGAATCGTTTCATCAATATTTCCGGGAATAGATGTAAATTTTCTATGAATCTGATACGCTATAAATGTAATTCCGACAAGATAAAAAAATTAAAAAAATTGATATTGCAATAATTTTCTTACACGGTAAATTGAATTTCTTTGTATTGCATTGAAAAGCTTAAAATTTTCTACAATTCCTTTGCATTGGTCTACTCCTTATGAAGCAAAATAAGATTCCATCCCAGGCACGTAGAGACTTATAATGATCATGTTTTTGACATATTGTAAGATTTCAGTTGTTTACTTTCATTGACTAAAACAAAATTGAATTTGGAGTTGGATATAAAAAAATTGGGTCTCGAAAATAAATCGTTATTAAATTTGTTTCATTACTCGGTACATTGAATCGTTTCATCAGTATTTCCGGGAATAGATGTAAATTTTCTATGAATCTGATACGCCATAAATGTACAATATGGCAACTCCAGCCAACCCTACGAAGCAAAATAAGTCACTCGGTCGCTGAATGTGAAATTATTACAATCCCGAGCACGTAGAGCAGAATTCTACGAGGCACGAATGGATATGCGGAGAGATACAGTCTGATATTTACGTACAAATAAATAGGAAACCTCGCACGCTGACAATTATAAGATACTTTGCTTGCTCGTTGAAAAAAAAAAAAAAAAAAAAGAATCTCGTGCGGCTAATTGAATGAAAAAAACGAGTGGAAAGAAATGCTGGATTATAAAAATAAAAAAATAAAACAAACCTCACCGAATCAAGGAAGAAACTGAAAATAAAACAAGTGGACAAAAATAATAAAAAATTGAGAGGAAGAGTTGGAAATGAGAGCGTGGCAGAGTAGATTCGCATGCGGAAGCATCGTTCGCGTGGGTTTTTCTCTCACAAATTGCTTATTACGCGAGGAACAGTATGCGGGAACGAGGCGAGAAACGAGCGCGTCGAGCATCTCGTTAACGCTCTCCTTCTCTTAAGGGCTCAAATAAGAGAGAGAGAGAGAGAGAGAGAGGAGAAGGAGACTAATTGCATGACAACAGCACACGTTGCCGTGTCTTTCCAACTTTGCCCAACGTCCTATATCGCGAGAGAGCCCGAACAAACGAGACATAAGAGATATGGATGGCGATATCAAGTTACATCCGTGTCAAACTGAGGGATTAATCGAGGTCACCACTTTGATCCATGGAACGATCTCTCGCTGAGTATACTCTCGCGAGGTATACTCTGGGCTATTCAAAAATTCCGTCACATTTTTCGTAACCCTCACTAACCTCATCTGACAACTACAGTTTTTATTTCCAATTTATGATATTATTTCATGTCAGCATCGAGCTTTTTGCTATTCTACTTCAGCTTAAAAAATTCTACAATAGAACTTCTCAGAAGTTAAAAGGTCACAACATGACTTTTTATGCACTTTAGCCTTTTTAGTGTCATATTGACACTGTCATCATATTTGATTACCGATCATTGTGAAAATGGACCAATCATTGAATTATGGAGTAGTAATTATTTATCATAAATACATACGGGTGGCCATTAAAAATTGCAACATATAGATAGAGTCCTTAATTACAAGTGTTGCAATTTTAATAGCAATTAATTAATGGCTAAATTATTTAATGGCTTAATTACAATTGCAATTTTAATGGCCACCAGTGTATATAAATGCTCTTGAAGAATACTCATTGATCATTACTTTGTTTGAAAATAGGTTTCTATATATAGGAGAAGCCAAAGATATAAATATTTTGATAAACTTACCAGGTAAACTTACAAAATTCTACAATAGAAACGTGCATAGAATTTCTCAAAAGTTAAAAGGTCACAAGATGACTTTTTATGCATTTTAGTCTTTTTAGTATCATATTGACACTGTCATCATATTTGATTACTGATCATTGTGAAAATGGACCAATCATCGAATTATAGAGTAGTAATTATTTATCATAAATACATACCGGTGGCCATTAAAAATTGCAATATATAGATAGAATCCTTAATTACAAGTGTTGCAATTTTAATAGCAATTAATTAATGGCTAATATCTAAATCATTTAATGACTTAATTACAATTGTAATTTTATTGGCCACCAGTCTATATTTTCTCTTGAATCCAGACCAGTGTATCAGCTCTTGAAGAATACTCATTGATCATTACTTTGTTTGAAAATAAGTTTCTATATATATATATATATATAGGGGAAACCAAAGATATAAATATTTTGATAAACTTACCAGGCATGACGGTAGGACTGATGGCAAGAAAATTGACACAAGCAGCGCCAGTTCCTTGTCCCATGAGGGTTACGTTGCCAGGATCACCGCCAAACAGGGCAATATTTTCCTGTACCCATTGCAAAGCAGCAATCTGATCCATCAAACCGTAATTAGCTACTCGAGCCTTCGAGTGACGTATCGTATTTGCATTGAGAAAGCCAAGAACACCGAGACGATAATTTATCGTCACGATGACTTGATCGGTGTAGCTTGCGAGTACACTTCCGTCGTATGGATTACCGCTACCCCAATCATAGCTCTCACCGTGTATGTACAGCAAAACCGGATGCTTTCTACCGTTACCAGTCGATCCTGCAACAACAAAAAATATCCAAACTTTCATAAATCAGCTTGCGTGCACTCGAAACTTTTTAACCTAAGAAAATTTTGAATAAAAAAACGAAGACACTTGATAGAAAAATAATTTATGGTTATAATTATCGTAATGGAATAGAAAAACTATAAATCAAAAAATACTTAAATATCATTTAGAATAGTTTTCGTTGATGATGAATAATTTTGAGAATAATTTTGAATTTTTTCAACAATTAATAGTGATAATTGTTATTGTCGTTGTTGTTGTTGAATCTTCATCGATATTTTGTACGACAATTACTTTGTCCACAAGGTATTAAGAAATATGAAAATCGAATGGGGCCTGTTGACGTTGCCAGCGAGTTTACGAGAATGTTTTTGCCGAATATTCGATTCGCCCAAAAAAATCGTGACAGAGGGATTTTTAAAGGAACAATTGCGAAAGCCCTTTGAAAGGTGACTCCGTGCCTAAGTCATTATTCGACAGAACAGAGATCCTGAGTTATCCTTGCCGAAGATTCCGAGAAAGTATCAGAAGGTGGTAAGGAAAAATGTGTTTCGTGACAAAACAATGCAACCCCCATGTACAATGGGACCCTTTTGTCTTAGGAATACAATGTGACGTGTCTTGCAAAAGATTTTTCGCGCCCACATCGCTCATCCCTTTGTTCTCTTTTTTCTTTCTTTTTATTTTTTTAATCAAGCCTTTTATACAAAAAGTTGCCTCATCGGATTGATTTATTGTTCATATACTGGTGTATACAATATCGACCCTTCACCCAGCTCGTATTACTCCTGACGGGGGAGAGAGGGCGTCACAGCTGGTAGAGCCGTAACAGCCCTTGTCGTGAATACTGAGAAGATCAAGGGTACTTTTTTTTTCACATTTTTTTTTTTCTTCTTCTTTTTGTCGAGACCAATTTTTTTTTCCACCCCTAATACGCTCACTCTGTGCTATAGTTGGTACGAGTTGATTTCATCATTGTGAATAAAATGAAAGAAAGAGAGAGAGAGAGAGAGAGAGAGAAAACGTGCATGCCGAACGTGTATAAAATTATTCTGGAACACAGGAGAATCGATATGTGTATGAAACAAGGTAGAGCTGATTGACGTATTTGCTAATTGAGACTTCCGGATGAACGTTTTTTGTGCTCCAGCGAGAAATTATGTATATATATATATATATATATATATATATATATATATATATATATATATATATATATATATATATATACAATTTAGGAAAAAATATAAAATCTTACAAGTTGGCTCTTTCTTATGATGATATACTATATATACTATAAAGGTAGGTTGAAGCCTCTCGTGGCTTTACCTCCACCATCGGCATCGTTAGGGTTGAAGTGAGCGTACTCGATGTATATATGTATATGCACTGGGGTATATAGAGAAGGGAGGCGAATGAAAGTAAGACGGAAATGGAGAGAGAAAGATGGAAGATTGAAGGGAAGTAAAAAGGAGAACGAGAGACATAGACAGTGAGAGACATAGAGGGGGAGGGAGAGAGTAAGAAGGATTCAGGAACCCTTATCGAAACAAAGACTGATGTTGACCGTGTGTCTAGCCTCTATAGAAAAGTTGCAGCTACCGCTTGAAGAGTTCTGCCTCGCTGAGTGGGCAACCCCTCGTCAAAGGGTTGCTCTCTACACTCTGCTCGTTTCAGCAGAGCTTTTTTTTTTTTTTTTTTTAATGTATACATACAAAATTGGATAGGATAAAGGGAGAGTAAGAAGCCATGTAAGGAATTTTGAAATTTCTGGTTTTATAATATTTGCACTATTGAATAATCAAATTCCCTTCCAATTAAAGCAATTGGGGATGATTTTTGCTTCGTGCGCCTCGTTCGACGTAATAATGCGAGAATGTGTAGTGATTGAAAAATTGTAAATTAAAGAAATATAGTCAAAAGACTGAGAATATGCAAAATAAATTTATTTAACTTTCAACGGTAGAAAAATCTTGTGGAAGTTTCCTTATGCCTATTTTCATCGATATCTTTTGAATTTTTGTGGTATAAGATTAGACTCACGTGATACAAATATTATCGATATCTATCCATTGGTGTGTTTGAATCTCCGGCATTTGACATGCGGCAAAAAGACGTTTGTGTTTTATTGAGAAAATACGTCTAGCTGAAATTTATGCAGGATGCATGTTTGCAAAGTGGAAAATTGAACAGAGTATATCTCTTTTATCAATTCACCATCAGGCAAACTGTTTGAATTGTAAAATAGTAGAGATATTAGGCTATAGCTATGGTTTTGGAGAATGGCATTCTGGGAGAGTTTTTCCAAGGTAGAAAGTCGATTATTATTTATTTACGTATTATTTATTTGGTAGAAATATTTTTTAGCAGAGTTGTGAGATGGTAGATATTTTTAAAGCAGCAGAATATTATGGTGGTGGAGTTGTGATTCACTGGAGATGTATCCGGACAGCTGAAGACTGGTGCAGTCTTTTTGGGGATAGAAATGCAAGCATCTGGATTTGGTAGAAATATTATTTAGTGGAGTTGTAATGTGGTAAATTTTTAAAGCAGCAAAATATTGTAGTGATACCTTTTTGATATAATGGAAATATTTCCAAATAGTTCCAGATACTTGTTGAGCTAGTTTTTGTGGGGTAGAAATGGAAGAACATATTTATTTCGTAGGAATATTATTTAGCAGAGTTGTAATCTGGCAGGGATGTTGTTAGAGGGTGGTATTCTGGTAGAGTTTTTCAAGGGTATAAATATAAGGTTTTTGCTTAATTAGCAACAATAACATTTGATATAGTCACAGTGATATAGATAATTCCACAAAATTGCATTCTGACATATTTCTTACTAGCTAAGGATATTTGCAAGTTTACATATCCAGGCAGAATTATCCTTTCAGCTACATTTTGTTTCTTTGTGAATTACAAAACACGTGTTTGCACAAGAAAAAAAAAACACGATGCGCGTGAAACAACTAACGAACGCTAAAAATGTGTCACGTGATTTATGATAAAGGAATGAAAAGTTGGAATGAAAAATAAATATAAAACAATCGATCAAGGGGGAGAGGGCGAGAGAAAGAGAGAGAGAGAGAGCGGACAGAGGGTGATGAAATTTCGTTTGTTCCGGTTTGTGATGTATGTATGATGAAATTGCCTATCGATCAACAACTGGCTTCCATCCATTTATGAGTACGCGTACCCACACACACACACACACACACACATATACATATATATATATATATAGTAGAGCCAACACAACGTGGAACAAATGCTTATAAAAAAAAAATCATCTCTCCATTTAACCAAATTCAAATAAATATTGCTCTCACTATCGAGATTTGCACGGTCATTTTATTCCGCAAGTGTTACGTTTATACGACAATTGTATACTCATTTTAATGAGTACGTGATGCTCTCGGGCGTTGCTGACAATCGCCATTTAATTCCCCAGGTAGAAATTTCAAATTTCACACGTATTTATGGGAGATGCAAAACAATCGTGAACACTTTGTGGTGCAGAGAACACGTGCGCACGTTGTGGTCTAGTAAAATGTGAGGGCAAAGTATGTGTGTGGTCAAGAGAGAAAGCTTGATGGAGTCGAGAGTTTGTTTCTCGCACACATAACGCGGATATTCTCGTCACTATCTCTCTCTCTCTCATCAAGGGAATTTGTACAAGAGTAATAGAGAACACACATCGCATTTATAATACTACATAACTCCAAGATGAATTCTGACGTCTCGTTTGGTGGTCGAAATCATAACCGGGATTTAATTAACCCCAATTGGAATTGAGGAAATTCTCACGTGCCTTCATATATATATGCACAAGAGTGGATCCATGCGTATGTATATTTACGAGTATAACGATTCTCTGGTCGCTGGATTGGAATGCTACATTCCAATATTTCGATTCAAAATCGAATTTTCTACGAATTGAGAAATCATGAATTTTTTTTGATTCAATCGTTTCAAAGTTCACCGACGATGATTAAATTTTCAGTTTTTTTTTTCAATCTGCACACAAATCTAAAAGTTCAGGGAATTAAAATCTATTTTTTTTACATTTTTTATGTATTAACATTGATATTGTTTAAACAAGATCAGGCTTATCGGTAAGCCCCAATGCTTAGAATAAAAAAATGTTTTATGTTAAAAAAATATGAAAGTCATGAATATTACGAGAATAACAATTCTCTGGTCGCTTGTAGCATTCCAATATTTTCGTTTAAAATCAAATTTTCTAGAAATTGAGAATCCATGAATTTTCTTTGATTCAATCGTTTCAAAATTAACCGACGATGATTAAATTTTCAGTTTTTTTTTTCAATCTGCACACAAATCTAAAAAATTCAGGGAATTAAAATCTATTTTTTTTACATTGTTTATGTATTAACATTGAAATTGTTTAAACAAGATCAGGCTTATCGGTAAGCCCCAATGCTTAGAATAAAAAAATGTTTTATGTTAAAAAAATATGAAAGTCATGAATATTACGAGAATAACAATTCTCTGGTCGCTTGTAGCATTCCAATATTTTCGTTTAAAATCAAATTTTCTACAAATTGAGAATCCATGAATTTTCTTTGATTGAATCGTTTCAAAATTAACCGACGATGATTAAATTTTCAGTTTTTTTTTTCAATCTGCACACATAAATCTAAAAAATTCAGGGAATTAAAATCTATTTTTTTTACATTGTTTATGTATTAACATTGGAATTGTTTAAACAAGATCAGGCTTATCGTTAAACCCCAATGCTTAGAATAAAAAAATGTTTTATGTCAAACCCAAACCCAAACTCATGAATATTACGAGAATAACAATTCTCTGGTCGCTTGTAGCATTCCAATATTTTCGTTTAAAATCAAATTTTCTACAAATTGAGAATCCATGAATTTTCTTTGATTCAATCGTTTCAAAATTAACCGACGATGATTAAATTTTGAGTTTTTTTTTTCAATCTGCACACAAATCTAAAAAATTCAGGGAATTAAAATCTATTTTTTTTACATTGTTTATGTATTAACATTGGAATTGTTTAAACAAGATCAGGCTTATCGTTAAGCCCCAATACTCAGAATAAAAAAAATGTTTTATGTTAAAAAAATATGAAACTCATGAATATTCAGTTGCAGTGAAGATGAGTTGGTGGAAAAATGCTTGTCACTTATGAATTTGAGAGACTTGAGAGAGTTCGGATTATCGTGGAAGAAGGGAGAATCGCCGAGTTTTTTGTGTCAGCGAAAACAAAGTTACTTTTTTTTTAACGACTCATTTTTTTCTTCTCGAACCTACTGCATTATATACCTATAGATGATATTTTAGTTTGAAAAACTTTTATTTCTCGAGCCAGAGGCATATTATTTCGTCATTTTTAACGAGACACCCATCGTGAGAAAGGTAAATTGTCGCTCGTTCTTCACGACTCGGAATTATTGTTTATCCATTGTTTTCACCATCCGTCTATTCAACCATCCAACTCAACTCTAATTTTCACAACAAGTCGGAAATACTTGATAAAAATCAAAACGATTTTGTTTTTATATATTGTAACATATAAATTGGGGCCTCGGCCCCTCTGGAAAGATGAACGAGAATTAAGACAAATTAAAATGGCGCCCATTTCCTCAAAATATATTGAATAAAATTCAGGGCTTTTTTTTGCCCTTAAAAGGCCAAGAATGAATCAACGATATCGCATAATTCTCGATTTTATATGCTCCGGTAATTTATTATGGGGATGGGGGTGGTAAGTAAAAAATTGTGGTAAAAATGAAATTTTATAAGCTAAATTCTAGAGTCAGTCGGGCCTTGATTCCTATTTTCCATCATTCAGTTTGAGAAGATTTAAAAAGAGCCCCTGAAGAAAAATTGCAGACACTCGATGAACTGTCACGTCGTTGCCTCCATTTCATCAAGTCACACCCTCTGCTGGCATCCGGTGTACTCGCTGATTCATCATAGATACGTTTATTTTATTCAAAAAATTCTGTCTGCTGCATTCGATAAGAGGGAATCAAGAATCAGTGTAGCCATTTTGTTTTATGAACAAAAATTGATTAATAATATAAGTCCGCAAGCTGCATGAAAAATAAATAAAAAATATTCAAATCATTGATAGCATTCTACGAATTTTTTTCCATCCCCTTCACGTTTTGTGACAATTTATTTTCAGTATTTGTCACACATTTTTCGAGTAACACAATAATAATGATAATATGTTCGGAACGCAGATGAAAATATTTCCGGCTGCGTTGGAACGTCGCTCTTTTTCTCCATCTTTCTCTTCTGCTAATTCAAACGATTCAGTTGAAATTTAAGTTCAGCACGGACGAAGGAATGGCTAGTAGGGATGATATTCAGTGGGTGGAAAGAGAGCATGAGCGCGTCGGAAGTTGGAGATAAATTGCGGAAATTACTTTATGCATTCGTAATCGAGCGCGAGCTCGAAATTTATATATATATATAAATACTTAAATCACGTATTCCTCTCAAATCACAAATTGTTTTCAAAATACAATTCCAGAATTTTACATTGCACAAACAAAGATGAGAAATTTTTATTTAAATGATTATTCGGAAAAAACTATGAATGCCCTATAGTCATGAATAAATTTGATGCGTAAAAAACTTAAAATACATCGATGAAATTTAATCCATATTAATCATAAATTATTTTTATCATTCAGTAATTCATAATGGAAAATTCTTGAATCATTATTACAAAAGAGCAATTTCTATACCCGAATAATGCCGAATGAAAAAATAAAAAAACAAAATGTTCGTTTCTTCGTGCAAAAAAGTTTCTGTCCAATTTAGGTGAGATGAAATATTCCACGATGAGCAAAGATCTCTAATCCGGTCCAATTTACTCCAAAATGTGCTAGATAATATTTACAATTTATTTTCCACTTGTCAAATTTTCTATAGGATTTTCATCGTCAATTCAATGCTTTTGTGTTTCAGCGTTCACCCGGCGTTTTATTTTATAAATTTGCCGCTTAATGATTTTTAAACGCACTGCGTTTATTAGACGATTCTCGAAGTGTGTCACGTAAATGTTCGTTGACGGTGTACACGTGACACATGAACGTATACTGGGAGTGGGTGCTCTGGATTGTTGCATGTTGCGTATGTCGGAGGGTACATTTTATATTATTTATCTGCGTGTGGGGGCGAGGGGAGGGGGGGGGGGTGGTGGTGGTGGTATATATATGACTAGGTATATATACTTTAATCCCACGACAATGCAGAGCTTTGAGTCGCTACTCGCCCGAGTGGCCAAATGCTTTACGGAAGAGCGCTCGGTGTGTTCTAAATAGCTCTCGCGAAGGTATAAAAACGTGCCTCGTCGGCAAAGAGAATAAGGGAAAGAGAGATTAGATAGAAAGTACGCAAGACCCCGGCTATAATGCCACTGTGCAGATTGAAACTTTTTTTTTTTAGCTTGGAAAATAAATGATCATTTGCTTAAAAACGGATTTGCTTTTTTTTATCGCCGCATGAATTCTCAGTTGATGACCATTCGACAATGTCGTTAAATTTCTTCAATACTACCCGACTATTTCTATGAGACGGGCACTTCTTCGGTGCCACCTAACGCCGAGATGATTGTAATATTGCATGATAAATAACGTTAAAAAATGCATGACAAAATTTAATGATTTAAAATACTTTTTATATCGATCGATACATATGAAAAAATAGTTCATATCAGACATAACATCGCCAACTATTTCTATGAGACGGGCACTTCTTCGGTGTCACCTAACGCCGAGATGATTGTAATATTGCATGATAAATAACGTTAAAAAATGCATGACAAAATTTAATGATTTAAAATACTTTTTATATCGATCGATGTACATGAAAAAATAGTTCATATCAGACATAACATCGCCAACTATTTCTATGAGACGAGCACTTCTTCGATGTCACCTAACGCCGAGATGATTGTAATATTGCATGATAAATAACGTTAAAAAATGCATGACAAAATTTAATGATTTAAAATACTTTTTATATCGATCGATGTACATGAAAAAATAGTTCATATCAGACATAACATCGCCAACTATTTCTATGAGACGGGCACTTCTTCGGTGCCACCTAATGCCGAGATGATTGTAATATTGCATGATAAATAACGTTAAAAAATACATGACAAAATTTAATGATTTAAAATACTTTTTATATCGATCGATACATATGAAAAAATAGTTCATATCAGACATAACATCGCCAACTATTTCTATGAGACGGGCACTTCTTCGGTGCCACCTAACGCCGAGTTGATTGTAATATTGCATGATAAATAACGTTAAAAAATGCATGACAAAATTTAATGATTTAAAATACTTTTTATATCGATCGATATATATGAAAAAATAGTTCATATCAGACATAACATCGCCGACTATTTCTATGAGACGGGCACTTCTTCGGTGCCACCTAATGCCGAGATGATTGTAATATTGCATGATAAATAACGTTAAAAAATACATGACAAAATTTAATGATTTAAAATACTTTTTATATCGATCGATACATATGAAAAAATAGTTCATATCAGACATAACATCGCCAACTATTTCTATGAGACGAGCACTTCTTCGGTGCCACCTAACGCCGAGTTGATTGTAATATTGCATGATAAATAACGTTAAAAAATGCATGACAAAATTTAATGATTTAAAATACTTTTTATATCGATCGATATATATGAAAAAATAGTTCATATCAGACATAACATCGCCGACTATTTCTATGAGACGAGCACTTCTTCGATGTCACCTAACGCCGAGTTGATTGTAATATTGCATGATAAATAACGTTAAAAAATGCATGACAAAATTTAATGATTTAAAATACTTTTTATATCCATCGATATATGTGAAAAAATAGTTCATATCAGACATGACATCGCCGACTATTTCTATGAGACGAGCACTTCTTCGATGCCACCTAACGCCAAGTTGATTGTAATATTGCATGATAAATAACGTTAAAAATACATGACACAATTTAATGATTTAAAATACTTTTTATATCGATCGATACATATGAAAAAATAGTTCATATCAGACATAACATCGCCGACTATTTCTATGAGACGAGCACTTCTTCGATGCCACCTAACGCCGAGTTGATTGTAATATTGCATGATAAATAACGTTAAAAATACATAACAAAATTTAATGATTTAAAATACTTTTTATATCCATCGATATATGTAAAAAATAGTTCATATCAGACATGACATCGCCGACTATTTCTATGAGATGGGCACTTCTTCGATGCCACCAATGATTGTAATATTGCATGATAAATAACGATAAAAAATACATAACAAAATTTAATGATTTAAAATACTTTTTATATCGATCGATATATGTGAAAAAATAGGTCATGTCAGACATAACATCACCGACTATTTCTATGAGATGGGCACTTCTTCGATGCCACCAATGATTGTAATAAATAACGTTAAAAAATACATGACAAAATTTAATGATTTAAAATACTTTTTATATCGATCGATATACGTGAAAAAATAGTTCATATGAGACATATCATCGCCGACTATTTCTATGAGACGGACACTACTTTGTATATCGATCAATATACATGAAAAAATAGTTCATATCAGACAAAAAATCGCTAAACTGGTTATAAAATTTGAATGCACGTTTAAGTTCGATGTTACCTAAACAGTTCTAGTTTAACGGCTCAAAGAAAGCTCCGAAGATATTTTTTTCGAAACTCATTTTCGTCCTTACATGAATTAGAAAACAATCAATGTAGGGCTTTGAAAATTTACAACACCTCCAAGTGTAATCAAACTAAAAGCATCGTGAGACTTTGATGCGAGTAGCTTAAAAAGTTCACAGCCTTAAGATTACATCAACGAAAACTCTTAAGACGTGAAATTCTACTTTGGAGCTAGTTTGTGCATTGCATGATAGTTGGCCAATCAAGTGCCAAAAACAAGAGTCTCAAACAGCGCCCTCTATGTAATGTTTTGAGGATTAAACATTAAACAGGAGCAGCTTTGGTAAATGTATACACGCATCGTTGCCATTATTTGGTCCATAAAGTGGATTACTCGAAAAACCATTCTGGAAACTAACTAGTAACTAGTATATACTTGAGTACTTGAGTAGACGAAATAACCCACGTGCAACGCAAGCAAGCTAAATGCAAAATCGTTCGAAGCACGCGGATAGAATTGATTTTCCTCGTTTCTTATTCCACGGCGTTGACTCTGAGAACCTCCGTATATAAACGAAAAATCTCATTGCTGTTGTCTGGAAAAGCGATTCACGAAGCAAAGGGTTATTGCAAACTAGCTTCTTGTAGTTGTACATGCTGGTCGGATTTAGGTATATCCCATCGTGTTTCTGGCTCCGAGAATTCCCAGGTCAACGGAGGCCTGGGAAGAGAGAGAGAGAGAGAGAGAGAGAGAGAGAGAGAGAGAGAGAGAGAGAGAGAGAGAGAGAGAGAGAGAGAGAGAGAGAGAGAGAAAGAGAGAGAGAGAGAGAGAGAAAGAGAGAGAGAGAGAGAGAGAGAGAGAAAGAGAGAGAGAGAGAGAGAGAGAAAGAGAGAGAGAGAGAAATGGAATGTGAGAGAGATAGCTTAGGTGAAGCACGAATCATCTGGTTTCTGTGTATACCAGATTGTAAAGGAAAATTGTTCTGTCTTCCATCATATCATCGGTGGATGGGATCAAAGGGATGTACAAACGTGGCTATACGCACACTGAAGCTTATAGAGTACCGCAAGGATATTGATTCAAACAAGCTTTGCTTCTACACTGCGTATAACGCACATCTGCCCTCTCAACCCTCGATTTACGTGGATTCTGTATGTTCGTTTGATCCATCTTATGCATCGCATAGGCATTCTGTCTAGATATTATATCGATTCCGAAGCTTAAGGGTACCCATTTGGCATAAAGCCCTTCATGTATGCTGGATGGACAGGACGGTACGATCGCCATTCCGAGAAAACAAACAGTACTAGATTAATGACCATCAATATGCTAAAAGAGCGGTTTGGTTGTCATTTGGTGGAAGATACTGAAACTGATTATAACTTGACTATTATCAGCAACAGCACAAGGGTCATAGGGATTAAGGGAAATAAAAATTAAAGCCTGATTTATTAAATATAAATTATTATAAATAGGATAATGAATTATTTTTGTAACATTTAATCATCACGGATGACTAATTGTAATTTGTGATTTGATGAAAAAATTGTATGGAGCTTTTTTGTTTATCCTGGTGTATCATCATTCTATCGGTTTATACATTTTTGTCGTCACGTTTGACCACCAGTTAGGAATTTTCATAGGCTATAAGTTAGCTGGTTGAATTATATTAAGTAAAACAAGAATTGAACATTCAATTGTGAGATAGAAGTTTTTTGAATAATTTCATTTGTTAAATTTAGGATCAAGAATTCAGGCAACGGTGCTAAAAGTATAAAAATAATTCCGGTGTTGCCTCGTTTTTCTCATTTTGCAGAAGGAAATTGGTTACCGGGGTTAATTGTCAGCCAAGAACCGTAATTAGCGGTATACATGGCATACAGACCGCGTGCTAGTACGCCTACTTGTATTTTGTATCCTTTTGACTTTTGGCTCGATGATATTATTTTTTATTGTTGCTCAAAACACCGAGAATCCACTTTTAAATATACCAAGCAACCGGCTTTAATGAGTACACGCCACATAATTGTAGAATTTCAATAGGCTTTTGCGGTTGCTTTCAGTTTACGTATAAACGAGCAAGCTTATATACTTTTTTTTTTCAAGTGAGTACAACGTTCCATTCTCTTAAACTTCTGTCAGTGTAACTTTCTAGTAGTGCTTATAATTAGCCATTTGCAAAGTTTAACAGTTAAGTGTCCAGTCGAAAAAGCCAACATTAATGCCCCGTCTGATTTCGTATCACCCAATGATCGTAATTAACTCATGAATCTTTGTGAGATAATTTTTTTGTTCCCTACGAAATCCCAGTTATCATGTTCATCATCAACTGCAAGATATCCTTCGAAGTTTCTTCAAGCGGATATCTCCAAGTTCCCTTGAATACTTGAGTGAATTCGAGAGAAAGAGATGTCATTCCAGAGAGAGTTTTCTCTTGGTTGATCGCAGACTCTTCTTTACGCAGTGGAATTACTGCCTCGTATACTCTGTGCATTATTCAGTTGTATGAGAGTTACTAAATAGTATAATTCACCAAAGTATCCTTACCTCGGAGAATGATAAATTTTAATGTCCCCGCCATTACACGCGACATTTCGCTTCGCCGAGAGACGAATCTTGTTGCTCCTGTAGATGGAGCAGTATGAAGAATGCATATCACCGATTAGGGTATAATTGCTCGGTGCAAGAGAGGTTGTGATAAAATATTCAACACTTATTTAGTGTACCAGTGATCTTAGGACTGCTTTAGAACAAAGAAGGAATCTTGGTAGTAGTTGCAGCAAGCATTGGTATAGTAATTTGGAGCGACAGAACTATATAAGGCTACCGGTAAATGCAGTCTGGAGCAGTCGGGTGACTCATTGGTTATAGCGAGAGAGTAAGAGAGAGAGTGACTGCGAGCGCGCGGTAGAGTGGGGGAGACTAGGGCGCGAGCGTCAGCGCCCCGGACGGTAGCGTCAGTGAAGCTTTTTCACTCACTCTATCTACGCTCCGTAGCTGTACGCTTCGCTTTGTCTTGGTTCTGCTTTGCTCCTTCGTCGCCACGAAGCTCGGAAGTAGCCCTGCATATTTGATAACCAACACCGAGTGACTAGCTGCTGCTGGTGCTGCTACTGCTTCTACTCCATACAACCATCAAGACCCATCGCTTTCTCCGGTGCATCCTTTCAACCGGCAAGTTTCCGGGTATTAGCATAGTAAACATGGATTTACGTTATGTCCGCTTCTATCCAGTTCTCGTTCTACTACCTATATGCGTTGTCTCTGTTCCATCATATATACATACATATATATATATATATATATATATATATATATAACTAGAGAAGCTCCAGCTACCGCACGATGCTTCTCTGTTGCTACTTTTGTACTCGCTTGTCTGACGAGCGTACCTCGACCGGGTTTAGACGTTTACCTACTCGGAGCACTTAAGCCGAACTCTCCGCTCGCATCATCCTCTCGCTTGCGACCCAGCTTAGCAGGCATGGATTTTAACGGTATTTTTTTTTCGTTTCTCGAAAAACCGTTTCGTCTGGCAATCTTCAATCACAAAATCGACGAGATATGAAAACTCGTGAATGAGTAATATCTTGCTAGGATGGAATTGAGTGTTTTGGGATTTTCATACACATCTTGCTTGATAAATATTTTGAAATTTCGATCAATCTATTTGTCCTTATTTAAAGCTGCAAACTGATGATGAAACTTAAAGAATTCGATCCTATAAATGACCCCTATTCATGATGTAATAAGTGTAATATATAAGATCATCCCTTTGTCTGATTTTTTAAATATAAAAAATCGTCATATTCTACTTGTCCCAGAAACGTTTGGTGGAATAATTGGACTTTAATATTAACCACAAATTTTTTAGTTAAAATGAATTATAGAGATATAAAAATAATTAAAATGTTTGGTAATGAACTTGGATAAAAAGTGAAGGGAGGGTAGATTACAGGAAGCCCACAAGATCGAAAAGCCTACGTGATGCACACTGGGTTGGATTATCATGTATAGCGTCTTATTCAGCATGCACGAAACGGCTCGGCACGTACATGAGTTTCGTTCCAAGCTTTTGTCGAGCTCTCGACGTGCTTGTAAGTGTATGGTGATGAGCGAGTAGCACACACACATACACGTTGAACGTAAAGCTCGGATTACGTATCTACCATGTATCCGATTATCCGTGACTCTCGATCTTCGTAAGCGTTCGGTTGACTTGGGGTGATGTGAGAGGTTCACATTGCACTGACGAATAAACTTTCATTTACATAGCCAATTCCACAGAATTGATCGATAATGTGAAGAAAAAAAATTATTGCATTTGATTAAGATTTAATTACATAAAAATTAATTTATTTAACTCGGTTGCCAATTACATAATTAAGGGTGAAATAATTGATGCTCGTTTGAATAAAAATGTTGATGAAGGCGAAACAATTTTTTTTAAATTCGAATATATTTATTAATCCCTCGAAATAAAATAGTTCTGTTTTCTTCGCGTATACATAATGAACGATAATTTACATAAATTACCGGTAAAGTAGAAACAAAAAATTGAATAGGTTTTTTTTTAACTGGGGAAATTGGGATAAATTTTTATTTAATGTAACAATCGTTGTATGTAATTGAAAAAAATTGTACAACATTTAAAAATCATACCTGGTTTAAATGCATCTGTTGTCCAATATTTGCTAACTTGAATATGTTATTACTCGTATCCCGCCTAACTTTACTTTTTTCTTTGCAAAAGTAATTCCAGTGATCAATATTTGTGGTTGGTAATAATTTTGCATCGATTAAATTAAAGTAATCAGTAGTGTCGGAATTGAGCATTAAATGCCAATTTTGTTGTATGAATTTTTTCGAATAAATAATATTTCATTGATAATATAAGTGAAATAAAGAATTTGGCAAATTCATTTCGATTATGTCGAGCTTTGCTTGAAATAACAGCTTAATCTGAAGAATCACGATAAAGCCTAGCTCATGGAGATTCTTGCCGATGAGGAGAACCGGATATGAAGAAGCATTATGGAGGAAAAAAGGTAGAATAAGAATAAGAATAAGATAAAGATAGAGTGGAGAAAGGAAAGCGCACGTTCCGGAGATAACGACACGATAACGCCTAAGGTATTATGCAAATGGGATAACGCGATTAAGAGCTTAAAGCCTTCGACGAAACGTTTCGTGCTCGGCGAGTCTCGATGTTCGATAAATAAGTGAGTTCGAATACAGATTTTGTAATTGTGCACTCTCGAGAAAATGAATTAAAATCCAGATACTCTTTATTCAATGATACATCCACATTTGATAATTTTATACAGGGATGCAAATCTTTCCTTACTTTTCGAACTAATAATTTAGGTTTTGTAGCATTAACTCAATATATTTTTTAATGTCGTAATGTTCGGATTATAATTTTTTTTCAATTAGCTGTCCTTTGTTTAGGCTCGTTGTATGAAGTGCATGAACATTTTGTTTCAAAAGAAAAAACAAAAAAATACGAAATAGTACTTGCCCATCTTATAATTAACTCACTTAATGATTCCAATATTTACGATTTCTTTTGTATTTTTGAGTACAAGAAATCATTATTTCATTCAATGCTAAAAATTTGATCTACGAATCACGTGAATCGTTGGCACGAAAAAATCATATTTGATATAACAACATATATAGCTTGGATAATTAAATTAGAGATCTTGAAAAGAATAAAAAATTTGCGATGCTTTTTCATTTTTTTCAAGTTCCAAACGTTTTCTTTTAGTATAATTGTACAGTTATAACGAAACATTCACGGTAAATCTCGAATGCCATTAAATCTCAATTTTAGTTTCCGCAAATACGGGCAAAGTTTTATCTCCGTTTCCCAGAAAACCACTTGTGAAATCGTAATTTTTTTTTTTTTTTTAACGAACATGAGCACGGAACAATTTTTTTCGCCATACCGTTCCGCGAAAGAAATAATGAAATTACGAGTTTCACGTTGGTTGTAATTAACGTACCGTGATGATAAAAAAAAAATTCCAGCCGTGTGTTTCAGCGAATGGAAAATCGTTGACATACATCCCATGAAGAGGAGTACTTTTTTTCTGTACCACGAGAGCGATACGCTCGTTCTAATTAATTACGTTCCTCTTGACTATCGTTTAGCAATACGTTATATACATTCGATTGTTTTTTTTTTTTTTTTACATTAGTAAAGTGGTCATTACTGCTAATTTTGTGTCAAACTTGATACAGAACGATGAATATTGGTGATATTTTAAGCGTAGAGCTTTCCATGAATCCAATAATTAATTTCGTTCATAGTGTAAAGCACGTCAATCCTCGATATACACGAATCAGTAAAGTAATTAATGACGATTAAGTTACGTATAAACTGTGTAATCTCGATCCTATAAACTCCCCAGGCAGACTAAATTCACTTCTTGATTGTGCCCATATATTAATTTGTGTGTAAATACACTCTGATATTGGAGATAATTTTAACTACAAGCTTAAATTTTTGGGTAAATTGATGTGGGCCATGGAGAAATAAAATAGAACTAAGGCAAATTTATAATTTTCGTTCTTACTTCCACGTTTTATATAAATTAAATTATTTTATTAAACTTGGCCATCGATTAATCTTCGAGAATTTATTTCGACCTTTAGCCTTCTCTCAAAAACTGTCGTATTAAACTTTTTTTCTCGTGTACCAAACTATGATTAGAAGTTGTGTGTTTTATTTTACGTCGCCAATAAGGGGGTGAAATATATAGGAGGTAGAATACACCCTAGATCCTACACAATACATCAAGAGGTCCAATTTCACACCAAGTATTCTTTGCAAAAAAATTATTCACTGCCAAAAAATTGCTAAAAATTGGAACTAGCAGCTATGATAGAAAAATTAAATTCTCTTCGGGGTTGCTCAGTAGCTAACTTTCAAGCTTTGTTTCAGAGCCCAAAACTTCTTCGTCCCTCTGCCGCAAGTAAACTAGTCGGTGCATTGTATAGTTTACACACACGCATTATACAGTTTCTACATAATTGGTGTGGGCTATGGAGAAATAAAATAGAACTAAGGCAAATTTATAATTTTTGTTCTTACTTCCACGTTTTATATAAATTAAATTATTTTATTAAACTTGGCCATCGATTAATCTTCGAGAATTTATTTCGACCTTCTCTCAAAAACTGTCGTATTAAACTTTTTTTCTCGCATACCAAACTATGATTAGAAGTTGTGTGTTTTATTTTACGTCGCCAATAAGGGGGTGAAATATATAGGAGGTAGAATACACCCTAGATCCTACACAATACATCAAGTGGACCAAATTCACACCAAGTTTTCTTTCAAAAAAAATTATTCACTGCCAAAAAATTGCTAAAAATTGGAACTAGCAGATATGATAGAAAAATTAAATTCTCTTCGGGGTTGCTCAGTAGCTAACTTTCAAGCTTTGTTTCAGAGCCCAAAACTTCTTCGTCCCTCTGCCGCAAGTAAACTAGTCGGTGCGTTGTATAATTTACACACACGCATTATACAGTTTCGAAGCTTTTTTTTTTTTGCACGATACACGAGAAGAAAAGGAGGGAGGTAACGAGGGTTTTTCGAGAGGTACGAGGGGGTTGGAACGGGAGTTTAAGGGGTGTGCAACATGAATAAACTTTCGTTACCGCAAACATACAGTTGAGTACACTCGGTGGTAGCTTCGAGGCCAAAGTACCAAAGTATATACGAAAGTTACTTCGACGCGTTTATAGACCAGCTACCACCCCCTCCCCCCCGGCTTTCTCTCAGTTCTTTCTCTCTCTTTGTGCTCTCTCGTGGTTTGCAGCGGAGGATCTCATCGTGTGCTCAAGTCCCGTACACTTTTGTTTTAATTCGGAGTTTCCGTTCGGTATATTGTCGTTCGAGTCATTCACTTTTCCTCCCCTTTGACCCTTTCGACTGAAAAACTCGCACGACTGTCCGAAGGTAAAATGTATCACTAACTATGTGAGGGTTGTGGGTATAATATGGAATCGTACAGGGGGAACAGAGAGAGAGAAACCGAGGGAGAGAGAGAGAGAGAGAAAATCGTGCTCGTAAATATAGAGTCACTTGAAAAGTTTCTGATGTCGATTCCTCGGTAAATCAGTTTGAGCAAGCGAAACGTACAGTGATATATTTGTGTCTATGGGTATACAAGTTATAGATGTATGTGTCTTTTGGACGAGTTTTCAACGGAATGAGATTTCCAGGCTTCGGAGATGTGAGTACAGGTATCTAATTTTCCTCGAACTCGAGAGTTCATTCAACTGATAAGAGACATGAAAATTAGCAAGTGCCAGTTGATTTATATCGGTAAGGAATTATTTCGTGAAAAATTAATTAATTAAACATCTTAATTAATTGATTAGTATTTTTAATCGTATTTAATGCTTATACATAAGAATGATACTTTAAATAAATTATATTTATACTTGAGATATAATTAACTACATATTAATTAGTTAGTTAATATGTACAGTAATTACAGTAATTACAGCACACCTAATTTCTATGCTTATACTCTATCTTCATTTTCTCCTCCTCTTTCGTTTCTTTTCTCGCTTTCAATTTTCCTTACCAAATTTTCAAATTGTCTAATATTCTCGTATGGCTCGTTTACTGATTTATTTTTCAGCCCCTCCTGAATTTTCCTGTCCATTTGTTCTCTCGTTCTATGGTCTCTTATCCATTTTTCCAGCTTTTCCAATATTTCTTTTTTCATAACTACATATTAACTATTAAATGTATTTAACACAAATAAAAATAAAATATATATATTCTTTATGAATTTTTTTCATGGTGGATTTATATCTATATAATAAATTGAATATTAGACAAACTTCGAATACATTTGTATCGTGATCTGTATACTTTCATTGTATTTCATATGTGGGCCAATGGGAAGAGCGTGGGGCTTGGGTTATCTCGTGAAAATTCACGATGGTGCAAATTTCTCTCATCACGTCTCTTTCTCTTCTATATTCTTGCTGGTTTCGACATTAAAGCTACTTGGCTTTCCAGAGCGAGAATTTCGCGAGAGCTCGCACTGAAAGTATACATGTCGCAAATGGAGTTCCGCGCACACGTGCTCAAAGCTCTTTGCGATTAAAAGGGGCTGCTCTATATGTACATGATGTCGTGCTTCCACGGGTCGCTATAACGTTCTCTGTTATATATATATATATGCCCGGCTTTCATTTTACATATATATATATATACACACACACACACACACACACATATATATATATATATATATATATATATATATATATATGTAAAATGAAAGCCGGGCACCCTTGAACAATTACTATTCTCTCTCCAACATTTCCGTCACACTTTTTCTACTTTTCATGACCCTGTTTCTGTCTCTGCCAACCCTTCTTGTGCATACCATCCCCCTGTAAATATTTCGGTAAAATGATTTTTTTCACCACAAAATTCCTCGTGTCCAATTTAAGGTAACACGAGAATATTTCAATTGGACTGATTCATATACATATATACATATATATATAAAGGTGTATCTTAATTTTTATAATTTTACTGCGTTATTTAAATATATTACGTTTGTTTAAGAACGTCCATTTTTTTTTTACGAGTGTTTCCAACTGCCCAGGAAGTTACATGAAGAGAGCATGTTAAGGGATGGAAAGATGAGGAAGAGTAACTGACATAAGATAAAAAATGCACTATTCGTTAATATTTATTCTGTAACCCTGTTAGTGAGCCTTTATCGTAAAATGTCGAAGGTGATACTGAATACCCAAGCGAAGAATCTCTTTGAGATCTGGAGTACAGGAGACAAAGACTACAGCAAAGAATGAAAAAAAGAAAAAAAAAACGAAGAAAGATGGGATAGCAAGTCTCACAGGGTCACGGGGTAGATCCGAAGCTCAGACAATGAGAGATATCCGTAATTTTTTTTTTTTTTATGTCTCCCACTGAGACCTTTTCCAATTAGAAATGATTGCCCTATATATCCGCGCAAGACCTTCCGCTATCTGAGAAAATTACACGGATATTCGCTCGAATTAATTCCCTGAAGGATCAAAAGGGATTAATCAAGCCAAAGCTCTTTAAAAGCCTCGCTCGATCTTTACATTTAATTCTTTTCCCGTCTCTATATTTACAGTTCCGCATAGAATTTTCTGCAATAACGCTCCTCCACTAATGTATTATAATTCGTTGAAATTCTTCATCTTCAACTTCCACTTTGTACAATGCTGCTTATTTTTTTCGAAGAAAAAAGCCAATCTAAAGGCTGAAAAAAAATTTAACACAAAAAATTGAAACATAATTGAACAAATTATTTAATTCTTTGTGTCTTGTATGACAATTCAAAAAAGGCGAAACAATATTGAAAAAAAAAAAAACAATTATCATCGTAGTGTTGAAAATATAACGCATAACAAAAGTTGAATTGATGAAATAAAAATGATCGTTAATTTTTCAGGAATTCTTTTATTATTTTATTTTACGATTTTATTTAATTATACCAACTCGAGTTTGAACAATTTTAGTACCGCTAAAATATCATTGTGGCAGCTTTTACGATCGAGCAGGTATTTCATTACTGAGATAAATTCGTAAAGTGTTTTTTTCGTACACACACGCGTACATCAGAAGACAAACGTCATTTTCTCACACTTGGACTATCCATTTCCTGTCAGTTCTCTAACGGAGTTATCAGTATTTTAATACTTTGTCTTTCATTAATGGAGTTGACGACGGTTTGATAGCGAGAGCGAGGAAGAGTAAGAGGGGAGGAGAAAAAAGGATTCTCGTAACAGTAGAGAAAGCTCTGATCCTCTTTCGAGTGGTGCAGGAGAGTGCCGAGCTGGAAAGTTTCGCAAAAAACCCTCTCACATTTGCGGACGAGCATAGCTAGGAAAGTACGTCAGAGGGAGAAAGAGAGAGAGAGAGAGGGAGACGCAGGACTAACTCGTTATAACGACTGAAAAATTTCCCCAAATCCTTCGATTAAAAATGGGCTTGAGCTGTTCAAGAAATTTTCACACATATTAGCAAAATTTTAAATCTGTCTCATTGTCAGAAAGTTACCAATATGTTTTGGAATGATATAAATGTTAATTAAAAAATACGTATATATATTCTTTTATCAAAAAATCTAAATGATAATATTTATTTCAACAAATCTTTTTCAAAAAGAAATTCAATATTTCATTTTTGTGTCTCACAGTGTTCGATGTTTATAGAAATTTATTTCACTATGCCAAAAGATATTCCTTTAATCGGAAAAATACGTGATTATTAACACCAAATAAATGTTATTTAAATCGAATAACATTTTGCTAAAAATAATTTAAGAATAAATAAAATAAATTCCAAGCTAGATACATTTAAAAACGAATTTATTTATATAAATAAATTTGATTGGAATAAAAATACATTTACGTCATATATACAAATTTATTTCCTTCGCGATAGCATAGAAAAAAAAATAAGAGAAAGTAAAAACGCCGTCTGGTATTTTTTTCACAAAGTTTTGTTCGTGGATGGATATAAATACCTGAGCGACCTTTCGTAACGTGAAAAAAATGAAAAAAAAAAATCTTTGGTACGCCCGAACGGTTCAGCTCTCTCTCTCTCTCTCACTGTCGAAAAGCCAAAAATGGCAGATTGGCTTTCACGCTAGATCAACCGACTTTCGGCTGAATCGATATTGAAATCGGGCGTGACGTGCTTTCACTAAGGGGTAGAAAAGCGAGAAATTCAAGGCCCGCGACAAAAAGTGAGCAAATGCCAGGGAAAAAAAACCAATGTCCTTTCTCTCTCTCTCTTTCTCTCTGTCTCTTACTCTTTCACTTTTTGTAGCTCAGTGAGAGAATCGATCGAGGTACCCCCGTCCTTTTTCTCCATTCCCTCACCTCACCTGGCCCGACCAATAATTGGCCTCCACCTACGAACTCAACGAGTTTTTTTTTTGAGCATCCGCTCACCGAATGGAACGAGCCTTTACCGTTCTCTTGGGGAAGAATAAAAAAATATATTTGAATTTTAAAAAATCGGGATTGATGTAAAAATAAGAATTTATTTATAAAAATCAATTTTTCTCCATTTCAAATAAGAATTCGGGGAGAAAATAAATTACCGCTCTTCATTACACAAAGTATATACAACTGAAATTCATTCTTCAACCCTTAAATCATCAATTTTTAATCTGTATATAATTTTGCAGAAAATTCGCAGCTGCTTCGGTGTAATTAATTGGTGCGATAAATATTCTGAACAAATCGTCCGAGATTCCTCGATATTCTCGCTTACTTAATCAACCCCCTCGCCTTTAACATCCCATTCTCTCATACCCCCGTAGTCTCGTCTGGTCTCCAGACGAATCCCAAGTGAATTTCGTGGGCGATCGTGCTCACTAGTTTTCTCACCAAAGCTCTCTGAATGCACACAAACACAGACCTGAACTATTTCTCGTTTAAACGAAAATTGTCTGTTTTGTTTCTCCTCGCGATGCGAGAGAGAGAGAGAGAGAGAGAGAGAGAGAGAGAGAGAAATACTCTATTTATTATACGGGTTCAGGGTGTATAGTATGGAACGATCAGTTTCCCCATCGAAATCGATCTGTGTATATAGTATTGTATAAAAGAGGTGAAAAAGCGTGTCTGGTGGCGTTGAGCAAGCATTCGTGTATTCCGGAGCGTTTCGAAACGAATTACAAATGACTGCTGCATCGTTATACATATATACATTTGTGTGTATATATGGGACATAGCACTAAATTCATAGTACGTGTGCTTTTCTCCATTTTTAATTTAATTCAATTTTTTTTAATACGTTATATGTGTCGTCAGAAATTATAGCACAAAAATATTTAAAAATTCGGAAAAATTCATTTGGCCTTTTATCAACAATTTTTTTACTGAGGAATTATTATTATTATTATTATTATTATTATTCACGGTGATCAGGTACTTTCTGTCTTCTCACTAATATATAATAGTTTATATTATTCCAGGCTACAATGATATCAGCTTTCATCCCTTCCATATCCCTTTCATGTGTATGTAAATTGTACCGAAAAATAGCAAAAGCTAGTCCCAGAAAGGGGAAAATCGAATTATCACAGGATCCTGAAACTCCCTTACAGACGGAATATTTTCGAATTATCAAAGACTAATGAATGACCAATGGCCACCCGATTGATATAGGGGTGGCGAAAATAAAGTAGGGATGAATAGTGTGGGGTGGAATATTCGTGATATTCTCTAGTACATATGCTCTATTCTCTATATACATATGTGTGTGTGTGTGTATATAGACATTATAGTATAGTGAAAACGATAGTAGAAGGACCAATGAATGACCAGGACGTAATATAATAGGAATACCCGATTGATATAGGGGTGGCGAAAAGAAAGTAGGGATGAAATAGTGTGGGGTGGAATATTCGTGATATTCTATGCCACACTAGAGAATCAATTGTACTTGGAATTGCACAATATGCATAATATATACATATATGTGTGTGTGTATATATAGACATTATAGTATAGTGAAAACGATAGTAGAAGGACCAATGAATGACCAGGACGTAATATAATAGGAATACCCGATTGATATAGGGGTGGCGAAAAGAAAGTAGGGATGAAATAGTGTGGGGTGGAATATTCGTGATATTCTATGCCACACTAGAGAATCAATTGTACTTGGAATTGCACAATATGCATAATATATACATATATGTGTGTGTGTATATATAGACATTATAGTATAGTGAAAACGATAGTAGAAGGACCAATGAATGACCAGGACGTAATATAATAGGAATACCTAATGGATATAGGGGTGGCGAAAAAAAAGTAGGGATGAAATAGTGTGGGGTGGAATATTCGTGATATTCTATGCCACACTAGAGAATCAATTGTACTCGGAATTGCACAATATGCATAATATATACATATGTGTGTGTGTGTGTATATAGACATTATAGTATAGTGAAAACGATAGTAGAAGGACCAATGAATGACCAGGACGTAATATAATAGGAATACCTGATGGATATAGGGGTGGCGAAAAGAAAGTAGGGATGAAATAGTGTGGGGTGGAATATTCGTGATATTCTATGCCACACTAGAGAATCAATTGTACTCGGAATTGCACAATATACATAATATATACATATGTGTGTGTGTGTGTGTGTAGACATTATAGTATAGTGAAAACGATAGTAGAAGGACCAATGAATGACCAGGACGTAATATAATAGGAATACCTGATGGATATAGGGGTGGCGAAAAGAAAGTAGGGATGAAATAGTGTGGGGTGGAATATTCGTGATATTCTATGCCACACTAGAGAATCAATTGTACTTGGAATTGCACAATATGCATAATATATACATATATGTGTGTGTGTATATATAGACATTATAGTATAGTGAAAACGATAGTAGAAGGACCAATGAATGACCAGGACGTAATATAATAGGAATACCTAATGGATATAGGGGTGGCGAAAAAAAAGTAGGGATGAAATAGTGTGGGGTGGAATATTCGTGATATTCTATGCCACACTAGAGAATCAATTGTACTCGGAATTGCACAATATGCATAATATATACATATGTGTGTGTGTGTGTATATAGACATTATAGTATAGTGAAAACGATAGTAGAAGGACCAATGAATGACCAGGACGTAATATAATAGGAATACCTGATGGATATAGGGGTGGCGAAAAGAAAGTAGGGATGAAATAGTGTGGGGTGGAATATTCGTGATATTCTATGCCACACTAGAGAATCAATTGTACTCGGAATTGCACAATATACATAATATATACATATGTGTGTGTGTGTGTGTGTAGACATTATAGTATAGTGAAAACGATAGTAGAAGGACCAATGAATGACCAGGACGTAATATAATAGGAATACCTGATGGATATAGGGGTGGCGAAAATAAAGTAGGGATGAATAGTGTGGGGTGGAATATTCGTGATATTCTATGCCACACTAGAGAATCAATTGTACTCGGAATTGCACAATATGCATAATATATACATATGTGTGTGTGTGTGCATATAGACATTATAGTATAGTGAAAACGATAGTAGAAAGCTGCTGGCGTTGCTGCTCACGATCAGTGCAGTTACGCTTCCTGCTAGACCAGGGTGGGGGTTGTAGAGAGAGAACGAAAAGTTCGAGGCCACACAACGAACGCTATGTGAGTAGTGCAAGCGGGAAATTTAATTAAGCTAAACGAAAATTAATTGTTGCAAAAACCCGTACAGGGGAAATGAGAGAATGAGAGAGTTGGGGAAAAGAGGGAAACGGTGCAGGAGGGTATCACAGGGCGAATATTACGAGTTTCTCGCCCCTGTACACTCACCAGTTAGACCAGGTAAGGAATGATATGCTGACCACCAAAATTATTCATTTCACCCAATGTTAATAACGTGCTTCTGCGAACGAAATATATTTAAACGAAGGGTGAAGCTGGGCAAATGAGGATGTTGAGTAAAATAGTCCAGAGGTTTTTTTCACAGATATATTTTTCTGACCATTCCAAATTTTCGTAGGTATAAAATTATCCAATTTTTTTTTTCGCCATGAAAGCAAAGAACTATTTTTATGAGGAAATAAAATCTTAAACCCCAAAGTTTTACCGATTTTTAGAAATTTCCAAATGTTCTTAATGTAATCTTCTTTTTTTTTTAACTTGATTCATGATCACCAATGACCAATATTTCTAGTCACTTTCCGTCCACGGCCTGTCATGGTACATAAACCATGCATTTTCTACTGCCAATCTTAATGCTGCCTCTTATCTTGCTTTCTTTGGGGAATGCCGAATATTGTGTGAAAGAAGTAAAGGGTGTTGTGTAGTAAAAATATATGTATAAGGAGGTGAGGGGGAGAGAAACCATGAGAGAGAGAGAGAGAGAGAGAGAGAGGGCTTAAGGGCCGGAGACCAACCGAATGGCGAATCGTAATTGTTGAAAGAAATGTCCCCGTTACGAGGTGACGATGGATCTGGAAAACGAGACCACGCACTTATTCTCCAGTTTCAGTCGTCGCTTCTTTTACAGTAATACCATCGTTGCCCATTTCCCAGCAGCATATATATATATATATATATATATATATATATATATATATATATGTACATACGTTTCCTTTGCCGAAGGTTTTTCTTTCTCACTCGCTCTCGAAGCCTCGTTAAGGAACCTTCGCGCAAAGTGTCCCGCAGGCGTACTTTACAATCAGCAATTTAGCCTCGCTACAACCGTTAAGGGTCTTAGTATCGCGGTGAGGGCGCACCGAGCGCGACGATTTTATCGGTTCTCTGGTGAAAACCGACGACTATACCGATACAGTACTTGTATACACATTTATATGTCCATTGTACATACATATACATCTTTGTGTGTGAGAGAACATTGCGAGAGAGGTTAAGGAGGTTTTGCCTTTTCCCAGGAAAACTACTTTCGTTTGCTCGACTGCGTCTCGCTTTTCGTGCCTTCAAAGTGTGCAGAGAGCATGTGAGTTTGCTCCGAACCGTATTCGAACTCCCTCACTTACTTACTTACTTATATATATATATATATCGTCTACTGAGTATATATGGTGCATCTCTCACGATGTATGTACATAATACGTGTATCTAGTTGTAAATAGACATGGTGCTGGAAAAAAAAATCGTAAAAATTTATTCAGGTAGCAAAAAAATTTCCCTCTTGTCGAACGGTGAAATAATAAATTTTTTTACTTTTCGAGAAAATTACTAGTGGATTCGTGATCATGGAATTAAATACACAGATGTAGAGTAAAAAATTCTACAAAAATCAAATTTTGAAATTTTATATGTATAGTCAAACATATTATATTTTAAAAATTCTGTATATACGGTGAATCTCCCATGATGTATGTACATAATGCATGTATCTAGCCGTAAATAGGTATGGTGTACGTGCTGGAAAAAAAAAGCGAAAATTTTCCCCTCTTGTTGAGGGGTGAGACAATGAATTTTTTTACTTTTCGAGAAAATTACTAGTAGATTCGTGATCATGTAATTAAATGCACAGATGTGGAGTAAAAAATGCACCAGGAAATTTTATCGTTAACGACAAATTAGCATAATAACAAAAATTACATAATTTTCTCTGTATGTTTTTTATGTGTAAGCGAAAAAAATATATTGATAAAGTCAAAAGAAAAGTTTTTATTTTACAAAGGTGATTGTGGTTCCTTGCAAGGCACATAATTATTCAGTAGGAAAGTTTGACGGCTATAATATACATAATAAATACACGTCATAGCCAGTGGGAATTGATGAAAGGAAAAACTTTTGATTGAGTAATCTTTAAATTTTTTTTTTTTTCTTCAATTCCAGGACGTCTAATAAATTTTCAGCAGCTTGCACGAGTGATGAGCCAAGTCAGTTTGCAAATGTCTAACATAGATTTCTCTTGAGGTTTAATTCCGATTTTATTTTTTTATTTTTAAATAAATTTCGTTGGTGCCCACTGAGAATCCATTCGTTATTTTATTAGCAAGTAATTTTCATTCTCGTAAATCGGAGATTCTTGGGAGAAAGGTGGATAAGCAAAAGTCAAGCTAAGAAAGTTTTTATTACCAATATTTCTCTCTCGTATTTTTTCTCTCCTCCCTTCTCCCTTTTCTCATTCTCTCTGGGGCATTTCTTCGCAGCTCGATTTGTAAATTCTACTGTTATTTTTTCGAATATGAAACAAAGCTTTGCGATTCTAACATACAAACAACATCACTCTTTTTATTTATTTCATGAAATTTTTCGTTGAGAATTCGTGGTTGAATATAATAATTCTTTTTTTTTTTTTCATTCTCGTTGACCGTGTCGCATTTTTCGCGTTCTCAGCTCGTATTGCTGACAAAGGGTCGTGCGAACAAAAAAACAAAAAATATTGAAAAAATGAAAATTTGTTCAGAACACTCGGCGTCGTTTTTGTCATAGTAAAACAACTTTAAACTAGCTGTTGCGGCGAATGGGGAAACGACGTAAAAAAAGTTTTGCGCGTCCAAAAAGAAGAAAAAAGAACGAGGAGTGGGGAAAGCCTGCAATCAAAACAGGTGGTGAGGCTTTCGACCAACGAGAGAGAGAGGCAAAGGGAGAGGGTGGGGAGGGGAGAGCGAGGGAGAGCTAGGGAGGGAGAGGGAGAGGGAGAGGGAGAGGGAGAGGGAGAGGGAGAGGGAGAGGAGAGAGAGAGAGAGAGAGAGAGAGAGAGAGAGAGAGAGAGAGAGAGAGAGAGAGAGAGAGAGAGAGAGAGAGAGAGAGAGAGAGAATAAACAGAAATAGCTTGCCTTTTCCATCCTTTTCACCGACGAAATAAAATCAAAGCCGGGTGCTCGGGGGACTTGCCGCATGCAAATGGAAATAGTTTTGGTATACTCGCCCGTTGTGGGCTCTCCCCATTTGCGCGGGGATGCAAGCAAAAGTTGTGTAAATTGATTACTGAATTATTTATTGGCCACGCTGTGGTGCTTCGTGACTCCGAGCTCTCACGCTTCCTCATCCCTCCATAAACCCTCCCATTCATCCCTCTCGGCTGCGACATCAACGTCGTCCTCTTCCTTTCTCTCACTTTTTCTCTTGCGGCTGTTTTTTTTTCTTCTAAAGCTCCGCTGTGAGTGTCGAATAAAGATTGTTACTTTGGAATCATTAATTATTAATTTATAAAATTATTCAGTCAATATTGTTTGATGGAAAAAAGTTGTCACCAATTTGCTAATAATAATCTGTTCAAACTTTTTATGAGATTTTTTTATGACAAATTTTATGAGAAAAGAATGTAAAAAAACGAATGAATGAAAAAATTGAGTTCAGTTTTCAGTCAATTTTGGGTAGTCCAAAGTTTACATTTGTATTGAATATCTTTACACAGAATGTATTATTTAGTGCATTTAATAATTAAATTCTTTCGTCAGCTAATAAAAATATTCAATATTGTATAAATCGTCTCTCTATTTGGAAACAGAACGATATAAGTCAATCCATAAATTTCGATTTGCCGCATTTCTACTAATTTATCAACTTAATGATATTTTTACATTTTGAAAAAAAAAACAAAAAAATCATTTAAAAATTTCCTCAACGGTGAATCTTTAAAGCGATTTATGAAATTTCATTTTTGAAGACAATCATGAAATAAAAATAATTAATTTACGATTTGATCGAAAAACGTATAACTTTTACCCTTGTAATTAAATAATAACAGCGAAAAATGATGAAATAATGAGTTTTCTTGAGCATTTCAAATATGCATATATTCATTGAAATATTTAAACAACAATAAATACGATAATTTATTTTATGGATTGAAATCGTCCCATAAATATAGACGTAAAAATAAAAAGAGCAATTTTTAATAATTCACCGATGAAATGAAAATTCAACAAAATAGATCACCACAGGCACAGGAGACTCTCCTGATGGAAAATGGTCGTTGATAAAATTGAACAATGCAAAGGACGTCACTCTCCTCCCCCTTTCCTCATTTTCCATTGGACACGCCACGTGTGTGTTATTCACAATTTTGTTCCATTACTCTATCAAAATTACTCGACACTCAACATTTATAGTGGTCGTTATTATTGTGGACGGGTAAGTGTTCATTTAGTTGAATGCCAGCAGCCGTTTGGTCGGTGAATTCAAGTATGTTACACACACACACATACACACATAATGCTCACATTGAACGATCCTCAACGCTAGCAATAGCAGTTGCTGCAGTTTTCGTTCCACTTGCACACGAAGACTAGCATTGAATGTATTTATATATATATATATATATATATGTATATCTATCCCACATATAAATGTATATATATATTTATATATATATATATACATACACATATATGAATATAAATATATATGTATGTATGTATATGTGTGTGTGTTGATCTGGTTGGTTGTGTACCCGCAGCAGGAGAGAGAGCAAGTTTCATCGTTTTAATGCAGGTTACATATTTGGTGGACTAATTAAACGCTACTGGACTCATGCAAAATTTTCGTTCCTGCGGTCGAACTGTATCATACCGGTGATGCCGTGAGGGTGAGGAGAAGGTGAGGCTGGATAGTCCCAAGCCACAAGTGTAATGCCATGAACCATGAGCTAGCCCCTCGACACATGCATATAGTATGCGAGAAAGTAAATGGTTTAACTTATACCTCGCAAGCTCATATATATATATACATATGTATACCGATTATAATTAATAATCGTCACCCAATTAACCAGGCACTAGCCAGTAGTTACATCCACATCGTACAGTCTATATATGAAACATTTCAAGCCCAATTGGCCAGCTATTTATTTTCAATTATTTCAGTAGTATAAATGAGAGTTAAAAAAGTTGCCAATGATTGATGTAGCCACAAGTGCAATGCCATGAACCATGAGCTAGCCCCTCGACACATGTATATAGTATGCGAGAAAGTAAATGGTTTAACTTATACCTCGCAAGCTCATATATATATACATATGTATACAGATTATAATTAATAATCGTCACCCAATTAACCAGGCACTAGCCAGTAGTTACATCCACATCGTACAGTCTATATATGAAACATTTCAAATCCAATTGGCCAGCTATTTATTTTCAATTATTTCAGTAGTATAAATGAGAGTTAAAAAAGTTGCCAATGATTGATGTATGGAGAAAAGCCAACTTGAAATCCTTACTTATTCATAGAGGGTGATATTTGTAGATGGGAGAAATTATGAGCAACTAATGTGAAAGTTTTAATTTGTATTAAAAACAAAAAAAAATCTTTTTAATTTTTCATAGCATGAACTTTTTTCCCAGCCGGCAGTTGCCTCATTTCCTTCTCGCCCTTCGTACTGCCTATATTTTCCGAGTGCTCAAACTTTTCGTCGACAGGGGCGAAGGAAGACAAGAGCCGAAAAGCTCAGTACTGACATTGTACATTTTCCCCTAACCCTGCATCTAGCTGCACCCTGAAAAGACAATATAAAGCATAAAATATTTTCTATTGTTTGAGAATGTATAGAGAACGAGGAAACGGGAAAAAGTAGAAGGTGTGTGTTTATATATATGATAAAAAAGAGCGGAAGAGAGACTGTCCCTTTCTTCCTCTTTCACGTTTACATATATAGAAACTCACACACACACACGCTCGCGCATATATATATATGCGTGTCTGTGTGAGTTTCTATATATATATATATATTGTATGGACATTCCCGGGGAGTCCACGTTCGGCAACTACGCAACTACCAGTTCATCACACTGAAACCCTCTCTCGCTTTTTCTCTCGGGTTCGTCGGAATGTTCGAAATATTTAAATGCTTCGACCACTTTATTTCCTAGCTCCGGTTGTCTCTCTGGAGAGGATATACCATCCGGGATAAAGAAACGGCTCGTGGAATGGCCGATAAAAACGTGACAAACGTCTCGTGCTATTCTCTACCTTTTCCCGTTGTTTTCCATGCACACACACACACCCACACGCACAAATATATATATATATATGTAATTCCCTTTCATCCCTACCTCATTCCCCAGCAGCCCCCGCGTACCCACGTTATTCTAATATATTTTCGGACTGGACATACAATGTTTCAAAAATCATCCACCATTGCGCACACCCTTTGATAGAATGAATTGAGATATGTGAAAAATCCATGTCATAAAAGTGTATCGGTTGACTGAGTTCTTTTAGCGTGCTGAGATAAGAAAAAATATGTAGATAAGAAAAAAACAAACGGAGGAATAGATTCAAAAAGTTCCCGGAAATAAGTGATGCGCAGGAGCATTATGCCACGCTGAACAACTATTCCGGGAACTTTTTGGACCTACTACGTGTATACATATACGATAAAATGTCAAATTTAAATGTTACGTTGTTGTTAGTAAACAATTTCAAAGGGTTCTTTCCTTGAATATTGGGCCCATTATTCGGTTCCAGATTCTCCTTTTGGAGTAAAAATAATTTTTTATGATTTTTTTAATACTCATTCAACCCCATTAAGTTGGCGTGGAATTTTCTATACTCGTAAAGCATATATATATATATTTATATATATATAGTACGGACACAATATAACCCTACAAAATATATCTTTGACAAGAGAACGAGGGAAAGATCTACGTTCATTAGAAATTTCGCTCCCATTATCAAACACGCAATTAATTAACCCTCTGACCCGACAGGCCATCCGGGGTTGAAATAATTTTTATATTCAACACATTCCCCTTACAGGACTAAAATATCTATGTGATATATAAATATTTAAGAAAAATTCAACGCGAGACCTTTTCATACTGAAAGAGCTTTTACTCCGTTTTCTTCGCACCCTCGCGTACTGGCCTAAAGTCATATACGAACCGGTCGGTTACTTCGGCGAATTAAATCTTAAATTAATTGTCGAGCAAACTCTTGGGCGCCACGGAGCACTCCAGAGCCAAAGGGGATTTAAGATATATCCTCTCCTTCTTGTACTTCTTGTTCTTCTTCTCTCTATATATCCCCTCATCCGGTATATATAACCGAGGTAAAAGAAAGTTATGGCCACATCGTGTACCTGAGAAATCTATTTAACTGGGTTAAATCTCTTAAGAAATAAAAGAAAGAGAGAGAGAGAGAGAGAGAGAGATTTTTCTGCACATTGTTCAGAGAAACGCTGGAGAATAAGAATAATGAGGAAGAAACACACACCAGCCTGGGTCAAGAGGATCACATTCGTAGAATAGCAGTTGAGGCGCGCTAGATTTGAAAAAAAAAAAAAAAAAAAAAATACTTTCCACGTTTCTGAATAGGATTTGAATTTTAATAGCTTCGGCGATTCACGCGCGATGAACCATTTTATACAAGTACAAAAATTAAAGACATTGAAAAATAATTTGGAGACAGGCATCATTTTTTTGACAAGTTTAATATTGAAATGAGATTGATGGCAGAAAATTTATGGAATAAAATGTTTTTAAAAACCATTTTCAACAATTTTGAGTCTCATCCACTAGTTATAGTAATTAATAGTTTCAAGTTTAATATACTTTTATTCCTGCACCAATTAACGTTACAATTTTTTCCTCGACAAAATGATAAGTAACTGATTACTCAAGTCTGGCAAATATGGAGATCGCGAAAAATCGTTAATTTTCAGCTCACTATGGAAATTATAAAAAATATTAATTTAATAAATATCGTTTCTTTTCTATTCTTGATGACGGTGATAGGAATATAGACAGGATGTATATATTGAAACTCAAAATGATAGAGAGATAAAAAGAAGACAGGATATATTGAAACTCAAAATAATAGAACGAAGTGCGGAGAAGAGAAGAGATTACTCAAGTTTGGCAAATATGGAGATCGCGAAAAATCGTTAATTTTCAGCTCACTATAGAAATTATAAAAAATATTAATTTAATAAATATCGTTTCTTTTCTATTCTTGATGACGGTGATAGGAATATAGACAGGATTTATATATTGAAACTCAAAATAATAGAAAAAAGTGAGGAGAAGAGAAGAGATTACTCAAGTCTGGCAAATATGGAGATCGCGAAAAATCGTTAATTTTCAGCTCACTATAGAAATTATAAAAAATATTAATTTAATAAATATCGTTTCTTTTCTATTCTTCATGAAGGTGATAGGAATATAGACAGGATGTATATATTGAAACTCAAAATGATAGAGAGATAAAAAGAAGACAGGATATATTGAAACTCAAAATAATAGAACGAAGTGCGGAGAAGAGAAGAGATTACTCAAGTCTGGCAAATATGGAGATCGCGAAAAATCGTTAATTTTCAGCTCACTATAGAAATTACAAAAAATATTAATTTAATAAATATCGTTTCTTTTCTATTCTTCATGAAGGTGATAGAAATATAGACAGGATATATTGAAACTCAAAATGATAAAAAGAAGTGCGGAGAAGAGGGGATGAATAAGCTATGTAGGTTATCCTGTTTTCCTGGAGAACTGATGAGAAAAAATCTATTGTTACTATTTTTGTATAATTGATAGAGATCCAGTCCAGCTGTTGTCCACCTTTCTCTCTCTCTCTTTCATGCTCGCTCTCTTTTTCTCTCCCACACACACACACAATCTCTACTTTTCAGAAAAATCTGCGTTATACGACGATATACTGTTACTCGATCAAAAATCTACCTCTCACAGCCATTTTTGTTCCCTCGTTATTGCCAACGAGTTTTCGATGTTTTTCCGATGAATTTTGGGCGAAAGCGACGAATTTTACCCATGACTGGCAAACACTCTGCAACTTTGCCGATTTTTTTTTTGTTTTTTTTTTTTTCATTATATCAATTCCTCGTGTGGTTATTTTCTGCACTCTCTCTGCTATAACGTTACTTTGTGCGTTCAAAAATTCGAGCACGGCTGTTACAAAGGACAAGGCAAAACGAGAATGGAGGTTACATTGAGTTGCCGGGTAGAACCACGACCGGTGACACTCTCAAACTTTCCTGGCATTATATGGACGATATATATTGCGATGCAAGAGAAAAACCAACAGAACGACCTAAAACTATATATATAGTACCTATATACATATGCCTAAAACATTCTCTTTACCCACCCAAACAATCAATTCTCAATTATTGTTCTCGAGGAACAGTTTAGTTTAGTTTTTAAATGCCACAGGCAAAATTTGGACAGTTTCAATGAACAAAAAAAAACAATCAAAAATAAATTTCTGGTCAACTAACTGTTGGAAATGAGTTATTTGTCTGTTGTCAATCATTCTTGATTATTTACAACAACAAAAAGTAAACCTACGCTTCACCTCTTTTTTACTATTATTCCACGTCATGAAATAACATTCAATGATGTTTTTTTTTTTTTTTTTTTTTCGTTTCAACAATCCAGCGTGATCTAATCGAGATGAGGTTTTTACGCCGATTCAATCCTCGTTAAAAAAAACTCTCCGCGCACAAAATAATAACGTTTCGCGTAGGATGCAAGTGTTAATCGATAGCCAGTGGCGTGTATATGTACAACGAGGGCTTTGACGGAAAAGAGAGATCAAGAGTGTGTGTGTGTGTGTGTGTGTGTGTGTGTGTGAGAGAGAGAGAGAGAGATGAGGCTTCAATGTTTCATATCGGAAGTCTTTGAAGCATGAGAGGATCCGCTTCAATCCGTTTGGTAAACGCGAACGGTCGAAGCATTCGATTGGCCTCTGCTGGGGTACTCTCCCCCCACTTTCATCCACCACCAACCCTACGGCTAGTAAAAAAAAAAAACGATTGAACGACAAGTGAGAATCAATGGCAATCATGGAAACCAATTGTACAGTGAATAAGGACCATTTGGAGTCTCGACATTTCCCAATAGTCTTCGTGGAAAATTATTGGATTGTTAAGGTACGTCCATTGAATAATTAGCATTGCCCAAAGATCACCTGATCAAAGTGAATGCCGATAAGCAGAATTACGAGTATTTGCAAATGATATTTTTCTAATAATAAATGGAGATGTATTAAAAGCTAATTATTTTTCAATGACATTGAATAGTGAATACTGAAAGCTTTTTCATAGTTTTTACGTTTCAATGCATCACCTCACAGGAAAAAACTATCAGATATAATTAAATATAAATCAGATACGAATTAAATCTGATTGTACATAATTATACCTCGTTATATACAGTGCTACCCATGAGTTTATATGTATAGTTATATATTAATACATATATGTTTAATATGAAATCATTATGTTTCATAAGAAATCATTATGTTTCATATGAAATAATTGTGTTTCATATGAAATAATTGTGTTTCATATGAAATAATTGTGTTTCATATGAAATAATTGTGTTTCATATGAAATAATTGTGTTTCATATGAAATCATTCTGTTTCATATGAAATTATTATGTTTCATATGAAATCATTCTGTTTCATATGAAATCATTCTGTTTCATATGAAATCATTCTGTTTCATATGAAATCATTCTGTTTCATATGAAATCATTCTGTTTCATATGAAATCATTATGTTTCATATGAAATCATTATGTTTCACATGAAATCATTATGTTTCACATGAAATCATTATGTTTCATATGAAATAATTATGTTTCATATGAAATCATTATGTTTCACATGAAATCATTATGTTTCACATGAAATCATTATGTTTCACATGAAATCATTATGTTCCATACGAAATCATTATGTTTCATATGATATCCATTGAATAATTAGCATTGCCCAAAGATCACCTGATCAAAGTGAATGCCGATGAGCAGAATTACGAGTATTTGCAAATGATATTTTTCTAATAATAAACGGCGATGTATTAAAAGTTAATTATTTTCCAATGGCGTCCATTGAATAGTGAATACTGAAAGCTTTTTCATAGTTTTTACGTTTCAATGCATCACCTCATAGAAAAAAACTATCAGATATAATTAAATATAAATCAGATACGAATTAAATCTGATTGTACATAATTATACCTCGTTATATACAGCGCTACCCATGAGTTTATATGTATAGTTATATATTAGTACATATATGTTTAATATGAAATCATTATGTTTCATATGAAATCATTATGTTTCATATGAACATTAAATCTGATTGTACATAATCGTATCTCGTTATATACAGCCCTACACATGAGTTTATATGTACAATTATGTATTAATACATACATAGTCATACATATATGTTGTGTATGAAGTCATATGTGTCACATATATATGTTCATATTCATATGAACCATGAATGAAATAATTGCTAGCTATTATGGCATTTAGTATTATATGAATTGCGAAAATAATCGATAGAGTTATGGTTATAACATCGATGTCCATCTACCCTAGATAGATAGAGCCTCAACGACTATTGACCAGGTTTTAATATTATTTATGAATGAATTCATTAGTGCAATTCAAAATTCACTTCTCATTGCCAAAAGTGGCCACAATAACTAAAAAATTGCTTCTTGCTCTTTCCCCATTGCAAAATCACCATTATATTGGCGAAAGGATCTTCTTGGGCAATTCATCATTCATCCCCATTCGTTTATTTTCTCAATAGGAAATAAATGGCAATTTTCCATCAGTGACAAAAGGATTTTTTTTTACTACAGATTCTCTCTGTTTCCTCCACAAATTCCTTTGAATGTAGTTCATAACGAAGTCCATTAGTCACAGGTGCCTGGGAATTGTGGATTTCTATTCTAAATGATCGATTTCCAGAATCTATTCCCTCACCCCCATCAACTATCCTAACAATCGACACTTCAATTCGCTGCACTTACGAATCTCCCGAAGCACAGAATGCATCAAGCTTCAATTGGTATCACCATGTTTCGATCTATATTTCTCGCTCTTTTGAATTTGGCAAACGACGTCTCTCTCTCTCTCTCGCTCCCAATCTGAGTCCCTGACTCGATGAGAGAACTGATTACTGTGCGGGCTGCTATGAGAGAGGGTGTGTGTGAGTGTGTGTGTGTGTGGATTTGTGTATGAGAGAGAGAGAGAGAGAGAATGAGAAAGTGGATAAGCAGAGCTTTGTCCGTAATTATCGCGTTAAGCTGCTCAATAAAATATTCGACGTTGTACTGGATATAATAATGTTGCAGAAATAATGGATTATGTTATTACATAGCTTCAAGCTTAGTCGTTAACAGGTCTATTATTCTTGCGCGCATGTAATTGTTATATACGTATTATACCAACGAATTCAGTCGCCAAATTCGTTGTTATTATTAGTATATATTGATCCTTAAATATATATATATATATATATATATATATACTGATAATACGTATAGTATATTAGGAAATAGTTATTGCTCTTAATATCATTAAGCTTATTGGTATTAATATTTACTGCTGAAATATAAAAAAATATGAATAAAAGCATTTATCAATTTTCTTTTCATTCGACGGATTGTCGACTCGATATATTTACAAGATTTAATGCTCAGGATGCTATATTGCTATATATATATATTATCATACATATCAGTTCACCTTAAATATATCTCACTGTCGTACTCTGGGTTCGAGAGAGAGAGAGAGGGAGAGAGAAAGGGAGAGAGAGAGAGAGAAAGGGAGAGAGAGAGAGAGAGAGAGAGAGAGAGAGAGAGAGAGAGAGAGAGAGAGAGAGCTGTACGAAAGCCCCGAGCGTTTCTGGAAGATAATCAAGCCTAATCCTCTTTGGCAACATCATTTCTCTTTGCCCCTCTCTTACTTGCCTATCTTCCTCATTCCCAGAGACGGAGTCACTATAACGTTATTATCGAGGTTCACCGTTGATCGAGAAACTTGATTCATATTCAACCGAGAGATATCAGAGTCAGAGACTAAGAAATAAACCGATCAAGTTTCAACGAAATTACGTGAAATTACATTGCAATTTATGTATATTTGACGTAATGTGCGATATGAGAAATACATATTCACTTTAGCCATTTATTTATATATGAATATTTGAAAAAACAACCTAGTTAGAAGACGAAAAAAAAAAAATCGAGATAAACTGAATCATGTGAACAAAACTTATAATCTTATCTTATCATGATCTTCATATCGTAAAGATAAAATATCTTAATCTCTGAATCTCGTGATAGAAATTATTGCAAAAAATTGATTTATTAAAAATAAAATTAACACTCATGTGAAATAAAATTCATTTGGAAGATTTACAAATTTTACTTAATTTAAATTACTTTTTTCATCAAAATAGAACGTAGATTAACCCTAAATGAATCGATTATTTTCATTGTTCTCGACTCGTACTCTGCAAATGACATTTCTGTAAATAAGTTGGGGTATGGAACGAAGGAGTTTATATAAATTCTTTGTCACGCAATATTTTGGGAATTTCGTGTATCTCGATCTTAATGTTCAGCATTTATCATCCCTCTGTTCGTGTTAGTCTCTTATGCCCTTTGCTTGTGGTATACGCTTTTTGTCGCTAGACTTTTGCGTGTTCTATACATATATATGTATATATATATATATATATATATATATATATATACACATTTCAAGGCAAAAGGTTTGATTATATCCTCCGTGGCTTTAATACCGGCATAAATATTCGAGCTCACCGCGACAAGAGTCTCGTGGGTAAACCAAGAAATTGATGGGAGGGGGTTGTAGGTAACAGAGAGACGCACGATAATTCCGACGGTTCATTTCGGAGGCATCCATTACCGGTGAGAGAGGGCGACCGCGGCTTCTATCTCGTATCTTGGGCGTGGGACACCAGAGAGCAGCTCTCTTGAACATTTATGAAGGAGAGAGAGGAAGAGAGAGAGAGAGAGAGAGAGAGAGAGAGAAGGGGGGAGTGAGCGAGTAGAAGGGGCGACCACCCCATGTGCCGTTTTCTCGAGAAATTTCGGCACCGGAAGTACATTAGAGAGGGTTGTGCTGAGCCTCTCCTCTCCACCGACTTACATATGCTCACCAAAAATCTAATATACTTCCGCTTTTACCCCCATTTTTTGTTGTCAGTCATATCGGCACGAGGCACGTTAGAATTTATACACACCGCAAACGAGCCAGTTTCTAGAGCCCTGGCATAGAATTCTCATCCAATGTTTGACTACACATTCGTGCAGACTTTCGAACAGGAAATAGGGTGGAAAATTATACGGCACAAAAGGGGTGAATTTTTGATTCAGATGCACAATAGTGCGAGTGAAAATAAATTTTGTGATCTTCAATAAATAATTCAAAATATTCTACTGATGGGTGCACGAATTTGCGAAACTATATATGTAATTACGTAGAAATGGATTACCCATTATCGATAGAGGGATGAAGCGCATAATTCACAGGTCCAATATAATTCATGATAAAATCGATAATCCCATTATTTTAGAGTTATCATTATCACAGCTCGGAGGCGACTTCCGTTGTTCAGAATAAAATTAATTTGAACGTGATTGGTACGATTTTACAGTATTTTTGATCTTTCAATATTTTACTTAACATAAATGGCGAAATGATGCCATGAACATTTGTAGAAATTATTATTATTATACTTGCAGGTATTTTCGTAGGAGAAATCCTTCATGAATATTGTATTTCAGCATTTTCAACTCACCTGAAACATGACAGAATGAAAATAATTTCATTAAACTTTCTTTCATTTATTTTTGTGCATTATTAAAAAATATTTTATTACGAAAACGATTATTGTGATTTTTTACTATCAAATATTCTCCCCAAGAATGAAGAGTTTGAGAGAAAAGCGATGGACCATAATTTCCACTGACATAATCGAGTTTGATTCAACAAAAAAAAAAAAATTGAATTGTCATTATTAACAAATTATTCTTCAACATTTTTTCCAAGAAACATTTACAATTATTGTCACAAAATTATTGATCAATAGGAATATATAGAGTCCATTCTAAGAAACGCCCTTATTCAACCTTTTAATTACTTTTTAATGATTATGAGAACGTTTATGGCACGTAGTCGCCATTTGTCAAAAAAAAAGGGGTACAGGCAATTTTGTCTTATCAGTCTGTGAAGGCAAGTCAGAGATGAGATGTCTCTCTCATTCAGGATCGAGAATATAAAAGTCTCGGTAAGGGTATAAAATGTCGAATTAAAAAAAGTGGGATAGATCCAGGATGACATATCACGTCCCCCATATTTTTGAAGGGTCGTCAAGACGTTGGGGATTATACGACGAGAAAAGGACGCGGTGAGAGTGTCGCCTCGATATAATACACCGCTTACGGTACAACTTTTAATTTCCATAAAACCATTTTGCGATGGTAAAACTTTCAGTCGCCAGGCTCGTCTTCTTCCTCCTCGTCCCATAACCATCTTTCGCGTCACCTCACCCCTCCGCTACCCTCATCGTGCCGCCTACCAACGTTCATTTAGTATATATAGGCGCTTCGCGCTCACGTTGATCCCCCTCTATGTACTTTTGCGCGACTATACACAGAGGGAACCACGGTAGAAATTCAAATTTTATCCGTTATCTAGTTGGCTGGCGTCCGCAACCGCAATATTAATTTTTTTTTCTTTTTTTTTTTTTTTTTTCGTTTCATTCTCCGGGCAGACGTCAGATAGGAGGGGTTAGTGTGTGGCTGTGGCATAGTCTTGCTTACATATATATACCAAGCAGTGACTGTAGCGTCTTAATTTTGCAGCTTTCAAGAAAAGCCTGCAAGCCAACAGACCCACACACACACACACACACATATACATATATATATATATATATAGTAGGTGCATGTATAAGGTGTGCGAAAGCGAAGGTACTGGGCAAAAATCGCAAAGAGTATAAAAATAATCTCGTCGTCAAGGAAGAGAATGAGGGTCGAGGGGGTGAAGAAAAAAAATAAGAAACTACTGGAGGTGAAAGCTCCCGGGTAAGAAAGTAGGGCCAGAATGGAAAGGGAGGTGAGGCAGAAGGGCCTCGAGCTAGACAAGAGAGACTGGGTCGTCGAGCGAAAAAAATAAACGACGGAGCCGACGGCGTTTTAAAAGACTCAGCGCTAACCTCACCTCCTTGTTTCATTTTATTATTATTTTTTTTCTTACTATGGTTAAGGTAATTTTTTTAATGTGTCCCGTGTGGCTCTAGTAAATTCAGAGTGCCGGCCTTGGCCTATCCTATGTACGTCATACAGTCCTGATGTAGTCCGCGTGCCAGGGAGAAAAATCGTTTCACGTCATCATGGACCTTTCTTAATAATTTTTCAACTTTATCGTGCTTGGATCTGACCTCGAGACCCAATTTCTGTGTGCAAGATTTACCTCAAACTCACTTTACCTCAAAGTCGGTTTAATTAATCTCTCGTGTTATTTGACAATTAAAATTTGAACGTAGTTATTATAAATGAGACCCAATTTGGAAAATGAAGTCAATTCACATCCTCAATGGTCATCGTACCAATTACAATCAGCCAATGATTCACTCAAAATTTCCATATCAATCTCTCATTCTCATATTTCAAAATCATCCTACTTTTTCCCCCAACCCAAGTCACAAAATATATATTGAAACTTTCGTGCAAATGGTCCGATGAAGTTTCAAAGGGAGTGATAAAGAGACAGATGGGAGAGAGGAAGAGAGAGAGAGCACAAAACTGGCTTACAGCTTTGTCCAGTGCATACGATAAAGTGGACTTCTTTCCTAAAAGTTTCACCCTCCTTAAAGTCACTTAGCACACTCGAGTCACCACAGAGTCTCATGAATCTATTTCTCGCTTGCAGTCCCACAGAAAACAGAGTGGCAACCCTCTACTCAACACATCCACACGGTAATGGGATAAGCCGTAAAATACTCGAAACAGCCTCGTACTTTTCTCTTTGTCTGGTGGGGATTTCTCTTTGTTGGCTGGCCGGCGATGCCAAAGCTCTTTCTGGATCTGTATGTTACCCAACGCGTTCTAGTCCCTTTCCGAAAGTCAATTCGTCCTAAAGTTTTCTCATGGGTTCCCGCCTGGTTCAGCATAGAGGGAAAGGCAGAAGAAAAGAGGGGGAAAGAGAGAGAGGGAGAGAGAGAAAGAGGGGCAGGAACAGCGAAAGAAAGAGAAAGATAGTCTGTCGTCAAGCACCCAAAACATAAGTTGGACAAGTCGCCGTCTCCATTTTCTTGGGGATGTTGTCCTCCTTTCCGGGTCTTCGCATTTACTTCTTCCACGACCACAAAACATCGTGACCTCTCTTTCTCTCTCTCTCTCTCTTTCTCTCTCTCTCTCTCGTCCACATTGTGTATCAGAGTTAAGTCGGAATCAGTGTTTAGTGCTTTTAAATCAAGTCGCTTCGCTGTGCGCTGTGTTCCTGAAGCTTTTCCCCGGGGTCGAGCGGATTCCACGTCGCGCCATTCCATCCGACCAGTCGTACCGGGTAGTTTTCAAGCTCTCGTCGTTTCCTCTCCCAACTCCTCCATGCAGCCTTCTTGCTTTTTATACTTATTTCTCGGGTCTTGCGCTGCTCCTGACCTGAACCAATACACTTCACGTCTCGCCATACAAGACTCGAGTTTCTTCGTTTCGCCTGACCATTGTACGTCTTCACCACTGTTTATTTGTTTATTCGTTTATTCGACGTCGTGTCTTGTTCTTCTTGGTCCATGACACATCTGATGGTCTCTGAACCAACTTCGATACAATTGCATGCTGTAATCAATATATTCATGCACGTATATCGTAATTTGTGACTTTCCCATAGGAGAGTCGAGTTTCTTCGTTTCGTCTGACCATTGTACGTCTTCACCACTGTTTATTTGTTTATTCGTTTATTGGACGTCGTGGCTTGTTCTTCTTGGTACAGGACACATCTGATGATCTCTGAACCAACTTCGATACAATTGCATGCTGTAATCAATATATTCATGCACGTATATCGTAATTTGTGACTTCGCCATACGAGAGTCGAGTTTCTTGGGTTCGCCTGACCATTGTACGTCTTCACCACTGTTTATTTGTTTATTCGTTTATTCGACGTCGTGACTTGTTCTTCTTGGTACATGACATATTCATGTGCGTATATCGTAATTTGTGACTTCGCCATACGACAGTCGAGTTTCTTGGGTTCGCCTGACCATTGTACGTCTTCACCACTGTTTATTTGTTTATTCGTTTATTCGACGTCGTGACTTGTTCTTCTTGGTACATGACACATCTGATGATCTCTGAACCAACTTCGATACAATTGCATGCTGTAATCAATGTATTCATGTGCGGAAAAACACGCGGCAGAACAAAAGAAAACAACAACGCAAATAGACAGATGTTACGTTGTTTTTGTGGCTGTTTGCATTTCTATAGAAATATTTTTTTATATCGAGCTATAATTGTTTCTAATAATTTTTATTATTGCAGTAGATGGGATTCAAATGTAAACTGCAATGTAATAATTATTGGCTGTGGGATCCAATTGATGAGGCAATTTTTTTTCCAATCAAACGGTTACATCGTTCGTGTTCACTGCCCATAGCAAATAGTTCGATGATATCCGGTGTTATGAAAGTTTTACGCCGCAGGCAAACGCAAACATACAACAGGAGGAAGATGTATTATATGGCATGAAAAGGCAAATTGAAAGGTGGACGTACGCGATTCGAATTTTTATACCGGAAGCGTATTTTTCTGTACTTTTTGACCAGTCAGTGAGGGGAAAAACAGAATGAGGGGCGTACGAGAATTGTGCATGTTGTTATTTATCGTATGTGAATTTGAAAAGAGGCTCTGGTACACGAGATGAGCGTGGGTAGTGATAGGGAGTGAGAAGGGTGGGTGGGGGAGAACAAAGCACTGTTTTTCCATTATACGACGTACAATCATCCATTTTGCTCTATAGATGAACGCGTTATAAAAACTATAAAATTTACTCATCTACCAATCGAAAGCGACCATGGGTTTGGCCATCAAAAAATTAATTGAAAAATTGTCAAAAAATTGATAGAGAATGGCAAAAAATTGTTTACGACATTTTGACAGTTGCAATTTTCTCGATACTTTATTTGCTAGGCTGTATTAAGAATACTGTGAGCCTCGTTAACTGCTTGTCAAAAATAACTGACGGCTTTGCGATGAGAGATAAATCGAAAAAAGTTTATAGCCATTTGCAAAAATTTCTATGATTATGAATTGGATTTTTTTTAATTGCAGTTTCTTTGTAACCCTAAGGTGACAGGTCGTAAATATGTGGTGTAACTTAATCCAGTAAGGAAACTTCGGAAGAGACTTATAGAGGATCGAACGGTTTAAACATGACCATATATATATGTATATATATATATATATATATATACATCGATAGATCGACGTTAAATTTATAGGTTAGAGCACTATGTGGGCATAGACTATAAAGTCTTGTCGGTGGGATATAAATTTGGTTACGGCAGAGAACGAAAATGCCACGGAGTTCAGCAGCGTGAAACTTTTCCACCCTTCTCTACCTTTCCCCACGCTCAGACAACATATGACCCCCCCCCCCCCCCCTTCACGCCCCTGAATAAGAAGCTTTTAGCTGGAGAAAGAGAAATTTTCCAGCCTTCGATCCTAGACCCTGCCACTATGTGCGATTGTTCCGGTTTAATGCAGCCTTGCGGCTGATGTCAGGATCACGAGACTCGACCGCTGGTTTCAATGTGTTACAAATCTGCGATTAGGATTCATTTGCATGATCGTCTTATCGCAAAATTTTACAAATCAAACTCCGTCTGATCCTCCTGGGCGAAACGAGATGAACCAATTTTTTGTGAGATAGAATTTAGGATGACTTGGGTATATGATACCAACGAAGATAGAAATCTTCGTTGATAATACCATCAGAAAATTTGCAAGTGGAAATTCTGTGATTTGGAGGGAATAAAAAAAATTACATATTTGAAAAGGCGTGTAGATGAAATTCTGAATTTGAAGATGTGAAGAGTTATGAAAATTGTAACATTTTCAAGATGAATAATTATAATTTTAATTATTATTCGAGTATCGAATTTATATATTTCATAAATAATTCTCCTTATAAAATTAATAAAACGAAATTATAGATTGCCCATAAATGGGATAGGAATAATTTTATTTATAACAATGTCGAATCTTTTACCATCAACTTCCAAATTGCATTTACAGCCTTCTTAATCGCGTAATTTCTTGCCAATAATCGGTAAATTGTCCATATCGTTGGCTCTTTCGTTAATCCGGAGCGAAAGAGGACGAACGACTCTCGCGAATCTATTCCTTCGATCATCATCGATCGATGATCGTCGGGTTTCTTAATTTTCTTAATATTGGATTTTACAAAATTAAGAAAATTACTATTATCATCAACCCTTATTGGCACTGCCATCCTTCCGCTGTGTAGTATCATCTACATGTATTTCAAGGATGAAAACCACCAGGGAAAAACAACATCAACAACATCTCCTCAACATCTGAACTTTATGAACTTTATGAACTTTACATCGAAATAAAGATTAACTATGACATTTTAAAATTCGAGCCTAAGTATTTTCATGGTTGAGTAATTTGCGGTTTATTGCGGTAACTTATCCTCATCTCGTTTCCTCAACCCATAAACTTTGAACTTAATCATTGGAATGATTGAGTGGTTACTCTTTGGACAAAAACGAAGATAAGTCCATTGGGTAAACAGAGTCTGATCAATGGCGGTGGTTAAATTACAGCCACATATTGTGGCATTCCTCGGTACGTTTTCCAGGCACGTTTCTATGTCCTCTTCCTCTCAGTTAAATGACCGACGTCCCAGCGGGATTTCTGCATATTACGCGAAACTCGCAGGTTGTCATGATGAAATGAAAAATTCCAACTGTACAATTTGTCACGATGAGCACGCTCGTGGTCCTCTGTAACATTATTGTTTATTTTCACGAAACGTTCATGCATTTATACACATATATATATATATACACATATATATATATATATATATATATATATACATATATATATATATATATATATGAGCATAGAATTATCTGACACAGAATGTGGACACGGCTTTCCAGGTAAAAGAGAATGAAAAACTGGATGGTAAAATTGTAGGAGGGAGAGAACAATTCAACGGGCTCGTACCATCGCATCCGTATGGATACATGACCAAATTAGTATTCACACTTGGCAAGCAGAATTGTTCCCAATGCTCACAACGATACATCATATTGTAATTGAAAGAGAAACAAACAAAATATGTGAATAAATTTAAACGGCACAGCGACATTATGAATGTAAATCGCATGTTATCAATCAATTGGTCAAAATTTATCATCCAAGAAATCCATACATACCGATTTGATCGGATCAAAAGGTCAATTGTTTTGGGCCTGGGTCAATTATTCGGCCGATGAAATCTGTCGAATGATTGACCCAGCTCATATTGGGAAGATTTGATCGATGTGTCGATGGTCGAATTTCAGAAATACGGAAAGCACGATGGAGATAATAACATCGAGTAGTCACCGTGTACGAAGAAAGGAGGGACAAGAGCGTTGGGTTAGCTACGCAAGTACATTTGCATACATAGAGCTATCCAGCAAGGTTTCCATTAACTTTAGTAGAAAGGATCCTCTCTCTCTCTCTCTCTCGTCTCCAAGCACCAATCCAGGCCAGGGTATCAAGGCATAAACCTGGAATGTTCCGAAGATGGTTATACTTCTGAGACCTAGAGCCCTGAGGGGAGCGACCCTCTGTACTCGAGTCTGGCGAGCATTCACTACCATCGCGATCACCGTACTCGGACGAGACATCCCCTCGAGGTATCCGTCCCCAGGAATTCGTTAATAAGCTGAGTGGGTCCGGCTTTTGCCTCTGGCTCTCTGGCTTTCTCTCTCTCTCTCTCTTTCTCTCTCTTTCTCTCTCTCTCTCTCTCTCTCTCTCTCTCTCTCTCTCTCTCTCTCTCACTCTCTACCTTTCTGAATTATACGGGTCTCTTGCCCTAGCGTCATACGAAAAGGCAAAATCTTGGTGTTCCAGGAGTACGCAATAGAGGCATATTGGCGTTACTGCGCAATTGGAAGGTTGGCGGTCTCATTATTCTGGGTAAAGGAACGCTTATGTAGATTTTAGACAAGGGAAGTGGAAGTCGCCGAGCTCAACGATGCAGCAGCGCGGAGAATCCTGTACTTCATGTTCTCTTGCTTACTTTGTGTGCTTTGCATGAAATAAGGGTAGATAATGATCTAGCGAAGTATAAAATTATTATATGTGTAATGTCCCTTTCAAATAACTTTTCAGGTGGATCAACCACCATCCGAAAAACCTGCGGTATTTCAGACATTTTTTCACACTGCATGACGAGCAGCTTTAAACACCAGACATTTTTCCTAATTCTTATCTGTTTCTAATATTGAATTTCTTTCTTTCTGAATCAATTAATATTATTTTATGGAATTTTACTTTTTGTAATATAATTGGTACATGAACATTTACAGTTTAAAAAGTACAGCAAAACGAGGGTAATTGCTTAATGAGAGGTTAAGATCGAGCCAATTGATTCCAGTGTAAATTTAAAATAATGTAAATTGTCCTGTGAATAATTTCACGAATCATGAAATTGGTGGGATATTTTTTTGTGGTAAATTCGGATGTAAATACAATCGTGCTTTCTCTTCTGCTCGGCTGAATTTGTAATTCAAGCAATACTTTTTTCCATTCATTCCAACAAAAAGTTTGATCCCAATGAAAAACACAACGAGAAAGTATTTTTCACCGAGTGAATTGTAATCTATAGTATCATCAACTCTGTAGACTAAATAGGGTTTGAGTTATATTGGCGTTCCCAGTCTAACGTGACTTACGATGAGAGTCAACGAGGGCTGTAAATCCTGAAACCGATATATTTGAATAAAAAAATTATAATCGTCGAATCAGCGAATGCATCGCGTAAAATTAATTCGATGAAGATAATTTGAATGATTGAAGAATTCAGGTTTATACCGACGTTAATATATTCACACAATTTACAGTATATAGATAGAGATTTCTTGTAGTTTTTCTTTTTGTCATTAAAATGATAAAAATATCATTGTAATAATTGATGTTTAAAATCATTTTTCAATGTAGACGATTGGAAGCTTTAAAGTTTGCGATTAGAAGCTGCAAAGTTTTTCACGCTGGGTAAATAAACAGTCATTAAAGTGCCTTCCTTTAAATATCTCATATTCGTTATTCCAAATCTTCGCGAAAGATTTGGACTAACTATTTTAATTATTTGTTAATTATTTTTGACTTTTTCCTCATGGTAATCTATCGTCAAGCTGACTGAGTAGCGGGCACACACACAGACGCGAAAATACGCACGCACACGCGTGCAAACACGCACACGGACGCAAAAATACGCACACACACAGACGAGCGGGCACCCAAGTACCCACGCACAGACAGGAAACTAGCATACAAACGTCTCTACCACCAGGGACTTTGTTTTGCTATGAACACAATTTGTGAGTACTCCAAAGTACAAAGGACACGCCCCTGCGTATACCCACCGATGCTCTCTCGTTATCGCGTAGGTAAAACTTCGGCTCTCAATTTTGCAGAGGGTGAGAATCCGTCGTGTATGAGCCCCAGGAGAGTAGGGTTAAAGGTCTCAACGTCTTATATACAGCAATTTAAATACTTTGCAAGTTTTCCTTGTCATTGACTATAGCTATACGAGGTTAAACCAACCTCCATTTTCTCCTAGTTCCTACCAAGTTCGTACCAACTTCCATTTTCTCATCCGTTCCCGCATATCCCAGAAACTTTCAGTTTATTTTTCATATATCTCGTCAAAGAAGTGTTTTTGTCCACCTGACGTATGACGTCACTTTGTAGTTTGTGCGGGTGTCTGTGCACCGGTGACACCCAATAACACCGCGTACACTTTAATTACAAGACTAAACTCATTCTCTTGTATCATCTCCGGGTTCCTTTGCCTCGAAGAGAGGCAACGATAGACCCAAGAAGATCAAAGTGGATGGCTCTGGCTACAGAGTGAACTATATCGTGAATCGACAAAGACGAGACAGTTTCGCGAGACTCTGTGAGCCATCGTTGCTTGTTTCTTCTGCCATTATTTCCGTTTCTCTTCACACCCTGTACACGAGGCATATGACGTATAGGATGGATAAAAAATTCGAAGACGAGACCGGAAGTGGCAAAAGCGAAGACACCGGGATCCTCTTTGTCGTTGAAATCAGGCTTTGCCTTTGTTATTTTATCGCTGGAAAACCGGTCAACGGTTCTCCGAAACGACATCATTTATGCTTTGTCGTCGTTGTTCCTTATGTCCTGCCTTATTTTCATCCTTCTTTCTCTCTCGAGATCTTCAATTTCTTCCTTTTTCCCTCTGTCTGGAGGCCTCCGATCAATTTCCGGACAATCATATACCGTGTATACTCGTCATCTTCCTGGAATGGCCCGAGAGGAAACCGGCGATTCTTCGATGGTCCGTCCTGCGGACGATAAATGAGAAACAGCATCCAAAGGTCCTTCTAGCGAGCAACCACCGGGAACCAGTAAAAGAACTTCCGGAAAACCCGATGGCAATCGTTCCAGCCTGTCACGAGGCATACGACGATCTCGCTGTCGACCGGAATTCAAGCGACAGATTTTCATTTCACGATGATGGAGAAGAATAAGAAATTCTACGGATCGAAGTCGAGGGAAACAGGAGAAATGGACCGAAAAATTTACGCTTTTCTCGATAGAAGAGATGAGAAAAAAATGCCAAGACGTACGAATCTTGTTATTTTTTTCAGAGCTAATTAAGTTTTGGCACCTTCTACGAATTCCGGAACGTCATTCTAATAATTTACTGCACATCGACGCAATCTTTGGATGTTCTTGATCCTGTTAAATACACACGCTGAAAGTATCTCATTAATTACACATTCAGATCGTCCAGGAAAAAATTTTGAAAACGAATCTTGGTGAAGTGATTTTAGTGCCTATAGCTATGTCGACAGGGGGAGTTCTCTAAAATTCTAAGGGTAACTCCACGGTCTTCATTCACCTACTTTCTCCGTATAACATTCAGTGGGCCATAGGTTATCCTGTTCTCTATTCTAAATACACAAAATGCTTGTAAACGGTGAAGAGAAATTGAAAAGAAATTAGATGACAGAGGAAGGGAATGGATAAAAATCATGTGACACAAAATTTGATTTTCGGCTGTTCGTGTCTAAAATTCATAATTCATGTATTCAAAGATCGTCGAAAAAGACTTTATGGTTACGCCGAAGGATTTTACACGACGAATTTCATGGAGAGAGTGTGAGCCAAAGAGCATAAAATTTATGATCAAGTGTTGCTTGAGATTAACAAGAACAGCATGGAAAACATTACTGGGAATTCTATCGGGAAATGAGGGCTTCATAAAACTCAGGGTTAGTTGAAAGATTTTACGAAAAAAAAAGGCGATATGGTGGCACTACAGGGCAATACGAAAAACGAGGCAGATTGGTAGAGTCACAGGAATAATGAAAAAATGAGAAAATTGTGTTTTCTGAATGGATAGTTTTGTCGAATTACTTTCCGGCAACAACTCACGTGTGTATAATTTTCACCCTCTTGCATTTCTCCCTAGAGTGGGCTGTGTGCAAATATAGGAATTCCCATCGTGTACACATCAGTGCTCGTAATATTTGATTCTCATTTAATTTCCGCTGATAAAACGAGAATTTTTTGTATACGGTGGGACGACGTTACTGCCATGTGAGAAATCGAGAAGGATGGAGGAGCAAGACATTACTGACTCAGCATATATGAGGGCATTCATGATAGGATAGAATTTTTTTCATGGAGGAGCCAAACTCGGGACGAAGGGAGAACATTTCGAAAAGGAGGGCATCGATGTGTCGTCTGAGCGAAAAGTGTGGACGAATCCTCATGGAAGATGAGAACGTTCGGTCAAGCAAACGTGAAAGTGGTCCAATCACAAAAAAAAAACAACGTCTTTGGTAAATATCAGGGATGATGAAGATCAAGGGGATGATTGCTCCGGACCGATCACCTAAGGAGGGTCGTCTGTTACATCAAAATATGTTGAGGAATATTGTTTTTTTTTTTTGGTTTTTTTCAGATGCATAAGCCTAACTTTACCGTTTTGGAAAAAAAAAATGTTGAAATTTTGGGCACTCAGAACTGCGTCTTATGATAGATAATGCATTTTGAAATATTTCAAAATCGATGAGCATAGTTATTATATATATATATTAAAAATAACACATTAAAAATAATTAGTTACAGTGTAGTTATAACATAATATATGAGTAATATATATATATATATTATGTTTACCTAGCAAACTAATTATTTTTAATTGTGCAAAATGTTCATCTTTTCCTAGCTCACATGAGCGGGTGAAGGATCTTCTTGTCCAGAAACTTTATCTGTCCATCAAATCGAGTATATTTAGATGATTTATGTTGCTACCTCTCGAACAAAATCTCTTGTATTTCGGCAAAACAATAGTGGGAAATTTGCGATTGAACACGTACGGTAATTATTCCTGATTATTTGGTGGCAATTTTTTTATTGGCAGACTTCTTTGACTGATCATTGCTCGAGTTCTCTTATATAATGACGGTGCTGCACTTCGAAAGCTCCAGATAAAAACACGGTAAACCGACGAGAGCACTTTCGTTTGGGAAGAGAGAGAGAGAGAGAGAGAGAGAGAGAGAGAGAGAGAGAGAGAGAGAGAAGGATGAGTAGGCGAACTGAAACGTCGAGTGAAACGGCCAAATGCTATTCTGTAGAACTGGTCGTTACCTACCGGTGCCTTCCGTATGTACCGTATATAAATCTCGCTCACATAATCTACGAGCCTCTGTTTCTGGCAGGCATGGACCAAGAAAGAGAGAGAGAGAGAGAGAGAGAGTGAGCTAGAAAGCGTGTCGGAGAGTGAAACTTGCACCAAAGTTGCTTTGGGCTTTCGAGCTTACACACACCACACATTATACATATATATATATGAGATTCATGCTATACATGATTTGCAAATGAATCCTCTCGAGTCTCAACCACCTAATTTCCCAGTAATCATCGAAGCGGACATCCGTGTAGTTACTTCCGAAACGCGTTTGCTGAATGGACAAGAGAAGCAGAGAGAGGGAGGGAGGGTGGGAGGGGGGGGGGGTGAGAGAGAGAGAGAGAGAGAGAGAGAGAGAGAGAGAGAGAGAGAGAGAGAGAGAAAGAGAGAGAGAGAGAGAGAGGAAAGTTGTACATGAGATGAGCTATGGAAATCCTAACAGAGTCATAGCAAATTTGATACAGTCGTAACATGTAAATAGCTGCATGCTCATTCAAAAGCAGAATGCGCATTGGAAAGATAAACCACATCATTGAAAGTCGTGAGATACGTGCATAAGAAGATTCATAAGCAGATGGGGCTAAACATTTTCTGCCCAAGGGCTCAAACCTATCATAATAATTAAAACGCTCCATGGTTACAAACGATTTTGAAGTTACGCTGAACCTTCAAAACCATGAAAATTGTTTGACGAGCATGTCTGCACAACTTGGAAATTAACTGAAAATGTTACATAACATGATCCTGAAATTGGTAATACCGTTCTCTAAATTTCTATTGCTTATATGCTTGCATTATTCTGCATAGAAAATATATATCGTTTTGATGGAGAAAAGTTAACTGAGTTTAATGTAAAGCTCAAAATTGGGGGTTGAAGGGAAATTAGCAAAATATGTTATATTCATGTAATTATAGTTTTTAAGGGCTCGTACATCAGGATGATCAAAACGCTGTATGGGATCAAACAATTTTGATGCTTGCATTCTGAACCTTGAAAACTATATGAAAATTATTTGACGAGGATATTCGTACAACTCGAAAATGGACTGAAAGCTTTTGTAACATCAAACGGGAATTTGTAAAATTTTACTGTGAATTTTACAATTTTTTCTAAAATTGTTATTAAGCCTCAACTAAAATCACTTTTGCTTCCGGTGGGCTAAAGAAAAGTTCATCTACGCTGTTGAGTAAAAGATTGAATTCAAGGAATTATATTGCTACCTCATAGAGAAAGTTTTGTTTCAATTAATTTTTTTTTTTTTTTCAACATCTGCATGGCAGAGTTCTTAAAAATTTTCAAATAGTAATTTTAATTCTTACCGCTTTACTCTATATGAAATAATACATGCTGTTCTATCAGTGCAAAGTTCGTGATGGTACGAAAAGTTTAATTGTGCAGACGAATATCAAGAGTAGGAAAAAAAAAATTGTAAAAATAATTCTACGTAATTGTCCTCTTCTTGGCTGATGAAATTCGGGGTTTTCGGCACGATGAAATCTCTGAATGTATTTTTTTTTTTCTAAAATTGTTATTAAGCCTCAACTAAAATCACTTTTGCTTCCGGTGGGCTAAAGAAAAGTTCATCTACGCTGTTGAGTAAAAGATTGAATTCAAGGAATTATATTGCTACCTCATAGAGAAAGTTTTGTTTCAATTAATTTTTTTTTTTTTTTTCAACATCTGCATGGCAGAGTTCTTAAAAATTTTCAAATAGTAATTTTTATTCTTACCGCTTTACTCTATATGAAATAATACATGCTGTTCTATCAGTGCAAAGTTCGTGATGGTACGAAAAGTTTAATTGTGCAGACGAATATCAAGAGTAGGAAAAAAAAAATTGTAAAAATAATTCTACGTAATTGTCCCCTTCTTGGCTGATGAAATTCGGGGTTTTCGGCACGATGAAATCTCTTCTGGCATAGTTCTGTCTTTTGCTTTTCACGGTTACACGCATTTTCCGTATCACGCCATGCGACGTTCACTCAGGAAATTCCCCCACGAAATTTCAGCGGCTGCACACGAGATATTTCCACGAGTCTCTGAGCGCAGGAGAAATGAGAAAATTTAGCTGAGCGGCGAATCCTGCTGGTAGGAAAACGCGCTGTGAGCTCATGTATCGTGTGTGTGTGTGCATGCATATATATATATATATATATACATGCGTGTGTGTGTGTGCGTATGTGCGTGCGCGTGTGTGTGTGTGTGTGTGTGCTCTCTGTGGGAATTGTGCAAAGTCTCTCAGGAAAAGCAGAGAACAGAGAACAGAGACCAGAGAGAGAGAGAGAGAGAGAGAGAGAGAGAGAGAGAGAGAGAGAGAGAGAGAGAGAGAGAGAGAGAGAGAGAGAGAGAGAGAGAGAGAGAGAGAGAGAGAGAGAGAGAGAGAGAGAGAGAGAGAGAGAGAGAGAGGGAGAGAGAGCAAGGGAGAGAGAGATAGAAAGAGGAGACAACGTTGTGCACAGCCCGGCATTGCAGCAAAGTAAAGTTGGCGCCGGATTTACCAGCGACTCTCCCACGTCGAGTTGACAGCGAATTCGCAGCAGTGAGAGCGAGAGAGCGAGCGCGGGTGTGCACCGTGAGAATTTGCAGTGGCACTCATGGAACGAAACCGGGGCGTCAGGATGGCGACCCACAGACTCATCTAGTAGTATCGGTCGTATATGTACCAAAAGTAAAAAATTCTTTGCCAAATTTCATTCCGATGGAATTTTTATCTTCATGAAGTTTTCATGATTCATGTATAGCCAGTTTCTGTTGTGTCAATACATAAATACTGAATGTATTTTTTTTTTTCTAAAATTGTTATTAAGCCTTAACTAAAATCACTTTTGCTTCCGGTGGGCTAAAGAAAAGTTCATCTACGCTGTTGAGTAAAAGATATAATTCAAGGAATTATATTGCTACCTCATAGAGAAAGTTTGGTTTCAATTACTTTTTTTTTTTTCAACATCTGCATGGCAGAGTTCTTAAAAATTTTCAAATAGTAATTTTTATTCTTACCGCTTTACTCTATATGAAATAATACATGCTGTTCTATCAGTGCAAAGTTCGTGATGGTACGAAAAGTTTAATTGTGTAGGCGAATATGAAGAGTAGGAAAAAAAAAAATTGTGAAAATAATTCTACGTAATTGTCCTCTTCTTGGCTGATGAAATTTGGGGTTTTCGGCACGATGAAATCTCTGAATGTATTTTTTTTTCTAAAATTGTTATTAAGCCTTAACTAAAATCACTTTTGCTTCCGGTGGGCTGAAGAAAAGTTCATCTACGCTGTTGAGTAAAAGATATAATTCAAGGAATTATATTGCTACCCCATAGAGAAAGTTTTGTTTCAATTATTTTTTTTTCAACTACTGCATGGCAGAGTTCTTAAAAATTTTCAAATAGTAATTTTAATTCTTACCGCTTTACTCTATATGAAATAATACATGCTGTTCTATCAGTGCAAAGTTCGTGATAGTACGAAAAGTTTAATTGTGCAGACGAATATCAAGAATAGGAAAAGAAAAATTGTAAAAATAATTTTACGTAATTGTCCTCGTCTTGGCTGATGAAATTCGGGGTTTTCGGCACGATGAAATCTCTGAATGTATTTTTTTTTCTAAAATTGTTATTAAGCCTTAACTAAAATCACTTTTGCTTCCGGTGGGCTGAAGAAAAGTTCATCTACGCTGTTGAGTAAAAGATATAATTCAAGGAATTATATTGCTACCCCATAGAGAAAGTTTTGTTTCAATTATTTTTTTTTTTCAACTACTGCATGGCAGAATTCTTAAAAAATTTCAAATAGTAAAGAAAATATATTTAGACAAAATGTGAGGACATATGTGTGCGTGTACGGTTTGTAAGTACGAAAAGCGGATGTGTGGCGAAGACGAAAAGTGAAGCGAGGAGAAATAGCGTGAGAGAATTCAAACGCTGCTCTTTCTCAAGCGTACGTATGCATATATATATATGCCCGTACGATATTATTCCCACGAGAAAATCCGTGAACAGGAAGAGGCTCTGAATTCTTGAATAGCGTAGTCTAGGAAACCACGAAGCTGTGGAAACTGAATTTTCGCGGATAATCCAGAAGAAATTGTTAATCCCTCGAGTCAACGTGGAGAGAGAGACAGAGAGAGAGAGAGAGTACAGGCAGATAGACAGACAGATACGATTATTTTTCCTTCTATATCCCTGAATTTCTTCGCTCTCTCTCCCATTCCTAATTTTTTTCCATCGGCACATTTGCCAGCCAACCACGCAGCATCATCTCTGGCAACTAATGATTATATTATCTTGAAACGTGCGAAAAAATTGCGTCTCCAAGTGGCTAAAAAAAAAGGACCATTCTTTGTGGTAAAATTTTTACAAGGAGGCAAATGTTTCGGCAGTCCGAAAAAAAATTGCCCAGGAGACGAAAATGGCTTGGAGAACGATTTTTTTTTCAATGTCTCCCACGCTCTTCGTTGTAAACTAAAGTTTTTTCGAGCAGTCTCGTTATATTCAGTCGGAGCATAGCTCTTATTTTTTTTGTCTCTCCCAGCCGGAAGTGCCTCCTATGCATGGAAAAGTAGCAGTACTGACTACGATAAGCCTTATTCCAAGTCGAAACTGCAAACAATGGACATGACATTTTTGCCCGAGGAAAGATACTCCGAGGTAATGATTTATAGCAAAATTGAGAAATACAAAAGTTTTTTTGTTCTGGGAAAAAATCATAAATCGGGACGTGGTTTCTTCTTTTCATATGTAAATTTATGGAGTTAACAAAAGTGCCCGGTGGGCGAGAGTTTGTAGGATATTCTGCTATTCCTTCGTATGCTTTTCATTCTTCTACTTTTCCACCCCTTTCCTTGCCACACCCCTTCACGACGTGCTATATATATACAACCCTCTCCTCATTCACATTTCTATCGTTCTAGCTTTCTAGCTGATACAGTTTGCCGGTTCAACTAGATTTTATTTTATATTTTTCACTCGTACTACTCTCGGAGCTTTTTACCCTGAACCACCCTCAAAACCTACCAGTTCTCTCTGTCTCTATTTTTTTTCACCGTAATTCCCATTTGCTCGATCTCTCCAACTAAAATCCACCCCTCTTTCATCTCCATATCCCTTCTTTCTCCTCGACTCGTTTCCTCGTTTCCTACCGGGTACCTTTTATTCCCACTTAAAAGCCATTCATATTTAAAGCTGGTATCCGCTCGCCGGGTAAGGATTTACCACGCGATGAAGGGACCTCCACCAACTTCCAACCGTCCCACTGAGCTTTAAGTATGTACAGCTGTAGCCAGAGTACTGGAAAAACGCACCAGCGAAAAAGAAAGAGTCAGAGAGATGACGCGCCCTTTTGAATTATTAAATGAACTGTGTGAGGCTTTGAGGGATCCTTAAATTTACATGTACACGTCGAACATTTGTACTAGTTTCACAATTTATATGTGCAGCGTAAGGTGACAAGAGGAGGGAAAAAAAATAACTTGAGCATTGATGATTCCGTCGATGTACGTTGAATTGCGGAATTCAACGTCTGGCTAACGAGGATCTCCGCTAGACCACTCATTAAACATCGGCATTCATCTGATTGTTTAATTCATCCTACATAAGTTTTGTCTGAAATTATACTCTTGTTCTAAATTTTCTTGACGTGACATGAAAACTGCCTGCTGCAATTATATATATATATATATATATATATATATATATTTTCCCTGAGGATAGCGGTTGGACTGTACACGGGACACTGCAGACTCAGGAGGCACCTGCATCGTCTCGGGAAATGCGAGGAGACGATGTGTCGGAAGTGTGGGGAGGAGGAGGAATCCTCGCTACACGTGCTTTGCCAGTGCCCGGCGCTTGCGCTGGGCCGGTTAAGCTGCTTCGGGCGCCCTTTTATGGAGCCTGAGGAGATTTCGTCACTCACGCCAGCGGCACTGGTACACTTCGTTAGAGGTGCCGGGCTGCTGGGGTGAGCAGGATTTGGGGGGTACAATGGGCCTATGGCCTGCGTGCTAAAGTCGGGTCCGGTAACGGAACCGTCCCCCCGGTATAAAATAAAATAAAATAAAATAAATAAATATATATATATTTGAAAGTGTCTGTGTACGCATTCCTTCTATAAATAAGTGACAAGTTTTGGATGATTTTTTACAACACCGAAAGGATTATTGAAAAATTTGTTGATTTATATCAATTTTTGTTATTTTTCTTTCCATCAAATTGTCGATGGATTTTTTTTTCCATCATCCAGGATATTATACGATTGTCTATTGCAGTATAAATAAGAATGCAAAGTCATTGGAAAAAAAAAAGTTAGCATCGGAAATTGTGTTCGTTCTTTTGATTCTCAATAGATTGTATTTCTATTGTCGATGAAAATTGACTCGTCGGCATGACTTTTGTTCCTCTGTCGCCTCTATATATATATATATATATATATATATATATATATATATATATATATGAACAGCCGGGAAAATATGTTCAATGGGCTGCGGTTGTGTGTTGGTGCGGCGACAAACTTCACTCAAGTGTGCATGGACGTCAGGCCTCTTGGCTAAGTTCCCACATTTCGGCACGCAATTTCATTACGTGTCGTACCCGTTACCAGCAGAGCTGTTTTTCACACGCCATGCGGCCGCAGCAGGACTTTGATTAACAAAGTGTACCCAGAGTGCGCACATCGACCAGACAGAAACGCTGGAGTATGCACAACGTGAAAGCGCGACTGGGTTGAAGTGAAAAGGGAGAAGAAGAGAGAGAGAGAGAGAGAGAGAGAGAGAGAGATCGAAAATGAGCAACCCCCACAGCCTCGAGAGCCCCCATCCCGGCCGAGCTGCTGTTCGTGGATGGAACTCTGCCAGTTTTCGTGTTCGCGAATTAACTTGGTCGCTGAATCTTTTGTCGGCCACGTTAAGCAAGAGAGTTGCACGTTTGGTGATCTTAAACAATTCTCCAGCAGATTTTCTCACCCTCTTCTCTTTTTTCCTCAATAAACTCTATAACTCTATGAAAAATTTTCATATCTCAAAAATGTTTCCCGAAAATCGCCTCACAATACACTTTGATATTTTTACCATTGGATAGGTAACGAGATTTTTTATTGTTAATTAATCTAGCGGTGAATTTTAATTAGTTCCACCCTAAGGGAACTCCAAATAGAATATTTTCATTAAATTTCAATTCACGTAGAGAAAAATGTTACTTGCTGCAAAATATATCTTAAAAAATACGAGTTAGTTTATTATTAGATAACACAGTTATTTGTTTTGCTTAAAGTAAACGATGAGAAATTAGAAAATTCCGTTTGGATTTGCTAAAAGGTGACAGTCATTGCTCCATTGCCCGTTACTATACAGGAAACAAATTCTTTTCGAGGTGAATTTTCTTTTTTCACACTCTATGGTCGTGGTAGTCTTCTTTTCCCGTTGGAAAAAACATACACATAGATTTCAATTTCCGAGAAGGAAAGAATCCAAGCGTATACATGCTGTGAAAGTCTTTTTTAGCAGTGAAAAGACGTTTGTGGCGATTTTCCGTTGTTTGGTCTGACCTAACACGGTCTTCACTACTTCGGGGTCGAAAATCCTTCTCTCTCTCTCTCTCTCTCTCTAATAAAAGAGGAAGAATAAGAGGCAGAGGGAAGGAAAGGAGAAAGAGAAAGAGAACAAGACAATATCACAACCACAAAATACATTTGAGGGTGCAATAAAATGGTCGCCCTAACGCAAACTTATCGCGAAACCTACGACTCGGATCTGTGCTCTCGTTGTTGAAAGCAAATCCCGTGAAAATTCTTCCAGCTCGATCAATTTTTCTTTCTTAGATGCGGAATGAAGGAGAGAAATTTGTATATCATTACAACAAAAGATTGTTCGCTGAGCGTATATTTTTTATAATAGTTAACCGAAAAGTAAATGTAATGAAAATGTTTGTAGGATATTTAGGGGATGATTTTGATTTGTTGAGTGAACGAATTAATTTATCTCCGTAGCTAATGGCTTGGACACGAAAAAAATTCCTGCCTCATTCCATCAAAAGTTTGGTTGTTATGTGGCTGAAAATTTGCTACGGCGATAAAATCTGCAAGCTGAAATTGTGCGTGGAGGAAATAATTCGTAAATTCATCGAAAAGTACTTAATTATGACTAAACTAAACTGACATAAAGTATATTTACTTTATGATAATGAACGAATGGGCCCTTAGGTCGATTCGGCAAAGCGTAAAACCAAACAAGTAAGCCTTTTTTTTTTACCATGAAAAAGATCGGGCGATCGAACTTTGTTCATTTTACAAATTGTTATTTCACAAATAAGCTTCGGCTTAGATTAAAATCTACCAATATAAATTTAAAATTTTCTCTCCAAGTATCTATATCGTGAGTAAAAACGTTGAAATTTTTTTTTGCAACTTTGCTCGTATATTTTGTATTTCATTTGTGAGCTCCATGATCTTGTTCAGCAAAAAAAAAAAACCATTTTTTCATCAAATTTGTATTTACGGAAAAATATTCGTTCCACCAAAAAATTCATTTGCTGTGATAACAAATGAAAACTCAACAATTACAATTTTCAATCTTAGCAAAGATTTATGTTGTCATTCGTACATTATTAACGTACAAAATTGGCTATGGTAACTTGGGCTATGCGGTCTTAGCAAAATTATTTTTCTCCGTAGAGTGCCAACGGAAAGAGAAGCTTTTGGCACTCTGTGCAATACGCTAAGAGAGAGAGAGAGAGAGAGAGAGAGAGAGAGCGAGAGAGGGGTGGGGGGGGGGAGAGGTAGAGCGTCGAAAAAGCAAACTTTGCCCTCTGGGAAAACGAGCTGCGAAACGACAGTCACTTGGGTGGGAAAGAATGTTGGACTGTTGGAAGGGGTAGAACGAGAAAACAGACGAAAAGAGAGAGAGAGAGAGAGAGAGAGGGTGAGAAAAATTTATTCTCGCACTTTCGCCCTGTCGCCAGAACGTCGCGCGGATAAAACCGCGAAAAAGTTTTTCCCGCGAATATGGGCAAATCGAAAAACGAAGAGGGAGGCAGAGGGCGAGAAAAAGATTAGGGCGAGTTAAAGCGAGCAGATCTTCATCGCGAGATAGTCTAACACAGGGTTGAGAAAACGTAACAGTTACGCCGAGTAAAAGTTTTCAACGATACTTTTATATCCTACAATCCTCATACGATTTTTCACACTCAACAGTATTCCGTACTCCCGATTTTCGGGGATTTATAATTCGATAGCAATTCCACTAAACGAAACGTAAAAGTGCTGATCGAATATTGGGAAAGACAGTTTTATTTTCCACTTGAGTAGGTAAAGTCAGTTCGAAGCAACAATTCGGACAAATCGATCGTTTTTTTTTTATCTCCAAGGGTAGGATTATAGCTTTATCTAATTGAATTAAAGTTCATTTTATTTTCTACACAAACACGTTCGATTTCGTTTTAATCGACTTGAATGGCTAAAGTTATTTCAAAATGAAAATATATATGAATTTAGTTCATTATTTTCTACTAATGGACAATTCTTACTTAATTTGATTCGAGTAGAATGCATTTCATTCGCTTCATAAAACATTTGATTTCCTTTTAATGGACTCTGAATTTGCTAAATCTATTTTTCTCAATTGATTGATGACGCTTTTTAATGGTCCATATTCATGTATATTGTTTGGAGTTTTTAGTGTATTGTATTGTGTAATATAAACTTAAGGGGGGGGGGGGGGGGGGGGGAAGAAAAAATCCATTTGCCCAAACTCATCAGCCCGAAGATGCTAGACACGAGGGAGAGAGAAAGAGAAATGGAAAAGTGAGAAATGAATTTCAGATCGGTTTGAATTTGGCTGGCAGACAGCTTCTCTTTTATGGGAGCGCTGGGTTGAGAAAAATTTGATTGTATACGGAGATATCTCAGTGAAAGAGCGCTAGATCGTCTTTCTTCTCATCCCTCGTTCTTTTTCATCCCCCTTCTCTCTCGCTATCACTCACACTCTCTTTCTGACGTGAATTTGTAACCGTGCTCTCTGGCGACTGGCCTATTTATGGTGGTTGTGGGGAAACGCTCAGCCATGCCACATAGTAAAGCATGAGGGACAGACGGAGACAAAGAGAGAAAGCGAGAGAGAGAGAGAGAGAGAGAGAGAGAGAGAGAGAGAGAGAGAGAGAGAGAGAGAGAGAGAGAGAGAGAGAGAGGGCGAGAGAGTGAGTGAGTGAGAGAGAGGGAGAGAGAGAGAGAGAGAGAGAGAGAGAGAGAGGGCGAGAGAGTGAGCGAGAGGGAGAGAGAGAGAGAGACATCTGCAGGCTTGGAGCTAGCTGGGAAGGACGTTTAAACTCGAGATTGGAGATTGTCAAGCCACGTTAGCCTCACGGCCAGCAGGATCTGGCTTCACGGCGTTTGCTCCTGCTGCTCCCTATACATCTATGCATCTGTATCTACCGTCTCTGTAAAATAATTATTTATATATATATATATATATATATATATATATATATATATATATATATTCGACCACGATGCTGCCTCCTAGCCCCTGTTGTGCACAGGGAACAGGATTTCAGTTTCGCGTGGGCAGCCCATTTATAGTAAGAGTCTACTAAATATTCCAGCTGGCGCCGGATTAAATTTCGTCTGGTAAGACGACCCTTTATTCAAGTTACACTTTACGCATGTGAGTTTTTATATGTATATATGATCAAAAGATATTGGGGATGAAAATATTTCCACGTTTCAGTGCCCACCAAACAGTAAATGGCCATTTAACTTTGAATTAAAATTTAATGAAAAAAAAAAATGCATGTGGTAAAATTATTAAACGAAATCGTATAGTGAATTTATTTTGATTCGATTTTTTTTTATTTTTTTGCATAATTCAATTCAATAATATGACCATTTATCTATATATATATAAAGTAACATGTCCCGACTGACGGATCCATCATCGCCGAACCGAAACCACTGAAGCTATAAATATGAAATTTGATCAGTAGTTTTATTTTATAAAAGACTCGCAAAGAAGGAATTTTTCGAAATTCAACAGCAGCACGCTAGTACTCATAATTTCATTGAAATGAATTTTGTTGGAATCAAATTAATGGATTTTATGATTTTTTGTCATTTGAGTTTTCGAGTCTGCGACGAGAATTTAACAAAATAAATTGTTCTCGTGGATCACTGGGAGATTTTTGTAAAAAACTTTAGTACTTTCATGGGGCATAAAAGCTCATGTGACTACTCATAGAGACTTCTCGAAGCAGCGAGAAGAATTCCACGATTTTTCATTATCAATTTATCATTTCCCCGATAGGTAATGCAATGCTCGAGTAAATATTTTTCCTTATGCCGACATTTAAAAATTTTTTTTTTATAAAGCTCTCAAAAAAAGGATGACGTACTTTCGACACCACGTCGTTTCGCTTTATAGACGTCACGAACGCGGCCACTGGGAGAAAAGTAAAACGTAGCCGAAACAGGCAGACTTTACGTGAAATCTTTCACTGGTATACGTATATATATATATATCTACATATTTTAAGTGATAAGCCGAGATTTACGCGAGTGCCACACGACACGACGACGCCGAGTGATGTAAATATAAACCACAGTCAGAGGAAAAAAAACCCAAATGGCTGAATAATTGCTCTCTCGTGTTTCATTAATTTTAATAATGTACGCGAGATGGAAAATTACTCGTCGAGATAATTAACCGAATGAATTTACAACTTGACAGGTAGACGAACGTAATTTTTGCTTTGCCATAGAGCTTTTCGTATAAATTATTTTAGCTCTACCATCAGCGTAACAGGTTTGTCCCAGAATTTATTTGTAATAGATACGTAGATCTAGAGATGTCTCTAGATGTAGATACGTGAAGTTCTGATTCCTCAAACTCAATATTCAAGTTCTTAAAATAAGCAAAAATCTCATCTGCATTGCAAAAGAGATTCTTTTTGTGCATTCAAAAAACGATTCTTTTTGTTCACTGTGGAAATTTACATGGCATAAATGGCACGACATGATGATAATAATGATAAATGGCATGGCATACGTGACTGGTTACATTAACTTGACTCAAACATCCATCCATGATATGTCGATAACAAACATCATTGCAAAAACATTTGATTGTATCGAGTTTGTCAGCCTCTTTAGCAATCAATCAATTATTATTTTTCAACTTATTATTGCGTTCAAGTTTTGAATTTTAATTTTTATCGTGCAGTATGTAGAATGCATTTTTTTTAATTTGCTGACAATGAGCCCTAACAGGCTTGATGGTGGATTTGGCGATTTTTTTTTTGCACAATACACGATTTGCATAAATAAAGGATTTGAATGATGGAAGCCAATGGTTACAAACACCTACAGAATATTCCACGCTCAGTACTCATATATATACGTGTATAAATAGTGTAAGCTCGTATTTTACGAGTCACGATGGAAAATTAACTTATTATTGCGTTCAAGTTTTGAATTTTTATTTTTATCATTGCAGTACGTAGAATGCATTTTTTCAAATTTCCTGACAATGAGTCCTAATAGGCTTGATGATGGATTTGGCGATTTTTTTTCGTACTATACATGTATAACTGAAGGATTTGAATGATGGAAGCCTAGCCAATTGTTACAAACACCTACAGAATATTCCACGCTCAGTACTCATATATATATAAATATTTATATATATATATATATATATATATATATATATATATATATATATATATATATATATATATACATTTATACGTATATAAATAGTGTAAGCTCGTATTTTACGAATCGAGATCGAAAATGACTATTGGCGGTCTGTGACAGAAGTACAAATTGAAATTTCTCGTTATATTCTCTCTCTTGTACTATGTAGCTCCCATATATACGATTTGTCACAACGAGTTTGACAGTCAAATATACCTCGAAACTATATTCGCGAATTTTCAACGTGTGTATCCAGCCACGATTCTTGTTAAATTGTGCTGTGAAGTGTGTATTACAAATATATATATATATATATATATATATATATATATATATATATATATATATATATATGAGAGACAGAAATGGCAACGAAATAGAGGTGAAAGTGCGACGATCTGTGTATTTTGTGTCCCCAGTTGGAAATGCATAGATCGTTCGAATGAAGGATCGTAGAGAAAAATTCACAGAAAGTAATAACTTTCGTTTCTGCTCGCTCGATATGGGCACTTTCCACGAGTGTACCTAACATTGTAAATTTACATATTTTCTAGCATGGTACATATGTACAAATGTATGTTATATATAAAATATATTTATCATACATTCCCACTAGTAAATATATATATATACATATATATATATATGTATACAATCTTATAAAAATTATATAAGTATTTTTATGTATGGAGTTACTTGATGTCAAACGATTTTTATATGAGGTCATATCCAGAGCCACGTCATTTGTTTATGAAGAATATTTAATTTTCCAAAAAAAAGTACAGCTCACCTGTCTCAATTTAGACGTTTACGAAAAAATTCCTTTTCCAAGAAATGGTTTAAATTTATTTGAAATACTTCATATACTAATATACGATCTATCTCGGACCATATAGACATAGGAACGCGATTTTTACCATTTTCATCGTCATCATATTTGAAATTTTAGCGATGGCGAACGGTCTAATTGTTGAAAATATTGGAAAATTAGGGTGAAGTATTTTATAATAAACGATTTTTATTTTAACTATCGATTTCTCAGGAAACACCCCATATTTTAAATGTGGGCTAGACGATATACAGCAATCTTATCCTGTATGAACGACGGAGACTCACAAATATATAACTGAATCGGTCAACGTGAGATAGTTGGGGCTACGACGAGGGGGTATATAATTTTAGGATACGAGAGTTGTATCATCCTGGATTCGTATGTAGAGCGTGAAGGATATCAAAAAAGAAAAAGGAATACATGAACCGTAACGCGTTACTCCTCGGCTAACCCCCCACACCCTCGTTGCGACCCCTATCTTTCCTTTTAGTATACATCTATATATATATATATATATATATATATATATATATATATGTATATATGTATATATGTATATATGTATATATGTATATATGTATATATGTATATATGTATATATGTATATATGTATATATGTATATATGTATATATGTATATATAGCAGCCATGAGATAAGCAAAAGAGTTTTGACTCTAAAATGTACTTTAGCTTTCAAGATGGTGAATATACATAAGTACAGATAAAAGTGATACGTAATTTCCTCTCGCCTCAATCACTACGAGTCTCTCTTGTATATCGAGATATACGAATAAATGTGTCCGTGGAAGATTTAAAAAAAAAAAAATGCATCTAATTAACTTTGCTTATAAAATGAAAATGAAAATCAAATATGACTTATTAACGATTTGTAATGAAACTTGAGCTTAACAAGTTTCAGTTTTTCGTTGATTCTTTTATATTAGAAAAAGTTATATATTAGTTACGACAGCATGAAACAGGGATGCTTGAGAGAGGGTAGTCGAAAATTACAAAGTGACACGAAGCAGAGTTTATAACTTTTTCAACGGTGGAAAAAAAAAAACTTTTTTTTTCTTTTTTAATCCAGACGTCAAGGGAAAAAGAATATTTGAGATTCGCCATCGCTCTCGTCTTGGCAAACTTTTTTTTTCGCTGCTTCGTTAAAGCTCTTCGGGCTCTATATTGCATCGAACGAGAAAGATAGTTGCATACATTCCAGTGTGATATTCACCGTTGAAGGGAATAATAATCGAATCGAGTACTTTTAATTTTTTTCCTTTTTCACTTTTTACAGAAACAAGAACGTATAACTGCTCTGATTCCCATGAAAGTTCCGTGAATACATTTTCCCACCATGTTCGAAATGTTGAATTTTTTTCACTACCAGATCTCTATCTCCGATAGCTGTGGCTGTTTCGACATTTTTCGTTCTTCGTTTTGCTTTTTCGATATTCGATACCAGGACATCGATATTCCACGATATATGTCAAGAATGATATCGTTAATTCGACATCCCCCCACCCTTAAGTCTCTCGATATCGTGGCAAGAAAGATAAAAAAGTTTCACGATGAGGAAAAATTTCTTTTTTTCCATCCACGAGAGTCGGTGAAACGAGAAAAGAGGGATGGGCAATCTATCTATCTCAAGGGGGTGTGCGGGAGGTTATAATCAACGGTTCTCTCTCTTGTTATATCTCTTCGGTTTTATACACGGTGTATCGTTAATCACGAACCAGCAGAGGTACAAATACTTTTTCAGTCTTCCCTCAGGATCGATTAAGCGTATCGGTCCAACGATAATACAACCCTTCCCGATCATTTCTACCCCTCTCTTCGTCAATCGAAGTACGAGCTTCGATCGAATTATCCACCGGAGACCGAACGGTGATTATTTGAATTACAATTTTTTTCTCCATCATACAATTACTTTCGTTTTTTTATACATGATCTTTTCTTAATTCGTACATCATTTTCAGTCCCATGACTATGTGGAAAATTGCGATAATAAACTATTATTGACCTCTGATGTGAGGTGAACAAATATTTTATTTTCGCCCTTTAGTAAATTCTCAAAATGATTAAAATTTATTACTTTGTATATTTTATATTATAACAACGACATTATTTAACATTCACGAAATTGCTCAAATAGAAAAATACATGTGCGACAAACACATTATGCTATTATGCTATTTCCTGCAATTTTTATATTTTAATATTTTTCACGAATATATTTCGTATAAAATTATTTCCATGTGAGCGATGACGATTTCACGAAATTCATATAAGAATGAAAACTGTTTGTTCATTGTTGCTTAATTGCCCCATTTGAGTAAAAACTTTGCAGAAAATTTACAACATAGTTGAGGTCAACTTACGAAACGATAAGTTCATGAGAAACGAATTTTGCGGGTATTACATGAAATTCTTCGCAAAGAGTTGAGAATTTTGTGCTACATCATGGTGGCCAAGTGCCTCTGCCGGTTGACTCTCATATAGTTTCTCGTTAAAGTGCATCAAATAGTTTTTCGCTGGAAGAGAAGCGCATAGGGTCGATGCATCATTTGGAGATTGCTGCAATCTTACCCTCTTTTTTACCCATCTTCTTCACGAGTGGTGATGATGGCAGAAGAAAAGGGAAGGGGGTCAAAGTAGTAATAGTTGAAGAAGTTTTACGTAAGAATCCGTATCACGGAAGCGTTTTCTCTCCCTCTCTTTCTCCCATTTTCTCTCTCTCTCTCTCTCTCTCCCTCTTTCTGCGTTCTCTGTTGTCGACGCTTCCTGCTGAATTTTGATTTCCCGGTTCCGAAATATTCGCTTCATTATGATAGACATCCCAATATATATATATATAGTTAACTAAAATGAGGGAGAGAGAGAGAGAGAGAGATCGACCAAGTTAATCGAGTTTGAACTTTTCTCTGTGAAACTTTCGATGGTAGGGATGGTATACGATCAAAAGTTGATGCTACAATGGATTATACCGTGGAGCAATCGATGACCTTTTTCCTCTAGTTTATTCGTATATATTCGTAGATACATATAGGGAAGCCCGGGGTGAAATGAGACAAAAAGTAAAAAAGGGAGAAGGTTGATATATTACAAACAATTATATTAACAATATTTTATACAAAGTAATATAAACACTTTAATACGATAAATATCGTGCCTGGAACGATATAATTATGTATGGCAAATGGCGCAGCACTTGATTAACAAAAATAGTACAAATCCGATATAATTTTTTCATCAGATCAGGCGTGTTCCAATTCACCCCGGTCTTTTTAAAATATATTTGTAGTGATTTCTTAGACTTAACTAGGCGTATTCCACATTGTTTTACGAGATAAGTTATTGGGAGGATGACCCTTGTGACTCTCAGCAATAGATATATAGTAGACTATTCATTCTGATGGTCTCGGGTTTGTTTTTTTTATCATAAAAGTTGGCAAATCTGTTCAAGCGCGTATTAGTTTCTGCAATCTCTCTTTCTCATGGTATCTGTACGACTGGGGATCAGTACACAGCACCGCATCCATGATAATCAACTTTTGCTTTGCAACTTTCTATATTGTCGTGCAAAAATGTGTCCATATAAAATTGCACTTAAAAAAAAATTTAGTTGCTCATAGACATTCTTGTGCTTTGTGAAAACCTAGAAATTCTCGCGAGAGGAGAAGTCTGATATTTGTTTTATTTCGGCCTCACTGAAGTTGAAATTTCGAAATTTCAAAGTTCAAATATTGGGCTGCTGGTCAACGTTTATATCGTTTTATATTTTGGATCAAGCAGGGATTTGATAAATTCTACAATTGCCATTTGTTAAAAAATCCTCGTACATACCAAATAAATTTTGTTCCCACGGTACTTGGCGCAACTTTTTTTACATCGAAGATATTTTTTTCGGGAATATCTCTCTTGTGCTATAAAAAATCGTATGTATTTCCGTATCATTTGTCGATGCTTTTTTATTTACTTCGCACTCGGTGATTCAGGTCTCAAAATTTTATTCGTCTCGACTGTTTTATTCATTGGAGAAATATTGTCTCGCGAGCCGCAAGCTTCTTCATGCAACTTTCTCGGACATGTGTCGTAGACATTTCTCTCTGTTGTTCACGACAAAATATCCGCGACTCGATAGTCGAAAAAAAATTTAATAGAATTTATATGTCTCAAAGATTATTTCGAGACAAAAATAAAAATTCATGCATACAAAGTTCTTTTCAAAATGGCGATTGATGAGGAAGAACATTTTTATTTGTTTAAATTCTTTACAAATATCAATATAGTCTAAAATTGATAAAAGATTTTTTGTTTTCAATTTTCAATTAAAGAAAAATTACTTTTCATTAAGAATCATGCAAATAATAATAAATATTTGTTAATTTTTGATTTTTTTTTTTTATTAAATTTACAATTTTGAATTTTATTCGTAGGTTTTTAAATACAAACTATTCTTGAATTTTATATTATTCGAAATGAACTTTCGTTAAATTGAGTATATCGATTTTTCTCTGGTTTTTCTTCGAGAGACGCAAAGCATGCAATTTCAGAGCGTCTCTTGTGTGTCGCTTTGGCTTGCGGCTTTTCCCACAGGATCGCGACACGATCGCATCCGAGTGGTATTCCGCGAGAGGAGTATATATCGCCCTAACCCTCCCCCCCCCGTGTATTTCAAGCGATAGTGAATTTTCAAGGCGGGGCACGTAACCCGCAGTCTTCATTTATTTAGTTAAGGAGATATGCCGTTACTCTCGAGATGGAGCTCGAGGGCCTTTTCTATTCCAATATATAGAACAGAGGAAGAGCTATCCTGCTAACTCATTTGCTTTTTTATACTCAAGCGGAGAATGGCTCTTTCACCGCGTCTAAATTCTCTCCTTTCTTACTCGCATGACCCATTTGACCCCTTCCCTCCCGACGTAAGAGATAGAGCACGAGGGCCTTTTCTATCCCAATATATAGAACAGAGGATGAGCTATCCTGCTAACTCATTTGCTTTTTTATACTCAACCGGAGAATGGCTCTTTCACCGCCTCTAAATTCTCTCCTTTCTTACTCGCATGACCCATTTGACCCCTTCCCTCCCGACGTAAGAAATGGAGCACGAGGGCCTTTTCTATCCCAATATATAGAACGGAGGATGAGCTATCCTGCTAACTCATTTGCTTTTTTATACTCAAGCGAAGAATGGCTCTTTCACCGCGTCTAAATTCTCTCCCATGACTCATTTGACCCCTTTCCTCCCGACGTAAGAGATAGAGCACGAGGGCCTTTTCTATCCCAATATATAGAACTGAGGAAGAGCTATCCTGCTAACTCATTTGCTTTTTTATACTCAAGCGGAGAATGACTCTTTCACCGCGTCTAAATTCTCTCCTTTCTTACTCGCATGACCCATTTGACCCCTTCCCTCCCGACGTAAGAAATGGAGCACGAGGGCCTTTTCTATTCCAATATATAGAACAGAGGAAGAGCTATCCTGCTAACTCATTTGCTTTTTTATACTCAAGCGGAGAATGACTCTTTCACCGCGTCTAAATTCTCTCCTTTCTTACTCGCATGACCCATTTGACCCCTTCCCTCCCGACGTAAGAAATGGAGCTCGAGGGCCTTTTCTATCCCAATATATAGAACAGAGGAAGAGCTACCCTGCTAACTTATTTGCTGTTTTATACTCAAGCGGAGAATGGCTCTTTCACCGCCTCTAAATTCTCTCCTTTCTTACTCGCATGACCCATTTGACCCCTTCCCTCCCGACGTAAGAAATGGAGCACGAGGGCCTTTTCTATTCCAATATATAGAACAGAGGAAGAGCTATCCTGCTAACTCATTTGCTTTTTTATACTCAAGCGGAGAATGGCTCTTTCGCCGCGTCTAGATTCTCTCCCATGACTCATTTGACCCCTTTCCTCCCGACGTAAGAAATGGAGCTCGAGGGCCTTTTCTATCCCAATATATAAAACAGAGGAAGAGCTATCCTGCTAACTCATTTGCTTTTTTATACTCAAGCGGAGAATGGCTCTTTCACCGCCTCTAAATTCTCTCCTTTCTTACCCCCATGACCCATTTGACCCCTTTCCTCCCGACGTAACTCGACAAGTGCAAGAAAAATTGAGCAGGACCGTCGAAATTCTCGTCCAATTATCGTGCCAACTGAGCTGGTTCACTTGACATTTATCCTCTAGATAAATTCACATTTTTTTCGAGTCTGTATCGTCAATGTTGGCGTTAAAGTGCGAGAGTGCACGTATGTTTGGACTCTATGCATATCTATCTATAGGCGCAATGGTGTCGATTCCTTTTTTTTTATCGAACTCGAACTAGCAATCAGTGATAACGATCAAAATGATCTCGTTCGTTGTATGCGACTCCTCTTTTGCCCTCGTTCTCCGCACAGCTACAAAGTACAAGTAGATACACGAGCCCTTCGTAAAAAGTGTAAAAAATCACACCTTCAGCAACTAACGAGACGTCGGTGTACAGTTTCTCTCGATACTTGTACATTTCCCCTTTCAACTTTGCGACTCTCTCTCTCTCTCTCTCTCTCTCTCTCTCTCTCTGCGCAAAAAAAAGAATTTTTTCTTCTTCTGTCTTCTCGCAGCCTTTATCGTATTTGCAACCCGCAAAATGGCCGTACCTTGAACGAGAACGCAAGAAAATTTTATCCAAGACAGTCGGAACACTTTTTTTTTGTTAGTCAGCCGTTATTTTTTGGCTTTGATGCCCCCTGAGTCTTTCAAAGAAAAAAAATGATAACCGAATTATAATAAAATTTCTATAATATTTATAAAATATATTGCAGACAAAAAGTTTGACATCTCGAATATGATTTACGATAAATGCGATATATATGAACACAAAAAAAATTATCTGTGATTTGTCCAAAGTCCATGGACTCGAAATATATTTGTGATATGTAGAATCGAAGAAAAGTTAGATATTTTTGATAAATATATTTTTGCACATACTCTCTTACCATGGGGGTTGTTTCGTTACATTCGCCTCCAAGAAAGAAAAAAAAAAATTATATATTTTTTGTACCTGGGCACCCCTCAAATCCTCTTCAAATTCAACTGAGAAAATCGTTCTTAATTATAAATCAAATAATTAACTTACATGTATTTTTTTATTCATACAATTAAGTGTTTGCAAAAATTTATATTCAACGCTTATTCCATTTGCTCTTCTTTGGCATGGCAAGGGTGTCGTGAAAATTTACGTAGGATTTTACGATGACAGGAAACATTAACCCGGTATATACGAGCCTTCTGTATAAAACGAAACTATGATGAAATGGCTCATAATAATTTTTTTCTTGATTCTCGTTATATGACTACTGGCCATCGGGCGTTTTTAATGAAGAGGACGTGTAACGGGGTCATTTGAGCCTGACCAGGGCTAGTAATTTTAGCTGCCTATATATATTGTATGAGCATAGAGAGTGCGTGTTAATTATTTTCTTCCAGTCTCTCTCTCTCTCTCTTCTTCTCTCTTTCTCTCGCCTGTTGATAATTTTTTTCCTTGCTATTTATCAAGAGCTGCAAACTCGTCAAGTGCCTCGAAATTAAAGCCGATGACTCTGTTGCTACACGTGTTAACTCTTTTGCACACAAAAATACATAAACGATCAAATATACGCTCGTCGGAAACGTGTATGAGAGTTCATTAAAATAAATGTGACCACCTCTCCATCCCAAAATCACCCTATGACCATTAGCAACTCCTTTGGTTTTTCAATAATCGTAGTGTATATATATACACACTCAACACTTTCACCCCTGATCTCAATGAAGTACCTACTTGCTATTTTTTTTTTTATTGCAAACTCAGCTATACATTAAGGTTGTAAAAGTGAAAAATTAAGTACCCTTCAAGTTATACGTTTCTCATTAATTGCAAATTCGTATGTAATTAATATGTACAGGATAAATGTTTATATATATATATAATAGAATTATATAGTGTATAAAAGTAATACTTGTGAGAAACCTCCAGAATCACACACTCAAACGGATTTCCTCTCATGAATAACAGATTGAATGGGGCTGGAGTTGACGTTTAGCCTTCGCTCGTAATTTCTATGACAATTACAACAAGAGAACAACGACCTTTTTTTTTCACAGACAAATTTAATTTTCGATCTCGGTTTTCTTTCATTACTGGCTATAAAATAATTCGTAGTTTCTAAATTTTCTAACATCCAACAAAAAAAATATATATATATATGAATATGTGTATATTTTTTTAACAATCAAGCTATACAATAACATCTTATGCCATATTTTTTTAATAATCGAGCTATACTAGCCCTATATACCAACTGCTATATCAGCAGCGACATACGCACACACTCGAAGCGTAAAGAGAGAGAGAGAGAGAGAGAGAGAGAGAGAGAGAGAGAGAGAGAGAGAGAGAGAGAGAGAGAGAGAGAGAGAGAGACAGACAGAGCATTCACACACACACACGCACGATACTGGACGAAAGTGTTCGGTTAATACGTCATACTACAGTGTTGGAAATTTTCTCACACGTGTATATCCATGCCGTTCATTTGAAACTCGAGTTATTTTATACACTCAGTCAACGGACGTAGTTGAACGCAATATATCTCCGGTAATTATACACTCATGGATAAAGGGGTGGATGAGTCATCGAGTTGGCGAACTCGGTTTTAGTACCCGGGATTAGGTGCAAAACGCTACATATCATATATATATATATATATATATATATATATATATATATATGTATATATACGAATATTATGTATTTTCCTTGAATAATGTGTGTATGTGAATATAAAGGACATGAAATGGAAGGTCAGAGGAGAACGAACGTGGCAGTAACGCGAGAAGAGACCAACCACGTGATCCAGACAGCCCCGTATACTCACTATGATGCAAAAGGTGTTAGTGCAAGCACGTAAATGTAACCATCATTTATTTTCCACATGTGCGTCAACGTGGACGAGATGTAATTGGTAACATTAGACACGATCTTGTGCTATGCTGGTTCTCATATGCCGTTCAGTGAAAAGTTATGCCAAAAGTTTGCCGGGGTCGAGCGTGAGGATATTTACATTTATATATATATATATAAATATGTATATCTAACTGGAGATGAAAATTGGTGCTTACCAACGGAGAATATACATGCCCATGGATACACTTGATGCTTCAAAAGCTTATTTATTGGTAGTGAATAAACGTCAATTACTTTGATTGAAGACGATCATTGTGTATATATGTCTGTAAAAATAAATTATTAACTTTTGATTTTTTTGTCATTGATATTCAAATAAAATAGATTACATAATGGTTTTTATTTAAAAAAAAAAATCAGCGAGAATGAATATTGTTTATGAATCAAAACGGGCTGGCTCAATGATTGGTAAAAGCTTTGATTATGAACTTTGGGTCGCGAAATTAAATTTTTCAACTACGAAATTACTTTGGAAAAGATATAATAGAATAAAGGGAGCAAGAAAAAAATGAATTTTAATTTTGAAAGTTGGCCATCGTTCTGATGGGTCGATAAGAAAATGATGAACGTCTGGTAATTTGTACAACACGGTCGAGTGACAAACGGGATGGATCGACCATCATCGCGTTTCTCGTCGTAAACCATGACCAATTCCCCGGATGTGACGAAACACCGACCAACTCGATGAGGAAGCATGTGAATACGTCGAAAGTGGAATGAGCCGACAGTTCATGGCATATACCATAATAACATCGATGTTGGATTTACACACACACATACACACACACATATATATATATATATATATATATATATATATATTCATTCGATGTGCACATCCATATATATATATATATATGGATGTGCACATCGAATGAACGCCTCTGACCAAGTATATTATATATATACATATATATATATATATATTAGGACTGTCCCTTCAAATTTATACTTCCGAATATCGTAACTTAAATATATCCATAGACACATATATGAAGGACAAGTGGGACAATTTGTCTTGACGTGCCAATTTAAACTACGATGCGAGAAATGTTGTTTTGTCGATCCAAAGTGTACACGTATCCACGAAATCGATATGTGACAGTTCGCATTTTCATTGTTGTTACTCTTTGTTTGACCCTTAATGGTTTTTTATTGTTGCGTGAATCTTAGAGATACTAAAATTTATATAGGAAGGGCTGCCCACCCTACCCCATTGCTGCTTACGTATTCCATGGTCAAAATAATTGTTAATATGCTCAACAAACGCTTTTGATCGGGCGATCGTTCAAAGTAATTAAAAAATATAGCTAAGAATACCATTCGAATAGAAAAATTAACCAAAATATTTATACATCAAAACAGTTATAAATTGTTGCGACATAATGAAAATAATACACGTTGTCGATTAATAAAAAATAATTTCTAGTTTCTTTTTTATAATCGTTTCATTGGAATAATTCTTTGGAATGGTTTTTCGATCGAATCAGAGTGTTTTGTCTCAATATTTAACATGTATTACAGACACACCGCCAAGTGCTCCACCGTAGCTGGGGAAAGACTACTCTAGCAAACCCAGCTCCAATTAACAGAGGACGAATGTTTATTTTAAACTAATTAAAAATCGTCAGCAGTCTGTAAATTACATAAAAACTATGATATTTTTTATTTTAGTTTCCTTGTATTATTCTTACATGCGTACCCCCCCACCGAAACCACCAATACCACCGTGCAGGAGACTATTTTGTGGTAGATTAAAAAACTTGACCATCTTTATGAACAAAATATTAGACGCAATTTTATCTGATTGAAAAAAACATTTTTGCTAATTGAGATAGTAATTAGAGAGTGGCAATCAAATGTATTCACAAACGCAAAAAAGCTCCAGGCTTTATTTTGTTAAAAAATTTCATTGACTGGATGTGGCACGTTGGTTGAAAAGCTCCATTTTTATCCCTCTCATTTTTAGTAACGGTGAAAAATGGGAATGAATATATTTTGTAATAAATGGATGGACCAATGAGTCTGTTGTGAGAAATAAAATAAAATAAAATATGTTTGGGAAACTCTCGTTTCGGAAATACACAAACGAACGATGGAATACATAATATATTTTGGTGCCATCGGCACCGATATACGCCGAAGTTATAAAGCAACGAAGCCTTCGTGCAAATCGCGTGAGAGAATAATTTTGCTGGTTATTAATTACGAAATCCGCGAAGCCAGTAAATGCGACCATGGAAATTCATTTCCGCTCGAAATTTTTGCATATTTACATTTCATTTCGACTGTCGTATTCGTGTATGATACATTATGAATGTATTTACATGTCCATTAATTGAGATGTTATATCCACATTATGTAGAAAAACGTGCACGGACAAAAGCAAATGAATTTTTTTTACGTGCCCATGTCTGCCATGATGAATACATTAATTTACGGATTTATGGATTGATCGACAGTTATTCCCAAAGTGTTTTGTATACAGCAAGGTTTTTTTTTTCGTACACCTCACATGATACATAATTAATCTATATATATATATATATATACATATATATATACATGTGTATCGTATGTATATCGTATATGTATATATGATAATTAATCATTTTTACATAGGGTAAAGTCGGAGCTGACAGGCCACCAAAATATTTCTGCCACCATTGCAGTCAAAATTGCATTAAGCAGGTAGAGAATTTCTTCTGAAAAGTATGTTGCATGAAGTATTGGAAACGAAATATAATTTCAAAATTTCCCTAGGTTAATTTTTAGGTGGTCCACTTAACCTTATTTTTGGTTTGATAATATGGATAGACCGACCATTTTGTGACTGCTGACATTTTATGAAAATAAATAGTCTTAAAATATCTTGAATGGAAAAAATGTTACACTGTGTATTCCATATGATCATCTCAAAATATCTCGGAAGGGTTCAGGGTTCTCTAAGACACGGCGGTAATTCAAAAAGAAATTTATCATACGGCATAATGAGTTGTATGTACTTGAGGTTATAAAAAGACACCCGTTATATTAACCATTCATTTTTATACATCGCGGTGGTGGCAGCGTGATGTATTATATATATAAATTGTCTGTGTAACATTTTTTGCCTCTGTAATTTAGGCTCAATATTGTGTCTTCACTTCAGTACACTTTCGTTCTCATTCTACGGTCTGATTGTGTACTAAAAAAAAAAATATGGCTATATACAAAACACAAACTCGAACCCAGGAGAGAGCTTTTCTCCGCGAGGTCAAAACTTCTGCCAATACTTTTCCCTTAAGGCAAAAGCCACACCAGCTTTTCCCTATGCTCGGCTTAACTCAATGTTAAAACCGCACCCTCTCCCCGTTTTACTTTACGGTCGTGCCATTTTGTTGTTCATCAACTAGTTTACAGAGATAACTTGATAACGCACTCTCTGACGAGGTCTTTTAGTCCTTTGTCGGGAAAATCGAGCATATACGTAGAAGAACGTAACGTAAGGCAACGTAGACGATGAGAAGCTGATAATTTCGCTGCTAGGTGGGTCTGACCATTACACTACTTATACTACTGGCAAGCAGGAGCTACGCTTATAATACAGCCCAGTATACACGATAATTTTTTTAGGTTGGATTTAAAGAATACTAGAAAATATTTTTCATCTTTTCGTCCTTATTTTTTAGCCAATGTATGACAAATAAAATAGTAATATACTTTTTATAATAATTATTCATGATTTATCTCGCAGGAAATTATTTCGAATTCTTTTTTTTCTCTCAATTGAAATTAATTTCTGTTTCTGTTTCTGTATAATTTCTAAAACAGTGATAGATAATTATTTTGAAAAACGGAAAATAAAAAATAATTTATAATGAATATCAATTAATAATCTAACTAATGGACTTTTTTGTAAAATAATTATTTGTAATTGAATCGATAAAAAAACAATAATTGTCAATGTTTGTTTTCATTCTAACGCTGTTCATTTATAATTCCGCGTCAAGCTCACGTGATGCCCTTAATGGTAAAACGTTATAGGCTCGTGATGTTTTTTTGTACCTTTTTTTTTTCAAGCTCAGGATAATCATCTCGATCGTCCAGGAGTAACGAAACGTGTGTGAAAGTGAACTTGAGTGGGGATCATTGAAATCCAAATCGTTGCTTTTCGCTATATACATATACATATATATATATATATACTGCGAGAGAGTGAGAGCGTTTGTAGGGGATTTTAGGGGCTCTCAGACGTTACGTCGACGTACGAACCCAAACTAATCCCATGACGACACGGGAAACGGCTGCGTTAATAGGCTCACTCTCGTGACGGTATTACCCCCACCAGGCTGTTGGAGGGGGTGCGCGCAACGAATGTATATATATATATATATATATAAATGCACAGAAGTGTGTGCGAATAGTGTGGGATGAATGTGAGGCTTACAGCCACAGCCTCTGGCCCTTTGCAGTGGTCCATGCAGCTGCTTCCATTTCACTATACAGGGTGAATCAGAATTTAAGTTATAAAAAGGATTACCAAAATATATCCCAAGTATGAGATTTTCGAAAAAGATGCCTGATAATCTCGTCCTCAAAAGTTTCGGCACTCTGCTATGATTTTTTTATTAATCTTGTACATTTGACAGATGTTTTTTTTTGCTAATTGATTTTGTTCTACCACCTCAAGCGTAAAAGTTTTTTTTTTCGAAATTTCGGGTGAATGTACATGAGTTGGTAAAAAAAAAATTGAATTTATGATTAACAATCATTGATGTTGTAATACACAAAAAATTAACTCTCGTGCAAACAAAAACTGTGATAAAAAGTTTTTGAGATACTCGAGGTTCAAAATGCTAATATTATCGTATGAAAATTGTTAAATTTCATAAGCTCTTTAGGGATGCAAGTTCGGTTGACTCTAGTTATTTTATATGTTTTTTTAAATACTTTTTTTGTTGACAATTTTTTTTTAATTTTGCTTCTTCAAAACGTTAATTTTATCGTACGAAAATTGTCAAAGTTCATAAGCTCTTTAGGGGTGCGAGTTTGGGCGAACGCCCTGTGTATGGCAAAGAGTAAAACGGGGCAAACTATAGTACTATTAGGGTATGCGTAAGAGAAAGAGACAAAGTGAGAGGGGGGGGGGAGAGAGAGAGAGAGAGAGAGAGAGAGAGAGAGAGAGAGAGAGAGAGAGAGAGAGAGAGAGAGAGAGAAAGAGAGAGAGAGAGAGAGCAAGGTCTCGGCAAAGTCTCTACTCTATATACCCTGTAGGCTCTTTGGCTATACGCCTCTCTCTACGCTTTACTTATTGCACCACCGCGAACTCCCGACATTGCAATTAGTAGTTGCGGCTCGCGTGTGCGCTCACCCACCCTGCCAAGTAGTTATGGATGCCCGTGTAGAGTGTAGAGACTCGCATCGATGTTAGCTTTCTGCTACTGGGCTCGGCATGCACTGTACCGCAGACTAAAGCACTCTGAAACATTTCAATCTTCGGCTTCTGCCTGTACTCCGGCCACCACTCGACACAACTGCTCGCACACACAAAGAGCAATCGAAAATCTGGCTGGTATGACAAAAACGAGAAAAAAAAAAAAAGGTTTATTACGAAACGGGGATAAAAAAAGTTTTATCCGATTTTCTTCTGCTCTCGACGGTATTCAAATAAAAAAACCTAATATACGTGATCTAGAGCATAAATATCGATTCCACCGTATTCTATCAAATTTATTTAAATAAAAAAAATTGTATTTGAGATAATTAAAATAAAATGCAAATATTTTAGAAAAAATTTATTCATAAAATATAAATGATAAAAATTTAATATTTCCATATTTCCGGTGCAAATATTTGATACGTTATATCGTTTTTTTTTTTCGTTCAGACATTTTTCCTTGTGTGTAGGAGCTTTTAATTACAAAAAGTATCAGATACAGATCGGTGTTACGAGATCTTCATTTCCCTTAAGTATTAAAGACCGAACAATCTTCGTGCACGATGTTATTCTGTCGCGTGTTGGTGCAACGAACCCTCGAAAAAGGTTTTGATAAGATTTTCAAGCGTACCCGAAACCATTTTGAATGACTTTACCCAATTTTATCCTGCCATCTTCGAAAAAATCGAATCGGGGAGGGAAGAATTGACGACATTCGACATTGTAGGGGTTGCCGAGGAAATGAAAAAATAAAATGAAAAGGGAAGGCCAATCTCAATAGAGCGCGGAAAAGACGTCCGCAATTGGATATCAGGTGAGCTTATCGTGCGAGTAAATAAAAAATATTCGCTTCGAATCCCATCAAACGACCGAGAAAAATTAATCCAGGCCCAGCGCAAATTCTCTGCTGTGCTTCCGTCTTTTTCTATATGGATTTCTTCTATGTCAAGGTGAACAATCTTGGAAATTATTTCTTAATTTTCTATACACTCTAGATATTTTTGTTTGCCAGGTTCTTGTTCCCGGTATTTTTGTTTGAAACATTCTTGATTCACCCAGTTGTATCCCAAGAATTCCAGACAGATTTATCCCAGACATTCTTGTTCCAGATGTTTTTGTTTTCAATATTATTGCTGCACACTTTTTCGCCCGGACATTTCTTTTTTCACAACATTCTTTATTCCAGACATCATTGTTCTACGCCTCCTAAAAATTGTCTCAAACATTTTTATCCTTTTTTAAAATATATATGTACAGGAACCAGCTGAATGAACTCCATTGTTGTAATATATAATATATGCTGGATACCACTTTTTCTACATCAAGGTTAACAATGTTTGAAATTATTTCTTAATTTGTTTACGAAATTCTTGTTCCAGACATTTTTGTTTTCAATATTATTGCTGCACACTTTTTCGTTCGGACATTTCTTTTTTCACAACATTCTTTATTCCAGACATCATTGTTCTACGCGTCCTAAAGATTGTCTCAAACATTTTTATCCTTTTTTAAAATGTATATGTACAAGAACCAGCTGAATGAACCCCATTGTTGTAATAAATAATATATTCTAGATACCACGTGATCTTGCTTATTGTGCAATGAGCTCACAGACCTGAATAATCTCTGCGACCTTGTGCTTGCCACCCTAAATGGCCCGAGACGTCCTAAGTTTTTCTTAGGCTTAAAGGCCTCCTGTCGTGATTTACGACACATAGATTTGACTTAGAAAATCTTCGTCTAAAAGTCTCGTAAATTTTACTCGAGGAATACGTAGCCAAACGAGGCAAGCTAGAAAAGCCTGGGGTTTTTTACGTGATCGATAAAGATAACGAAAATCTGTGCTGCGGGCAAATGGTTGTGTGTGGTTAGAGAGTTGAAGGATATAACAGTGCTCGCCTGTAAGAATTCCGAGACCGAGATTGAGGCGGACGGTGGCATTATAAAGTAAAACACAATACAGAGAACAGGCCAAAACTCCTGTGTGCTCTGCTCTCTACTACTGTGCATTCTACAGCGAGAAGCTCATCCCCCTTTTGCAACTCTACTGTGCATATATATATATATATATATATATATATATATATATATATATATATATATAGATATATTGAGAGACAACGTGATCCCAGCAGCAGCCACCGCCCCATAGCCCAGCGAGACCTCGACAGCCAAATAGAGAATAGAGTAAGAGACAGAGAACGAAAACCGCGTACCAAACCTTCGCCCCTACTTTTGTTCGCTATCTTGTGGATTTATTACTTGGACTGTTCACCCTCAACGGCGTGGTGCCATGCCGAGCGTCTTACTTAACTTCCGCTTTCCGATACTGGACCACGGGGGCAAGAGTAGCCCCTGGGCAATTCGCCATACTTCGAGCCGCAGTACAGCGTTTCTTTCTCTCTCTCTCTCTTTTTTTTCTTCACTGTCCTCTTTTTCCTTTTTTCTCTTTCCCTCGTTTCATCATTCGCTGTATCACCACGAAATTTATCCTCATCGTATATTCCACCGAGCATCCACCATTCTCGATTATGGCTGCTTATTCGATCGACGATACTCGACCATCAACGAATATCCGGTACATAGAAATAACCGATAGATTGAGTAGCCGTTTATTGAACTATTCAATTGAACAGCAAAGCGGAGCAAAGAAACTGGTAAAAATTACCAATACAGTTTAGTAAATGGAAAAGCCATCGTCAGTAATATGATCGATCTTACCATGCAATGTAGGAAAAAGTGCTCGTCAAGCTGGTAAGTTTTATTATAATGTATCAGGTAAAAATTCAGAAAATTACAATCGATAAACCAATGGTGGCTCTCGAAAGCCATCTGAATAGCCATTTTTATTCGCGTACTGCAGTGAGGTAATTTTTCGTAAAAAGTGCCCCCAAAGCTGGCAAGTTTTGCTACAATGTATGGTAGAAATCCAGTCAGTTTTATACGATAAATCGACAGTGGCTCTCGTACGCCATAAATGGAAGTCATCGACAGTAATATGATCGATCTTACCATGCAATGTAGTAAAAAGTGCTCGTCAAGCTGGTAAGTTTTATTATAATGTATCAGGTAAAAATTCAGAAAATTACAATCGATAAACCAATGGTGGCTCTCGAAAGCCATCTGAATAGTCATTTTTATTCGCGTACTGCAGTCAGGTAATTTTTCGTAAAAAGTGCCCCCAAAGCTGGCAAGTTTTGCTACAATGTGTGGTAGAAATCCAGTCAGTTTTATACGATAAATCGACAGTGGCTCTCGTACGCCATAAATGGAAGTCATCGACAGTAATATGATCGATCTTACCATGCAATGTAGTAAAAAGTGCTCGTCAAGCTGGTAAGTTTTATTATAATGTATCAGGTAAAAATTCAGAAAATTACAATCGATAAACCAATGGTGGCTCTCGAAAGCCATCTGAATAGTAATTTTTATTTGCATACTGCAGTCAGGTAATTTTTCGTAAAAAGTGCCCCCAAAGCTGGCAAGTTTTGCTACAATGTGTGGTAGAAATCGAGCCAGTTTTATACGATAAATCGACGGTGGCTCCCGTACGCCATAAATGGAAGTCATCGTCAGTAATATGATCGATCTTACCATGCAATGTAGTAAAAAGTGCTCGTCAAGCTGGTAAGTTTTATTATAATGTATCAGGTAAAAATTCAGAAAATTACAATCGATAAACCAATGGTGGCTCTCGAAAGCCATCTGAATAGTAATTTTTATTTGCATACTGCAGTCAGGTAATTTTTCGTAAAAAGTGCCCCCAAAGCTGGCAAGTTTTGCTACAATGTATGGTAGAAATCCAGTCAGTTTTATACGATAAATCGACAGTGGCTCTCGTACGCCATAAATGGAAGTCATCGACAGTAATATGATCGATCTTACCATGCAATGTAGTAAAAAGTGCTCGTCAAGCTGGTAAATTTTATTATAATGTATCAGGTAAAAATTCAGAAAATTACAATCGATAAACCAATGGTGGCTCTCGAAAGCCATCTGAATAGTCATTTTTATTCGCGTACTGCAGTCAGGTAATTTTTCGTAAAAAGTGCCCCCAAAGCTGGCAAGTTTTGCTACAATGTATGGTAGAAATCCAGTCAGTTTTATACGATAAATCGACAGTGGCTCTCGTACGCCATAAATGGAAGTCATCGTCAGTAATATGATCGATCTTACCATGCAATGTAGTAAAAAGTGCTCGTCAAGCTGGTAAGTTTTATTATAATGTATCAGGTAAAAATTCAGAAAATTACAATCGATAAACCAATGGTGGCTCTCGAAAGCCATCTGAATAGTAATTTTTATTTGCATACTGCAGTCAGGTAATTTTTCGTAAAAAGTGCCCCCAAAGCTGGCAAGTTTTGCTACAATGTATGGTAGAAATCCAGTCAGTTTTATACGATAAATCGACAGTGGCTCTCGTACGCCATAAATGGAAGTCATCGTCAGTAATATGATCGATCTTACCATGCAATGTAGTAAAAAGTGCTCGTCAAGCTGGTAAGTTTTATTATAATGTATCAGGTAAAAATTCAGAAAATTACAATCGATAAACCAATGGTGGCTCTCGAAAGCCATCTGAATAGTAATTTTTATTTGCATACTGCAGTCAGGTAATTTTTCGTAAAAAGTGCCCCCAAAGCTGGCAAGTTTTGCTACAATGTATGGTAGAAATCCAGTCAGTTTTATACGATAAATCGACAGTGGCTCTCGTACGCCATAAATGGAAGTCATCGTCAGTAATATGATCGATCTTACCATGCAATGTAGTAAAAAGTGCTCGTCAAGCTGGTAAGTTTTATTATAATGTATCAGGTAAAAATTCAGAAAATTACAATCGATAAACCAATGGTGGCTCTCGAAAGCCATCTGAATAGTAATTTTTATTTGCATACTGCAGTCAGGTAATTTTTCGTAAAAAGTGCCCCCAAAGCTGGCAAGTTTTGCTACAATGTATGGTAGAAATCCAGTCAGTTTTATACGATAAATCGACAGTGGCTCTCGTACGCCATAAATGGAAGTCATCGACAGTAATATGATCGATCTTACCATGCAATGTAGTAAAAAGTGCTCGTCAAGCTGGTAAATTTTATTATAATGTATCAGGTAAAAATTCAGAAAATTACAATCGATAAACCAATGGTGGCTCTCGAAAGCTATCTGAATAGTAATTTTTATTTGCATACTGCAGTCAGGTAATTTTTCGTAAAAAGTGCCCCCAAAGCTGGCACGTTTTGCTACAATGTGTGGTAGAAATCCAGCCAGTTATATACGATAAATCGACGGTGGTTCTCGTACTCTATCTGGACAGATTTTTTTTGTAGATATTTAGTAATTTTTAGTAAATAGTGCCCATCAAGTTGACGAGTTTTGCTACAATATATGGTAGAAATCCACCAAGTTACAGATGATAAGCCGATAGTGGTTCTCAAATGTCATCTGTACAGTACAATTTTTCATTATATATTGCCAGATCATTTTTATTCAATCCTTTGTGTATTTAAGGGATAATTGACCTGACGGTTACCTTGATTATAGTTTTGCCCTCAAATAAGCCTTTTTCATTTAATCTCTGGCGTCTCGTTTTCCCATAAATTTCCAATGGTTCGTAGAAAATCGTAATGTTTGTCAGTTAAAATTTGGCTAGAAGAGAATCCGATTCGAAAAACTGAGTTGAACTTTCTATTAACTGTCCATCCTTTTGCGATATAATTCGAACTATATACTCGAAGAGAAAATGCACAGAATGCATCTGACGGAAGTAAATTCTTCGAGTTCAGCGAGTATTCAAGTCTCAAGCAAGCAGAGTCACATATCGAGAGCACTGGGTAATTTTGTGTCATCAAGTTGAGGTCAGGATCGTTCTTCTCTTATTTCCGTTGTATAAAAAGAGAGTATAAAATCTTCGAAAGGATGCGCGCTTGGATGCGACACAACTCGCAAAAGCCTTTCTTATTTTATCACTGCGAGCTTTTCTTCTCCCCTTCCGATCTCTCTCGCTCTCATTATTCCTGGTGCGGTGTGAAACGAGACTCGCAGAGTGGCGACGGGAAACAACGTTTATTGCTCGGCTCACTATGGTTCATGGTCTCGAGGTTTTCCCACGGATTGGAATAGACGCACGTATATAGAGTCCCAAGAGCATAAAGCTCTCTCTGAGGGGCCGGAAGAAGAATGAGAAGAAGAGAATGAAGAAAAGGAAGCAGAAAGCTGCGAAAGTTAAGATGCCAGCACGGCGGAGCTTCGATGCTACGTGGTGATTGTACTTCCTCCCGACGACGTACACACAATGAATATAACCTGAGGATACTTTCCGCTGGAAGGTAAACAAGGATGAGGGAGAACAAGAAGAAGAAGAAGACCAAGAAACAGGAAAAGTAAAATAAAAATGTGGTACGTTCTTCCATATTGCTGGTACGATGTTCGCTTTTGTTTTTTCCTCGAATCTCTCAATTTAGACAGGAGGCATCAGCCAATTAATCCGATCAGAAACTATTTCCTGTTAATTAACTACTTTCCTGTTGTCTGTCCATTAGCGGAGGTTCGTATTTTTTATTTTGTATTGAATTAACGCCCAATCGATCATTCTGCATACAATGCTCTACACGTGCTTTGTCAAGCTTACTTTGGTCTAAATAATTATAACATACAATTTGAATGGATCCATTTGTGTATAAAATTGGACAAAAGCTTTGCCCCATCATCGAATTACCAGCTTTTCTGGGAGAGTGCAAAGCAAATACAACGTTGAGAATGGACGCGAAATCTCCACGTTTGATGTCGAAGGATCCTGAAAATATCGACTGTCTTATATGCGGCCAATCGATCATTCTGCATACAATTCTCTACACATACTTTTCAAGCTTACTTCTAAATAATTATAACATACAATTTGAATGGATTCATTTTTGTATAAAATTGGACAAAAGCTTTGCCCCATCATCGAATTACCAGCTTTCCTGGGAGAGTGCAAAGCAAATACAACGTTGAGAATGGACGTGTATAATTGCACCATGAGTGTGCACAGGTAAACCGCGAAATCCCCACGTTTGATGTCGAAGGATCCTGAAAATGTCGACTTTCTTATTAGGGGCCAATCGATCATTCTGCATTTGTATGCAGAATGATCGATTGGCCGCTAATAAGAAAATCGACATTTTCAGGATCTTTTGGCATCCAGCTTACTTTGGTCTAAATAATTATAACATACAATTTGAATGGATCCATTTGTGTATAAAATTGGACAAAAGCTTTGCCCCATCATCGAATTACCAGCTTTTCTGGGAGAGTGCAATGCAAATACAACGTTGAGAATGGACGTGTATAATTGCACCATGAGTGTGCACAGGTAAACCGCGAAATCCCCACGTTTGATGTCGAAGGATCCTGAAAATGTCGACTTTCTTATATGCGGTTACACACATATATACGATTGATCAAAGCGGCCCACAGCGCGAGAATACCGCAGCAATTTCAATTTGCGTATTGTGAGCTTCTCTATCCAGGTTTATGTGCCTTTTGATCCGATACACCTTTTGTTCGATCGAGCACTAATGAAATAACTCTCCTGCATACAGAATAATAATATTCTGTACCAAAACATGAAGCCCGACAAAGAGAGATGAATATAAATTCATCTCTTTTTGTCGGGCTTCATGTTTGCCCATGCAGGGTTTTGTAGTATTTTTTTGGTAAGGACATATAGTGACAGGGAGAAAAGTATTGAGTAATAATTACAATTGTATACGGTATGAAATATTTTACGCATTGAATTCAAATTTATCAACGGTTATGCTCATCATTTAATGAGTTTGTAAACATAAGTAAGCATTATTTTGCTGGTTTAAGGATCAACTCTGAAATTTATCAATTAAGAAAATTTGGATCAAGATTGCTAAATAGACAATCAAAGGCTTCGTCCTTTTCAGCCACCTTATGACGAAAGGATAGATGAAGAAGGCAATAGATGAAGGTACGATACCATTGTAAAAAAGCTCCTTGTATTGTATCTCTAACGCTCTTTGAATCTCATGCCTTTTGAATTCAAATTAATCAACGGTTATGCTCATCATTTAATGAGTTTGTAAACATAAATGAACAGGATTTTGCTGGTTTAAGGATCAACTCTGAAATTTATCAATTAAGAAAATTTGGATCAAGATTGCTAAATAGACAATCAAAGGCTTCGTCCTTTTCAGTCACCTTATGACGAAAGAATAGATGAAGAAGGCAATAGATGAAGGAGACAAGTGTACGATACCGTTGTAAAAAAGCTCCTTGTATTGTATCTCTAACGCTCTTTGAATCTCATGCCCTTTGAATTCAAATTAATCAACGGTTATGCTCATCATTTAATGAATTTGTAAACATAAGTAAGCAGTATTCTGCGGGTTTAAGGATCAACTCTCAAATTTATAAATTAAGAAAATTTAGGCTCCGTATATGCTTGACAGAGTAGGATCAATGTATTGAATTTTCGTTGAGAGAACGAGCAATTCCTACGAATATATTTATAGTCACTACAGCTATACCTGTATGTATATGCAGAGTGTGTATAATGAGCTCGTAACGTAGTCAGATTACAGAAGCCAGAGAGAGATTCATGCGGGCGTTGATCCGTAGTTACCAGGCCCTTATTGAAGATAACGATCGTACTGGTGGAGCTGATGGGAATCAGGGTTTCTTGTTACTTCCGTCTGATTGGACGGAAACATTTGCTGTCGAGAGCCTTCTCTCTCTCCCTCTCTCTCTCTCCTTCTCCCTCCCTCCTTCTCTCTCTCCCTCTCTCTCTCTCTTCCTCTCTCTATCTATCTCTCTCTCTCTTTCTCTCTCTCTCTCTCTCTCTCTCTCTCTCTCTCTCTCTCTCTCTCTCTCTCTCTCTCTCTCTCTCCCTCTCTCTATCTCTCTCTCTCTCTCTCTCTCTCCACGTATATTTGATGTCTCGCCCATACGATATCTAAGTTATCAATCAAGCTATATCGTCAGTGACGTTACAGACGATACACCCACACATATACAATCTTATCCTCCATTACGTCCAAAGCGGATATGTTCAAGGGAGAGCTAAGTCAGCAGTGCCTTTCCAAGACTGTTATTTTGGGTTGGCGAAATCTCGAAGCTTTTGGGTCAAAGGGCATGAGATTCAAAGAGCGTAAGAGATACAATACAAAAAGAGCTTTTCTACAACAGTATCGTACACTTGTCTCCTTCATCCATTGCCTTCTTCATCTCTATCCATTCGTCATAAGGTGTCAGAAAAGGACGAAGGCTTCGATTGTCTATTTAGCAATGTTAATCCTTAGAACATGTCAAAGTTGCATTATGCTTGAGCTAGAGCTTGGCCTTACCTCAATTATGTAAAGATTCTCATCGAAGGAATATCAGGAGAAATTGTCCTCGATCGACAAAGCAATAGCGACAATATGAATGGCAGAGTCATCCGTCATAAAGGAAAATCGTTATGCATGCCAGTCAAGTCAACCCAACCGAAGGTCTGGCTGATGAGATTACACGTTGTACGATAACTGGGACGGTCCTATTGCTCGTACTGTTGCCACTAGTTGATTCACAAGACTATACACAAGCTGCCTCACCCAAACCAATCGATACCACTTTCTTTTGTCGCGTGTGCGATTTGGATGTTTCCATTCAACTGCGCATGTGTGAGATTCGTACAAAAGGCTACAAATCTCGTTGTATCGGATATAAGCTCGATTAAATCGCACCAAGTCGCGAACGCCCAAGAGACATTCAGAGGATCATATTTCCATGAAAGACCTGAAAGGGGATGAAGCTTTTGTAAGGGCTCAAACATGTCTTGCGACTTGGACGAATTGAATGTCTGGAGAAAAATTCCCTTGCAGATTCGAAATCTGGTGAAATGTTCATGAAAGAATGGGCGAAAATTTTGGTCCTTGATTTCGACAGTGAGAAAAATATCATCACAATCTATGAGCATTTTATACAAAATTATGGTTTACTTTTTGATTTTTCTAATAAAATGATTAAATGTTATTATTAAAGTTATACGTTAGTCATTAGTTAGTTAGTTAGTTCAAGTTTATGTTAGTTATTAAAATTTATCAAATGAATCCATTGTGATAAGTGTCAGTTTTTATGACAATGCTTGTCACCGCAGTATATTTAAAAATAATTCTTCGGAGGGGCTCAGAGGGTATAAGCGATTTGCCGTTTATGCTGAAGAATTATTTTGATTTCACGCGGAATTACGTAACAGACATGTAGAGATACGCACCAGGAACATGATATTCTACGCAGTTCTCATCTGCTGTATCGTTTTAGTAATCCAATACAGCGAAGACATTCCTGTGCTATATACCGATACATAGCCAAGAATAATACGTGCTTACCCTGTTAAGTTGCATAACATATACACACACACATATATATATATATATATATATATATATATGTATATATATATGTATATATATATAAATATATATATATATGTGTGTGTGTGTGTGTAATATGATCTCTCTGAGATGTCGGTGTAATTTCTGCTTGGATATATAATCTAGACCGAGCTCCCAGACTATCCCATCCGAGAGGAGACTGGGGAATATATAATTTGTATTCCCGAGGGTGTAAGACACCAACGCAGCAGCTCATGGCAATTCACAAGAAATCCAACTGAGCTCGAAATCCTCGGAAATGTTCAGCTATGATCATCGAGACGATAAAATATATCATTGATGCCATTATAATGATCGTTATTGTTAAATCTGCTGTTGCAATATTTATTCCATGACTCTTTGGGATTTCTCAAAATACGCTTTAGCCTGTGTGACGTCCTTTATTCTGTACCGTTAAAATAATTCTGAGAGAAAAATACGCTGCTGCATGCGGTCAAGTCAGAATCTCTGCTGCCAATTAAATTGTTAGAGAAATTGTTAGTGCTCAAAGACGATGGTGAATTGTACAAGCAATCTGTTTTTTGCTTTGTTAATTAGATAAAGAAGGCGAAGAGGGACAGAGAGAGAGAAAGAGAGAGAGAGAGAGAGAGAGAGAGAGATGTAGAGGACCACAAGTTCGCAGTGAGGATTTTGCTCGACGTCACGTTTTTGCCTCAGGGCAAGCAACCTATCTTCACTTTCCTCGTTTTCATCTTTTTCTCTTTAATCGGCTTGCCGCACAGCAGCATCGTTTATTCTCATCTGTGCAGGGACGTGTATCTGAGAGATAAAAATGGTCATAGAAGTACGTGAACAAAAAGTACCGCGTTCCTTTAAACTGAATGACACTGAGTCAAACGTTTAGATGTTTCTTTCACACGATAAATAAAAAAAACACGCGATTATGCAGCGCGTAAAACTTACCCGTGAGTTGACAGAAGCGTCAAGGTGCTGCTTCGTAATGTCTGTCGCAATAGAATGTGCCCGCAGTACACGTGGAAAAGGTCTCGGGGAAACGCACATAGGTGAAAGATGCATGAGATAGAAAAAATGAAGAAAAATAAAAAGTATTCAGTGGATTCTTCAGGTTTACACATTAACGCTCTAAGTCACTACAAATATTACACGTCTGTCCAAAAGCACTGGTGGGCCGCAGTATCAATGGAGATTGTCCATATACAACGTGAAGCACCGCTGTGGCGAAAGGGATACCTAGAACGGGGCCGTAAAGGGCAAGGGCTCGAATGAAGGGTTACATTTCGCGGTGGTGCTCAACCACAATTGTACCACTCGCGCGAGCGTTGGGCCCGCTATCCCTATCGAATACCTGGAACGGGGCCGTAGAGGGTAAGGGCTTGGTTGAAGGGCCCTAGAAGCCTTTGGCATTCAAACTTAGAGCAAAAACCACCAATAAGTTTTGCGCTCTAAGTCACTACAAATATTGCACGTCCGTCCAAAAGCACTGATGGGCCGGATTGTCAATGGAGATTGTCCATATACAACAATGGAGATTGTCCATAGACAACGTGAAGCGCCGCTGCGGCGAAAGGGATCCCTAGAACGGGGCCGTAGAGGGCAAGGGCTCGAATGAAGGGTTACATTTCGCGCTGGTGGGTCAAGCTTGCGGACTCGTGAGCGTTGCAGCTCAACCACAATTGTACCACTCGCGCGAGCGTTGGGCCCGCTATCGCTATCGAATACCTGGAACGGGGCCATAGAGGGCACGGGCTTGGTTGAAGGGCCCTAGAAGCCTTTGGCATTCAAACTTAGAGCAAAAACCACCAATAAGTTTTGCGCTCTAAGTCACTACAAATATTGCACGTCCGTCCAAAAGCACTGATGGGTCGCTTTGTCAATGGAGATTGTCCATATACAACAATGGAGATTGTCCATATACAACGTGAAGCACCGCTGCGGCGAAAGGGATCCCTAGAACGGGGCCGTAGAGGGCAAGGGCTCGAATGAAGGGTTACATTTCGCGCTGGTGGGTCAAGCTTGCGGACTCGTGAGCGTGGCAGCTCAACCACAATTGTACCACTAGCGCGAGCGTTGGGCCCGCTATCGCTATCGAATACCTAGAACGGGGCCGTAGAGGGCAAGGGCTTGCTTGAAGGGCCCTAGAAGCCTTTGGCATTCAAACTTAGAGCAAAAACCACCAATAAGTTTTGCGCTCTAAGTCACTACAAATATTGCACGTCCGTCCAAAAGCACTGATGGGTCGCTTTGTCAATGGAGATTGTCCATATACAACAATGGAGTTTGTCCATATACAACAATGGAGATTGTCCATATACAACAATGGAGATTGTCCACATACAACGTGAAGCACCGCTGCGGCGAAAGGGATCCCTAGAACGGGGCCGTAGAGGGCAAGGGCTCGAATGAAGGGTTACATTTCGCGCTGGTGGGTCAAGCTTGCGGACTCGTGAGCGTGGCATCTCAACCGCAATTGTACCACTCGCGCGAGCGTTGGGACCGCTATCGAGCAAATGGTGGCCGACACAGGCGTTAGTAATACAATCTCTTCATCTCTCTTTTCCTCTCTCTCTCTCTCTGTCCCTCTCGGCTTCTAATTAAAATTGGAGCTTGAGGTTAACGGAGCGACCGAAACTAACGAAACCACGAGAGTACCGGGAATCGCTCACATCTGCAATTGCGTAGTCACAGACACGAGAGATACGAGAGAAATTAAATAATTAGATATATATATATATATATTCATTGATAGAAACATGCATATAGCGATGAACATTTCATACAGAAGACCATGGATGCGTACACGGTGCGTATATCGCAAAGGAGAAAACGCTAATGGACCAGAATCAGGGATGTTGGGAGCTGTTCCGTGATTGATTGATGAACGTCGTTCGAAAACAGCGTACGAAGGGTTAGAGGGAAAAGGACGCGGGAAGAGAGTTAACGCTATGCTGGGATAATGTTGGTTAGGTCGTTCGATGGATATATATATATATATATAGGACTTGAGTTTGCAATCGACGCCGCGACGCCACCACAGAGGACGCGCCAAGCGCCACTTGCGTATACACACGGTCATCCCTACATACACGTACTCACTGACCATAACCCCACAGAGAGTTCCACAGCCATCCACTCATCTCACTTCACTCGTTTTAATCGATTCTTGTCTGTGTGTGCCTGCTCGTTGCGTTATAGTCCATCCGGAAATTCTGGTCGCGTCCCGCTTTGGCCACACGCATCGTGCGTGTTCTCAAGCTTCCTATTCTCCGCATAACTCGTCACTCTTCCACCCCCCCCGCCCCTCCATGTGTTTCTGCTTGTCGACAAACCATGCACTACAAGATCGCGAATGGTTCGCGAGAAATATCTGTTAGCATTGTGTGCATTCCATGTGCGAAAATTGAATCGTATGCGAGTTCGACATCGCGATACGTAAAACAAAACGGGTCGAGGTGAATTTAGAATATAGCGAGAGAAGGAACGAAAAGATTCGATATATTCTCAGAGGTGCCAGGTGAAAATATCTATTTTTAGGGGTTGAATTTCAGATGAATTGGACAATCCGAAGGAAAGGGTCGTGACTCAATACGTTGAATAGCAAAGTGATATTCGTGCCTGTATTTCTTTTACCGATTGCCGCTGCCTTTGGACGACACAGCACAAAATAACACGAGGAAACCCAGAAAATCCTCCTTGGTATTGAATGGTGGAAGGTATTCGGGCTAACGAAATATATTGGCAAATCGGTAAAGGTCGTTCACAAGAAGAAAAAAAACGCACAAGACGAAAGAACGAGATTCGGCGAGTCGCATCTGCATGACATGGTGGATCCTGAAACCGGAAGAGGAGCAGGAAGAGCTGTATATCTCAGTTCATATCTGCATACAGTTCTCCTACTTTAAATTCAATATTGCCCGATAAATCGGAGGTGGATGCTGGGAGCAGTGCCTTATCGGCTCGAGACAGGATAAGACACACGGTCTGTGCCCATAGCCGCGAAACTCCTTCCAACTGAGAAAATGCACCATGACACACATCGTATCGTATATTCAATTCCCCTCGATGATTTTCGACCCTCCAAATCTCCTTCTTCCATCCTCCGTACTTTTCTGTTTATCTCAACGTTCGAGGGGCATACTCTCTTAAATCCTGACATTCTACTCGTGGGCACGTACACCTTCTGCCATCAGAAACTTGGAATGGGGTCTTACAGCTGAAGAGTGACAATCTTGCGGAACAAGCAATGGGATAGAGAGAGAGAGAGAGAGGGGGAGAGGAAGGGCTGGAGGACAGATACGAGATAACGGATGAAGAAAAATTGTATATGGGGTGATGTGAAAAACGATATCGTGGATAAAAATATATTCTGCATTGTACCGGTGTGTGAAGGAGGACGAGAGGGAGAGAGAGTACCTGTGATAAAAAAGACGAAGAGAGTGTGATGTTGGACGCTTGGCGTTTCATCCCACCATACATACCTACACAGTAGGTGTACATATGTAACATGTTCATGTACATGAATTTAAATTTATTGTTCTATGAGAAAAGTTCCAATAGATTCTCTTTCAATTTATTTGTAAATCTTTGTGGAAATGGAGAATGCCTCTTTGGGACAGTAATATTTGGGGGTCACTGCATCGACGAAATGATACTGAATTACGTTATGAACCTCGAAGAAACGTTTCAAATGGTAATAAAGGAGATGGTCAAGCTGCTCAACAATCTATTATATCCGAGCAGAATTGGGTGCATCGTTCAAGAGATAGAGAGAAATGCCGAGGTCGAAGGTGATTCGTTCAAGATCAAGTAGCTCTCCTCGATGTCTATACGACCTCTTCGAGTACCATCTCGAGTCTTCTTCACGATGACCAATTCCAGGTAGGGCAGCATTTCCACCACTTGACCATCCAATGCTGATATCACTTCAGGCTTGTTCTGTATATACACGAGCGTGCTCTATTCGCTTGGCTGGCCAGTCCTTATCATGCACACATAACTATACTCATGCAATTTTCTATCAGAGTTATCACAGCATTCAAGATCTACGATGGCTGTTGCTGCTGTCCCATCTCGCCTCTTGTCTGACCGCAGTCATTCTTCAACAAGAAAACGAATGTCATTTGTAATGTCAATAATATTATTTGTAATTCCATAATATACTGCATGAAAAACTTGACAATATTTGAGGTTTATTCCCTCGAGAGAAAAATAGCGAACCAAGATACACGGATAACCATTCATCATTCCTATTGTTATGGAAGCCACAAGCTTGCCAATGGCTGGATTGAAAAATCACAGAAAATATACTATACCAAACTAGTTCAATTCGGTTTTTATCCAGTCCAACTTTGCGAATAAAATCATTTGTCATCTATGTTTGCGAACTTATGGGCACTGTTATTCTGCAGGGACTTCAGGAACACGTAAGAGAAAAAAGTTTTACCGGAGAATATGAGCTTCTGGAAGAGGATCGTTAGCTGCGATACGACGAAAAGTTTTCTTCTCATGTTGCCATCTTCATCCACCAGCTTAATTCGATCTTTCTTTTTTTTTCCATTTCGTTTCATCCCTGATACATTTGGCCAGTTCGACGATCCTGTAACGACACAGGATCAAAGTCCATCTCTCCTTTTTTTTCCCCCATTTTACCTTGTTCCTCGTTTCCGATACTTTGTGCTCCGTTCACTCCACTCTCTGCTTTGCTACGCTTCGTTCATCTCGTTTGTGTTCCGATGCAGTACGTTGAGCCGGATCAACGACACGTTATATAGTATATACCTCGAGCGTAGCACATACATGGTATATTTCGTAATCCTTTGGCGTATTTCTGCTTTCCTTTCATCCCTTCATTACTCTGAGGCTTGCTCGTCCCTGTCTCTACAATCAATTTTTCCTCCTCGTTTTGTCAAGAGTCTCAGGCAAAATAAGTGAGACCTTTTAGTACGGCATGGATGATCCTACAGTACCATTAAAATGCCTCGAAGAGTTCCTGACTTTGTGATGATCTGGAAATTCGAGAATTCTACTTTTTTTTTTTTCGAGTCATGCGCGTACAACTCAATATGAAGTTTATTTTATCGTCGATTCTATTGGGTTGGCCAAAAAGTCGTTGCTTTTTTTTCTAATAAATGGGCATACATGTCTTGAAATATAATTTCATTTTAAATCCTAAATTCATTATAAAATTTCACAACTGACAGTTTAAGCTTGTTTTAGAGAAAGAATGCTTTTGTTAATAATTGTTAAATTCACCTTTCATTTACACGGGAAAAAAAGCAATGACTTTTTGGCCAACCTAATAATATGAATATTGTATTTCTTGTCATCGGATCCGCTATACAGCATTCGCACCTCTGACCCTTCAAATTTCCAATTGCCCATCAGCGTTATTGACCTCTTTCACCATGGGGTCAAAAATCGACTTTACAGTTCAGCTTTCGTCCATCAGGCCATTGCTCATGACGAGGATAATTCTCCAGTGCTTGTGAGCACTGGAGAATTATCCTCGTCCGATCCGAGTAGAGTAGCTACTGCACATGAATAGTACTGCACTGTACAGTGCTTTTGTTAATAATTGTTAAATTCACCTTTCATTTACACGGGAAAAAAAGCAATGACTTTTTAGCCAACCTAATAATATAAATATTGTATTTCTTGTCATCGGATCCACTATACAGCATTCGCACCTCTGACCCTTCAAATTTCCAATTGCCCATCAGCGTTATTGACCTCTTTCACCATGGGGTCAAAAATCGACTTTACAGTTCAGCTTTCGTCCATCAGGTCATTGCTCATGACGAGGATAATTCTCCAGTGCTTGTGAGCACTGGAGAATTATCCTCGTCCGATCCGAGTAGAGTAGCTACTGCACATGAATAGTACTGCACTGTACAGTGCTTTTGTTAATAATTGTTAAATTCACCTTTCATTTACACGGGAAAAAAAGCAATGACTTTTTAGCCAACCTAATAATATAAATATTGTATTTCTTGTCATCGGATCCACTATACAGCATTCGCACCTCTGACCCTTCAAATTTCCAATTGCCCATCAGCGTTATTGACCTCTTTCACCATGGGGTCAAAAATCGACTTTACAGTTCAGCTTTCGTCCATCAGGTCATTGCTCATGACGAGGATAATTCTCCAGTGCTTGTGAGCACTGGAGAATTATCCTCGTCCGATCCGAGTAGAGTAGCTACTGCACATGAATAGCACTGCACTGCACAGTGCTTGAGTTCGTTCGAGTGAGTCCTGCAGGTCTAGAATTTGGCCTCAATAATGGGGACCTCCTGCTGTTGTTCTCTGGCGCTAAATATGTACCGTCTGTACGAGGACGATGGAAATATTAGTTGTAGGCCATATTAACCATGACGGTGCAGTGACTGGATTCGTCAACGTGTGATATGGCGAGGTCATAAAACGCATTGTCATCATAAACGTTCAAGATGAACGCGTAGCATAAATATCATCTGCATACATATATGTTGACCAGTGGCAGGATGTTATGCACCAGAGTATGTGAGAGGAAACGAAAAGTCTCGACCACTCTCCACCGTACAAGGTGTCGTCACTCTCATTTCATTGCAAAACAGTAGAGAGAGGGAGAGCGAGAGAGAGGGTCGTTAAAGTAAAAAGCACCCCAAGGATTATGGCAAATAAAAAGCGCCACGGTTGTACTTGCATTGTGTGATATACGTAGAGAGAGTGAGAGGGATAGAGAGAGAGAGAGAGAGAGAGAGAGACTCGTTACTTGAACGAGGATTGTGTATACGTATATACAAACTGCATACAAAGGACCACTGTCCAACTGCCAAGCACCCTCCGCAACTTCACCTTTTCAACCCTGCTCACCATTTTCTCTTTTCCTGCACCGCAGTGTTTGAGAGGTCTTTCGTTCCAGTAGAACGGATATAAACGGCATCTGGCCATGAAGAATAATTTTGCGGTGCTTAACGAGCTACGAGCCGACCATCCATCCTCATCTCGCTTATGAGAAAAACAAGCCCGAGAAATTTAAAATTTTTTTATTACAATACATCGCTGACCCTGGAAGACAATGGAAATCGGGGATGCTGCCCACATTGACATTTTGTCCGGAAAATTTTTCTCCATTTGATTTTGTAAATTTTGTCATAACCAACGGGAATCCGTGCAAGTTTCTTCCTCTCTCATGTCCCATTCTTCTCCGCTTTGTCTTTATTTAATGGCCATGGCGGGAGTGTGACTGACGTATATTGTCCGAAAATAAATATTTTCAGGGCGATTTTCACGCATGAAAGTTGCGGTAAAAATCTTGTCATCTTGTACAGTACAATATTTCGGTCCAAAAATAAATATTTTCAGGGCGATTTTCACGCATGAAAGTCGCGATAAGAATTTTGTCATCCAGGTGAGCTTAAATTGACTCCGAAGGGGTTTCTCCTTTGTACACATGTATGTATGTATTGTACAGTACAGGGCAGTTTTCACGCATGAAAGTCGCGATAAGAATTTTGTCATCCAGGTGAGCTTGGATCTCCTTTATACATACGTATGTATATGCATGTACGAGACAGCATGAAAAATTAGGAGGAGTATAAAATAGTATAGAGGAGAAATCATTGTACAGTACAATATTTCGGTCCAAAAATAAATATTTTCAGGGCGATTTTCACGCATGAAAGTTGCGGTAAAAATCTTGTCATCTTGTACAGTACAATATTTCGGTCCAAAAATAAATATTTTCAGGACGATTTTCACGCATGAAAGTTGCGGTAAAAATCTTGTCATCTTGTACAGTACAATATTTCGGTCCAAAAATAAATATTTTCAGGGCGATATTCACGCATGAAAGTCGCGATTAGAATTTTGTCATCCAGGTGAGCTTGGATCTCCTTTATACATACGTATGTATATGCATGTACGAGACAGCATGAAAAATTAGGAGGAGTATAAAATAGTATAGAGGAGAAATCATTGTACAGTACAGTATTTCAGTCAAATCTAGCAAGTGCGCTCAGATTGACGCGAACAATTTTTTTTGTTTACATAATTATATCTCGTGTGCATGTGCCCTCTTAAAAAATTGATTGTAACGAGATATCTCGAAAGTTTGATATTCGTTTGTAGCTGAAATAAGGGCTAATGAAAAGTTTTGAACGATGCGCGCAGCGCCTGCGGTTATATGAAAAGTTAGTATAGAAAAATAAGCGCGCGGACCTAGGGCGCACAGCGATATTAGTATATGGATAAATAGCATGAGCAATGAGGGGAAGTGTGGGGGATAGAACATAGGAGATATCACTGTACTGTACAGTATATAGTGTTGTATGGCAGAGTACATAGTAAAAAGGGAATACGCAGAAGGTCCCGGGGGGTCGTAAAAGCGTTGCGTTACTTTAGACCAAGAGTCTGGGTATAAGGAGAATATACGATACAGGCACCCTGAGAATAGACTCCATATACATGTATATTATTACAAGAAGGAGTCCCCATTTTTACCGCAAAGAGAGTTGCCTGGCTATATGCCCGAAAGGTCGTCACTATAGTTGGGGATTTTTGGCAGAAAACCGAGCACAACGTCTGTCTGGGTGCTTGGAAAATAGTCGATATTTTTTGTCCTTTCCATAAACATTTATATTTTACGTGCATATCGGGCGTAAGGTAGGTAAAAGCGGACAGGGCGAGGGAACCAAAATTACGAAATGTCGACCTTTCTATTTTCTGATCTATTCACTCGAACATGTCATGTTTTTTTTTTTTATATTTTTATTTTTTATAGCAAAACCATTTGATATTTTTACTACTCCTGATATGAGCTGGAATAACAAATATCGCAATTTTTATTACCGTTCGTGTATATTTTGTGGCACGCCTATTGTCTCATCAAGGTCAAAGTCATCCATCATATACGCTTCGACAGTCAAGAGATCCGTAGAATGCTCGTGAATTCGAGTGGAAAAGATTTTAGCGATTGCAAGAAGATGAAACTACGTTTTTTCTGATTCTTGTTTATCTCTTGTCGACCAATCTTTCACATTGTTGTAGCGTCACGTTTACTCTCTCTCTCTCTCTCTGCCCCTCCCCTTCTCGGACTTTTCATATCTGATATATATATATATATATATATATATATATATATATATATATTTACTCCCCGTACCCCCCGTAAATCCCTTCCAGACTTTTCGCGCTTCCGTCGCTTTCCTGTAAACGTTTCGCGTGACCTGCTGACCTCAAGATAATAACGCCAGTTGGAGAGATGCTCGCTGTCTTTGTTCCCCGTTTGGGTTCACGAATTCGTGGCGGGAGATTCGTAATGAAGATTTACCGTTCGTACGCGATCAGAATGATGGCCCAGTCGACGGCTTCGTCCATGTTGGTTGTTTCTGATGTTCCTTCGTAAGATGCCAAGACATAAATGGATCCAGTACCAATGACGGGAGATCCTGTATTCCGGGTGAAAGCCAACATATATATATATATATATATATAGACACAGATACACATGGACACAATAGACCAAAATCATATATCGCACATCGCAGTCCTGACTGATCTTAATTTTCTTCTGTTACGTGGCTCGAAACTTTGATGAGGAGCACGAGAAATCTTAATGAAAAGATCGTCAGGGTACTTCCAGGTGGTGCCAGTTACTCCAATAGGCTCATTTGATACGTCAATTAAAAAAAAAAAAAATCCTATCTTCATTCATTTCATGGCCTCAGCCAGTTACTATACATGGCAGAGTGCCACCATTAGTCATCAGCTGTTCATTGGTGGAAATTGCAATTGTTTGGCGAACGAAGCCCTTCCGATAATTGCCTGTCAGTCTGTTCATGGTGTAATGTGAAGATGAATTTCTATGGAGTTGGAGAATTTTTATAAGAGGTCATCACTTTGTCTTCTCCTCGATTCTCTTATAAATAACGCTAAGTAGCTGGATCCTTTTCTATGAACGGACAAGAATTTTTTATGTGTTTTTTTTTCCAATCTTAATTCATTTCATGGCCTCAGCCAGTTACTATACATGGCAGAGTGCCACAATTAGTCATCAGCTGTTCATTGGTGGAAATTGTAATTGTTTGGCGGACGAAGCCCTTGCGATAATTGCCTGTCAGTCTGTTCATGGTGTAATGTGAAGATGAATTTCTATGGACTTGGAGAATTTTTATATGAGGTCATCACTTTGTCTTCTCCTCGATTCTCTTATAAATAACGCTAAATAGCTGGATCCTTTTCTATGAACGGACAAGAATTTTTTATGTGTTTTTTTTTCCAATCTTAATTCATTTCATGGCCTCAGCCAGTTACTATACATGGCAGAGTGCCACAATTAGTCATCAGCTGTTCATTGGTGGAAATTGTAATTGTTTGGCGGACGAAGCCCTTGCGATAATTGCCTGTCAGTCTGTTCATGGTGTAATGTGAAGATGAATTTCTATGGACTTGGAGAATTTTTATATGAGGTCATCACTTTGTCTTCTCCTCGATTCTCTTATAAATAACGCTAAATAGCTGGATCCTTTTCTATGAACGGACAAGAATTTTTTATGTGTTTTTTTTTCCAATCTTAATTCATTTCATGGCCTCAGCCAGTTACTATACATGGCAGAGTGCCACAATTAGTCATCAGCTGTTCATTGGTGGAAATTGTAATTGTTTGGCGGACGAAGCCCTTGCGATAATTGCCTGTCAGTCTGTTCATGGTGTAATGTGAAGATGAATTTCTATGGACTTGGAGAATTTTTATATGAGGTCATCACTTTGTCTTCTCCTCGATTCTCTTATAAATAACGCTAAGTAGCTGGATCCTCCTGTATGAACAGACAAGAATTTTTCATCTTTTTTTTTTTATCTTCCTGGTATGATATGACTGTCGATAAATATTTTATAAAATTTAATGACTTTGATCTATTGGAAAAACGGAGTTGAATTTTCCGCAGTTCTGGCAACGGTGATGCTGTTAGCCGACACTTGCCAGAGATCTTTCTTCTCTTCAACATCGACCCCTCGTCCGCATTGAGCAAAAGTTCTTCGAAAGTCGTCAGGGCGCAGCCTGTCTGGCCTGCGTCTTCCTTTCATCCCCAAGCACAGCGAAGGATTTCTACGTATCCCCTTTCCCGAGCGAGTCTCTCAAGTTTTAATTGAAAATTTGGTGCAGCTTCCACGCTGCGCTAGGCCGGGAGCACCAAGGTGGAAGAATTGATTGTTTCACCCATCATCGACGCTATGAAAAGCTTCAACCCCTGAATCCTCAGAGTGCGCAGCCACGTAACTCTTGTGGAAAGAACATGGCACATTATATTCCCCTTGGCATCATCACCTCACGTTCACGGTAGGATCAGCAGAAGACCCGGGGAAAAGGCAAACTACTTTTCAATGGCGCAACAGCGGCTGTAGCCATCTTTCTTCCTGTCGTCAAGAGCCCTTTTTCGTACGAATGGCCACTCTCGATCCAGGACAACGGACAGCAACATCGAGCAAGAGGGACAGGCTAGCAAACGACCAGACCGATCGTATTCCATTGTCGTTCCAGCCCGTTCAGCTCTCCTCTAGCTCGCTTTCATGGATACTGGGAACTCTTCGAAGGCAGATCTGAAGAATACGCGACTGGAATAAGCAAAAAAGCTTTCCTCCAGTTCGCTTCCACCATGTTCGTTCTGACTCGGTCGCGACTTTCTCTTAGCTGCCTGACTCTCCTAACTCAGCGATATTGACCGAGAGATTTTTTTCTCTTCTTATTTCATTCTGAGCGAGCCTCTTACCATCGACCATGTAAGATTAGTAAATGATTTTTTTTTTTTATACTCGCAAGAAGGAATCAACTGAGAAATTAAATATTAAGGGAGAATTGGTGATTCGGATAATCTGAGCTTCTCGGATGTATCCTGCGGGGCTGGGGCCATCCGAGTAAAATATATCAACGATATTATGTGGTAAATTTTGTCCAAGTACCACCTCGCCCCATGACACAAAATATCTTCCATTCTATTTTTATCCTTTCTCTCTCATATTACGTGAAAATTAGTTTCCGTTCGAAAATTATCATTTCAAATGTGTTCAATATTCATTTTAATTTTTTATTCGTATCTTCCATTATATATTTCCCCATCAATTATATATTGTATTATTTTTTCATCATTTGCATTTTTAAAATTCTTCTAAAATTCTTCGTAAATTATTATTTTTTAATTCTTTTAAAATTAATTTTCTATAATTTATCTCCGGTAATATTGATCACGCAAAGAATTTGCGTACATTATGAGCAAGCATCGATCAGTCAATTGTTACGAGCGAGTTTTATGCCGCGATGCCCCCAAGAGCACGAGCTTTCTGAATATTCATTTCGCGAATCTCGCAATCACAGCGCCATCTTCCGAAGTCGACGTTCGAGGGACTCCCGCTATCAATTCCCCCACAACGGAATCAGCCATCGATGTATTGTGCTGGAATTAAATTCGTTTTACGAAAGAAATAGAGGAATGAATTCCGTGACATACGGGCGAGCTGCGGGATGAAGCATTGATGAAATTCAGGAATCTCTCATCTTGTGACTGAGCACTGACACGTATAACTTCGCTGGTCCCAACTGTCTGGTACACGTTTTTGTGCACGGTGGAGTGTCTTTTTATATATGAATTCCTACAAAGTTTTTGCATTAAATCACTGAGGTCAATTTGGAGTATTAATGTTGTTGTTTAAATAGCTTGTAGGATACAAAGCTCAACGTTTGTGTGATTGTCAGATGATAGTGACGTCTGTGTGGAATGAAATCCCACAGAAGAGGAATGAAATTTGTGCAGGGTTTTCCAAACTTTGAGTTAATGGTGAAAAGGGCTTAAAGCAATTCATCCTTTATTTCTAGCTAATTTGTACGAAATAATCAAAAGCGATTGACGAGACCAAAGAGATTCATATTACATTCATAGAATGATCACCGTAGAATTTTAAGGGAAAGGGATTTAATTCAGAAAGCACGGTGGATGATCTTGGAGCTGGAAGAAGAATGAAATTTGTGCAGGGTTTTCCAAACTTTGAGTTAATGGTGAAAAGGGCTTAAAGTAATTCATCCTTTATTTCTAGCTATTTTGTACAAAATAATCAAAAGCAAACTTTGAGTTAATGGTGAAAAGGGCTTGAAGTAATTCATCCTTTATTTCTAGCTAATTTGTACGAAATAATCAAAAGCAAACTTTGAGTTAATGGTGAAAAGGGCTTGAAGTAATTCATCCTTTATTTCTAGCTAATTTGTACGAAATAATCAAAAGCAAACTTTGAGTTAATGGTGAAAAGGGCTTAAAGTAATTCATCCTTTATTTCTAGTTAATTTGTACGAAATCATCAAAAGCGATTGGCGAGACCAAAGGGATTCATATTACATTCATAGAATGATCACCGTAGAATTTTAAGGAAAAGGGATTTAATTCAGAAAGCACGGTGGATGGTCTTGGAACTGGAAGAAGAATGAAATTTGTGCAGGGTTTTCCTAGCTTTGAGTTAATGGTGAAAAGGGCTTAAAGCAATTCATCCTTTATTTCTAACTAGTTTGCACGAGATAATCAAAAGCAATTGGGGAGACCAAAGGGATTCATATTACATTCATAGAATGATCACCGTAGAATTTTAAGGGAAAGGGATTTAATTCAGAAAGCACGGTGGATGATCTTGGAGCTGGAAGAAGAATGAAATTTGTGCAGGGTTTTCCTAACTTTGAGTTAATGGTGAAAAGGGCTTAAAGCAATTCATCCTTTATTTCTAACTAGTTTGCACGAGATAATCAAAAGCAATTGGGGAGACCAAAGGGATTCATATTACATTCATAGAATGATCACCGTAGAATTTTAAGGGAAAGGGATTTAATTCAGAAAGCACGGTGGATGATCTTGTATGGGAGTTTCTTCGAAGGCAAAGATTTCTCAAGCGAAAAAATTTCGTACGAGAGGCTCGTAGGTCGGAATATCCTAAAGAAATAGCAGCGGAAGGAAGCAAAAAGCTTCATGCCACAAACGAGCCAGTAAGCTTAAGGTAAAGTGAGTTATCTGCCGAGTCCTCAGTGATACTACTGAGTCTCCATGCCTCAGCAGCTTGTCATTTTGCACATTCTCCGAGGATTTTATGCTGTACCAACTGTGGATGAAAATATCTGTATGATATGTAAAGAAATAAGAGCTTAAAGAATATTTAAATTTACATTTTTCATTTTTTTAATTTTCAATTATAGTCAATTTCTGCTTTAACCAAATAATTTTACAATCTCTTTCATGTTTTTTATTTATCATCATCTTAACTCTCCTTCTGCTATAGCATCAGGGTAAATTTATCCTTTTGATTCTTCAACTACACAGCAAAATTATTAAATATGAAACAGTTTTTCAGCACGAAATTTCATTCTCGAGTCAGATTGCGAACTCGCCTTTGCCTTTTCTTCAATGTTATCACGATAGAGATTTGAGGCAAGTTTCTACCATGAAATAAGTAAATAAGTTATGCGAGTTCTCCGTAGTAATACCCACTGGTTTCAACCCTTCTTGATATTGAGTTCACCATTCTGCCTTTGCTTTTATGTATTCAGCAAGACTTGCTCCAAAAGCTACAGCGGTCAAAGCAGAGAGGGATTTTTCAGCAGCTCTTTCGGTGCTTTCTTTGCACTCTATAGTACTATGGACAGTACATGATTCATGGAAAATTTTTATTTACTCCAGATATATATATATATATATATATATATATAGATACATATTTTTTGTACGCAATATTTTTTTCACTCTCTCCTTTGTCAATAACAGTGGCGGACTTTCATCACGAGCTAGCTCTTTGGCGCTTGTCCGAGCCGTCGTGTCACATTCAGGCTGGGGTAAATTTGTTTCCCTACTCTTTGGGGATTATTTATCGTCGAAAGGTGTTTTTTTTTTTTTTTTTTTTTTTTTTTCAGATAAAAGGTTTCTTTCTCCTCGACTCGCTTGGGCCATTTTTATCGGTAGAATGAAAAGGATTCATTTCGATCGCATTTCGATCGGCCTTTCACGACGACACACACACATGGCCAATTCACATTTCCCACGAACTTCCACAGAAATTTCATCTGTGCTTTTGCCTCCTCCCATTTTCAACGCTGAGACTAGTAAGGGTACACATCGTAAACTCAATAAATTGTGGTGTCTGAATACTCATGAGGTTAAATATAAAAAAATAAAAGCAAAAAAAAAAACCACCCCTATTTTCTTTCGGTTATTCGATGAGGTGTAATGGTGAGACGAAATAGTCGAATAAGCCCACGTGCTCGCGTTTAATGATAAAATTGAAATTACTCGGCGCTTTATACACGCAGTTGCAAATTGTGAAATAAAAAAATCTCATTCAATCTTGCCACGTTCGCGGCTATTTTCTGTATTTTTTCACTGCTTGATTTTTATAGATGTATTTTTTTTTTACTGTTAGGATTCCTCCATTTGGCGAGTAATGAGCATTTTTTTCACAGCTTTATTTTTGATACTAGGCAGCTTTTGAAAATAGCAATTCTCTTCTCCGTTTTGATATGCAGAAAATTAGTCCATTTAGGTCATTAATTCATTCAATAAAAATTATTTATTTACCAGTATTCATTCATCAATGATTTTGCGAATATCCAAAAATTCTCCAATGTGCCAGTCGTGGGCATGAAGAGAAAAGAGTAAATAGATGTTGTTTGCCACGATGTGAACTATAAAAATCTGATATATACGTTTTGGTTATTAAATTAACCCTTCGTTAATCACGTGAGGTGCAAGGCACACCCCAGCGTTCTTATTTATGGCACTACGCATAGATTTTTTTTTTCTCGCGAACAAATCAAATTTGTTGAAAAAGTTGAATTTGTTATTGAAAAATATATATAATTGAAGTTAGGGTATTGGGTACACCCCAAGTGAGGGTTCACTGATTATTTTTTCACGTGAGTAACGGAGAGTTAATCCGTATCCAGATGCTCGTATGTGTGTTCCTTTTGCTGCTTTTCTTTCCTTGTTTTCTTGTGCTCCCATGCACCTTTCAAATCGAAAATGTATATGATTTCTGTCTATTTTTTGTTCGCTCTAGAGTGGAGGTAGAAAGTCGAAATACCGCTTTTGCGGATATCAAACGCCTCCTAAAAGTCAAGTATAATGTAATAAATTTAACACATCAAAGTTGAATTTTTTTTCCATCTTTAATAGCAAATAATTTTTTCAATCATATACGTGTCTGTGATAAATAAAATAATAATAAATATAACAATTATTATAGTGAGAAGGAAAATTTATCCCATTTTATCCGGAACTCACGATTTTTTTTCTACTTTGCCCTAACATATAAAGTATGTACATCCTGTATGAAGAAATAGCTCACGAGCTGCTTCGGTTAGTGGTACAAAAATCCACGCTCATAAAAACGCATGAAATACCCTTCATGTTCAAATTTTATAGCCCCTTCGCCGAAAGCTGCTGCGAAGCTCTGGATACAATGAATAACGAGAATAGCCTTTTCCCAAAGGAATACGAGCATGGACTACGCAGAATTTTCTCGCTCAGAATGAGTGCGTCTCAGAAAAAAAATGTAAAAACTGCTTCCACCCACGAATTCTTTTATGTTTTTTCGATCGTTTTCTTGTAACTTTTGCACATTTTTTGTGGATAACAATATTTTGTCAATTCGTTCTCATTCGGCAAATTCCTATCTTAATTAAATCGAAGATAATTAAAAATGAAATTTATCTCTGTCATGAAATGCTTTAAATTTTTATTTCATGCTAAAATAGCGTCCAAAGGGAATACGAAAAGACGAGGGGGCACAAAAAGTATTCTCTAAACGCATCACAGTATTTTCATCTCTCTCGCTCTTTTATTCGTACATTCTGATAACATAATAACAATAAAATTGTCTGTACAATCAACGTTGCAAGTGGGTCCGCACATTTTCGCGAGATTCGTAATTCCTTTTCGAGCAATTTGGACGAGTGCGAAAAGTCATTTTCTCTCGTGCTCCCTCTGACTCGACGTTGTGCATCGTCACACGAGAACGACGTTGAAAGCTTAATAATGCTAGCTCGTGGGTTTGAAAGGTGACGGTAAATGTGGTTGTTGCGGAATATAACCATCCCTCCCCCTCCCCCGCACCTCCCCCTCAGACCGTTTTACTGGAAATAATGGTACCAGTAAAAGAGTAAAGAGAGAGGGAGAGAGAGGGAAGAAATGGAACGAAAGAAAGAAAAGCTGGCAGCGTTGCACTCCGTGTGGCTGCCACAAGAAAGAATAGTAAAGAGCTTAGTATGAAAAATGCCCGGATGATCCCTCACTTACCGTCTTGTCGTCCCTTTCCCCCTCTGACAGGGTAAGGGTGGTAAAAACGTGGCGGATCAAGAAGAAGAAGAAGAAGACGAGAAAAGAGAGATATAAGAAAAGGGGGCGAGAAAGGGCATGAAAAGAGCTAAAAGTACCGTTTTCCCGACTGGAAAGGGTAGTTTTAGGGTGCAAGAGGAATGCGAGAACCACCGTGATCTCATATATATACATATATATGTATAAACATTGTGCTGAGAAAAATTATATTTTGAGTCGTTCCTGCTGCTTCACCTCGGCATTTCGGCCATGAACGAGAGAAGCTCTGAGAAGAAAAAGGTCCTCACCCAACCCTTTTCTAGCCTTCCAAGCGAGAAAAGCATCTCGGGGCCTGCGTTGACATATACGGTCCCCAACGTAAGGAGCTACATCAGGCGTTCTGCTCGCGTCAACTGGCAAGCTGAAAACGTAACTTGACGCTTTTTCTCTTACCATTTCGCTAGCAACTTACACAAGCGATGTGCCATTTTCATCTTTCTCACTGTTCCAAGATTTCTCAACACCCCACGAATTCTAATGTAGACGTATATATATATATTAGAATTCGTGGGGTATATATATATATATATTTTTTTTTTTTCGTACACAAGCTAAGACGCATTAAACATTCAGCATCGCGCAACAGCTTCAGTACCAGCGTGAGAATTTTCCACCCAAAAGCAGCATGAACGTCATCAGGTGGGCACTGGGACGAATTTACCTCGAGACGAGGAGTATATTTATAAAAGAAAAAGAAAAAAACACAATTCAACAAAACGCAAAGCATCGAAAGAGAATCTTTGTGCTCTCGCACATTTATAATTGAACGAAAATAAACGTTTTATGTGTAGCCACTCGGACAAATGATGATGGAAAATTTAAAAAAAAAAAAAAACCTTTTATTTCGATATTATTATTACAATGAGAATAATTGGTTAGTGACTTTATTTATTTTTCTGTGCTAACCCAATAATCTGTAATAGTATTTTTAAAGCCTTATAAATAATTATATATAATATATTTGGGGGAAGTTTATGTATGTGTAGGGTTAAGCTTATAGCTATAGAACTCGTAAAAGGATCTCTCACACCCCATGACTCTCGTGCCTGGAACGCTGACTCCACGTCGATAACGGTTACGTTTCCGTGCGATTTTATCGTGCCAATTGGAATGACTGGCCACCATATAATTTACGCTTTCTCCACTTTTGCTCTATACGTACCCTCGACAATCACGTTTTTCAGCCTGTTCCAATTTTTTTTCTCCCTCACTTTTATATCATTCGCCCCCCGATGTACATTAAATATTATCGTTATTGGGTCAATTCAAT